>JAJKFI010000009.1:8281563-8317228 GCA_029204185.1 Lerista edwardsae | reverse complement strand
GGGGGGGTTAGGATTGTGCTGCCCGTCTTTTATAGAAGTCCACTATTCAGTTGAGTAAGAAATGAGGATGATCTTTGCAAAAACTTGTTAACACTGCCAAGTAGAGGTGCTGAAGAGAAACTGTAAAATCCTCTGCAAGAAAAAGGCCTGACTCAGCCCTTAATCTTAAAAATGGTTCGATGCTTAATCTTTTTCAGGTTTTGCACACTAAAGTATTTGCATTGAATACAAGCCTGCTTATGGCTACCAGATACAAACTGTGATAGAGCACCTATATCTTTGACCACTGTATAGAAGAAGGAATTTGGGCAGGTGCAGCTCATCATGGAAGGGTTTCAAAAGCTGCGCCTGCCCAGATTCCCCCTTCTATACAATGGTTAAAGGTATAGGCACTCCATCCCAGTTTATATCTGGAAACCCTACCATGGTATTATTGAAGTGGTAATCACATTCTCCAGAATCTTCATGTTAACATGCCATAGACCAGTGGTATTCAAATGTTTTACACCAGGACCCAATTTTAGGATGGCACTCATGTCGGGAGCCACCAGAAGTGATGTTGTTACCCTGGAAACAGTGGTGGGATTCAAATAAATTAACAACCAGTTCTACGGCCTTCAGGGCGGCCTTCAGAGCGGCCGCTGCCTTTCTTCCCTCTCCCAACCTAAAATTAGCAACCGGTTCTTCAGAACTGGTGAGAACTGGCTGAATTTCACCACTGCCTGGAAGTGATGTTGTGGCAGGAAGTGCTGTCGTTGTAACACAATAAAATGACACTCCTGAAATGCCAATTGGCATTCTTGGACTGCAGCAATTGTACAACCATGAAATATCCCTGACAGAAAGCACGATTAGGACAAAATATGATGTAAAAGCACTGAACTAAAAACAACATTTAAAAAAACCCTCACTTGAAAATTCAAACTGCTAACGCTCACAAAAGGAATATAACAAGAGTCAGGGCTGTAGTTTCTAAGATGGCTGATCCCAGCTTTCAGGTTGCTGGGATCACAGTTTGAATGACATAGACTATAGCAAACATTTTAGCAAGTATCTTACCGATCAAAGAAACTATTTCTATAACTATGTGAAACATAGTATTATTAACTTTCAGTGTTTAATGAAAAGTAGAAACTTTTGGTGACGTGAGAGTTACTAGTGCATTTATTTATGCAGATAAACGTAAGCTTGCTTAATGACTGCAGTTCAGCTGTTTTGTGTACTGTCAACAGGCTGAGAAGCCAAACTGCAGTGAGCGTGTTCAGCTGCAAAAGAGACTGGGATGCAAACCTTTCCAGTGGTTTCTCTCATATGTGTATCCAGAACTCCACCCAGTTCAGCACAGACCAAGATTTTCCGGCAAGGCAGGTGAAATATATATGTTTTAACCATATTTATGGTTAAGTTGAACCTTGCAGTGTTTCAATAGATTTCCAAGTTACTGGTCCTAAGCTCTCGAGTCCAACAATTTGACCAAGGGGTCCATGCTTACGGGTGCAATCCTGAAGTGGGTGTCCCCTGTGCTGGCCTCAGTACAAACATGGCAAACATGCATTACATGCAAACATGTATATCCTGCCTATGCCATCCTGCCTATGCCAGGATCCAGCGACAGCTAGATTGACCAGAGTGGGGGTGGGCCGATGGGGAGGGCAGGGGGAAGCAGATTGGGATGGGAGGAGGGCGGAAAGTGGGCAGACCCGTGGGCGGGCCGGCCTGGGGAGGGGGTTGGAAACAGGATCCAGCACAGTTTGGCCATCACAAGAGCCACCGTATAATGCGTTTGGATCACGCTTGGAGTCAGGGAGGATGGTGCATGTCTGTGTGCTGGCCTCTCTGACTCTGAGAGTGGTCTAAACAAATTTTACATGGTCCTTTGTGCCAGCCAAACTTTTCTGGCCTAACTGTCTTGGCCTAACTCCGGGTTAGGATTGTGCCCTCAGTGACCTTGGGTCAATCATTGTCAGGCTAACTTGTCTCACAGAGTTGCTCTGAGCAGAAAAAGCATGTTGGACATGGCTCCTGCATACTGTTAAGGAATTTGGAAGATAGTCAGGCAGCTGGAAGGGAGCAGGTGGAACGATGCAGGCTTCTCTGCTGGTGCTGCTGGCAGTGTGCCGAGTGGCACCAGTGTGCCAAGTGGCATCAACAGGCAGTGCGCATAGGATTGGAGCCTAAGTGCTGTATTTCATGTATATTTCACTGTTTGAAATCAGGGTACTTTATGCCTCTAACATTAAAACTATGTACTTGCACACAATGTATTTACAACGCACATGATTCTGTCCAAAAATTGTGTCCCCAATATATTTGTTTTGCTGTCTAGTGACTTTGATAAGACATACCAATGAAAAGGGAACAAACAAAAAAGGATAAAAATACAGAGGAATTCAATTTCTTTTTAACTTACAGTTTTTGCTTTATTTCAGTATCAATATTTATTTACAGCTCTACAATACTGGTGCTGGATTCTGTGCAGAATACCGATCTCAACAGGACATTGCAGGAGGCCTTATTGAATTATCCCCTTGTCGTGACAGTATCACCCAGGTAGGTAATCATTGGTTTTAACGTGTATGTGTAATGATATCCAAGTAAGAACCCAGCTTCAGAAAAGTACACAGATTTGGGCCCATCAAAAGCCTGAAAAAGTCCCACTGAACCAAATGGAACCATTTTCAGGCATAGGTGCTAGAGATGTTCATTCTGGGTGGACTAGTGGTTCCGTTTGTGTCTTCTCAGCTCTGATTCATTCCCTCAGGTTCAATTCCCACGGCCAGTTTTGGTTAAGATGGGGAAGGCAGAATGAAGGACATTCACAACATAAACTCTCCATTCATTAACTTGGATGCATTCTTATTCAAAAATATGATAAGCCTTCTTGGAGAAGGCGAAGGATCGGGTCCATGTGCTGCTATCCAGCCGGTACTCTGGGCGGGACTTACGTTTGATCGGCAGTCCGCCCGTTGCGTCACACCGTGTTCCGCCGCTTTCCCGCACGCCCCGGCATGCGGGAAAGCGGCGGAACGCGGCGTGATGCAACGGGCAGACTGCCGATCAAACGTAAGTCCCGCCCAGCGTACCGGCTGGATAGCACTACTGCCCACGTATGTTAGCCCATATGGGCCTAAGAGTGTCGCAAACGTGCTGTAAGGCATATCTGTGCCACTCCAGGAGGTGTCTGGGCCGGCAGAGGCAGTCATGCTGTCCCAGGGAGGCCAAATCCAGCCACTGCACCAGCCCGGTAAGTGTTGCTTGCCCCAGCCAGGTTCAGTCGGTATGGAGGTTTGCGGAGGGAGGGCGGGAGGCATTTGGGGCATGGGGAGGGTGGAGAGAGTGTGCCCAGGGAGGGATGTGGAGGATCCTAACCCCCGGCCCTGGCCCAGTCAGTCTTGCACGGACTGCTTGGAATTGCACGGTAGCTCCTAATAGCTTTATGTACTGGGGCTTACCCGGGGTATGGGGAAAATACCCCCTTACCCTGAGGCGGCCTCCAGCTGCCTCCTAACCTGAGTTGGATACAGCACTGGCCTGCTTGTTCTGGTGTAGTATAGGATTAGGCTGTGCATATAATGGAAGGTAATTGGAAGGAATAGCAAGAATTACACCAAGTCATAATTACCTTAAGCTGTACTTCAGTACACACTTTTGGGGAAGGAAGTGCTATCCATTTATTTCAAGAGGTGTGGTTTATTTTAATTAAGAATGGCGTTATAAAAACGACACCAGTGGTTCTCAAATGTTTTAGCATTGGGACCCACTTTTTAGAATGACAATCTGGACTCACCGGAAGTGATGTAATGGCTGGGACGGCTGTCATTGCGACGCCAGAGCTTGCTGCTTTCCTGAGAATGCAGCAATAAGTTGGGTTGTTTCTCAGCCACTTTCCAATTGCCAAGTGAATCAGAAAAAAAAAGGCTACTTACAACCTTGCCACAAGCAAAACGACCACACACCCCTCCCTCTTTCCAGCCTCCCATCTTTCCGTATTTTCAATATGGCTGCTCTAGGTGCTTCACGACTCACCTGAAATGGGCTCACACAACCGCCTGGTGGGTCCTGATCCACAGTTTGGGAATCATTGCACTACACTATAAATAACTGGAGACTTGAAAAAAAATTCTCATCAAAAATATTGCTATCATCAGTGGTAAGGAGAGAGGGAAGCCATCATTGATCTTCAGAAGCCTTCATGAAACAATTATGAATTATATGCAATGGATATTGCATTTGCGGGGGAAGCATAGAGCATCCGCAGTGTCCTCTGTTTCTAATCATTTCCTCTTCCCCCAGGCTCATTGCACCAGTGCAGCCTTCAAATAAGCTAGCAGAGGGCGGGGGAATCCATACTGAAGGAGGAGGACCATAGAACTGCCTGGCCCGAAGTTTGAATCCTCTGGCTCTGTGACAAAACTAATAGACATACATGGAAGGGAGAGACAGAAAGATGTCTGGGACAGCAGCACAGTTTGCAAGTTGAAGTGCTTCTGGCTTCAGGGTTTAGTTATCCCATCTCTCCCAGCCTCAAGGGAAACCCCGCATCCCTTCCATATTGGCTTGGGTACAGTGCATTCAACAAATACCTACTGTATTTCCTTCCTTCATTTGGTACATATGTTTGCAAACACAGGCAGGAAATTGTTGTGTTTTCTTTGTCCTGATCTCCAGCTATTTTGTTCTATTTTCTTTCTTAGCACTTTGAATATAATGGCATGAAGGAAATCTGTTCCGGTTCGGCACGCCAGCTTTGCTTTGATGTCAGGCACGAACAAGTCGTCCTTCAAAACTGTACAAAAGACAAGACGGAAAACAGCCCACAGCACTGGGATGTTAAGGAGGTAAATGAGGAGCGTGTCCCCATGACAGTCTAACCAAAAATAGCTTCAGTGTTGGGGCAATGGGTCAGTCAATAGAGCATAGAGCAATGGTTCCCAAGCTTACCAGGGTCACGGTGCCCCCGCAACCTCTTCTTCCCGGCTCAGCCAACATCTGCCATCTTGGATTGTGCACAATTTCACATGATCCAAGATGGTGGAGCTCAAATCTTGCAGGATCCTGTTATGGAGAATTTGGGTCTACCTTTCATCCCTGTTCACTCTTGGTGTTCCCATTAATGTTTAATTTGTTGTTGTTGTCTTAATATGTTGTTTTAATGTGTTTTACTTATTATGTTTTACTTATTACAGTTACATTGCATCTTGTAAGCCGCTTTGGGCATTTGCCTTGGCATAGGAAAGGCGGGGTATAAATTCTTCAAATAAATAAATCTTGCGTGATCCAAGGTGGCAGCGTCCACATTTCACAAGAACTTACATGATCCAAAATGGTGGTGCCTGGAAGAGCCAGTAGAAGAGGCCACTGAGGACATCCTGCAGCATCCTCTAAATGTGTGGAGTGCCCTAAGGCACCATGGCACACAATCTGAGATAGAGGGACTAATGGTCTGACATTACTGCTTCTTCATGTATTCTGAACTTACAGTGAACATATCCTCTTTCGCACCCTCCAGAGGGATCTAGTATCCGTCCATACCCCAAACAGTTGTTTTTAAGCAGTGATGCGTGTTGATGATATATGTCATATTTTTTGTTTGCTTTGCTTCTTTCTCACTCATGTGCAGAACGGAATGATTGTCCACCTTCTTTCTGGCAAATGCATTGAGGCCCTGAAGACAGCCCTGTGTTTACGGACATGTAACAAGGAGGCCAATCTGATTTGGCAGTTTGATCATTCGCATCACATAGACCAGAGATGAATATGAAGAGCTCCCCAATTCCAGAGTGCAGTCCTACCTTATGCCGGCCTAGTAAGGCCGACATAGCAGGGCCTTATCCACAGGCCCATTCGGAGGCAGCAGCAGCAACGTGCAGGACAAGAGGAGGTATTCCCCTTGCACCCGTGTAAGCCCCAGTCACCCCTGTGGGCCTGCTCGGATCTGCACTTGCAAAATAGCAGGCACAGAGGAACATGCATGGGAGCGGCCTGAATCGGGGCTGCCATGGCTGGGAACTGGCATTAGGGTATGGCACTATGGCCGTACTGCGTCACAACTGCGTCATAACCGCCGACTCCGCCTGCTGCGCCACCCAGTTACGCCCTCGGAATGCCTCTGGAACGCCCTCACACAGGCCCTGCACTGACTGAGCAATGCCGGCACTTGCCTGGTGCATGGCCAGCACTGCCAACGGTTGCGCCAGTGCCCAAACGCTGGTGCTGCTGCTTGTGCCAGCCGAGCACCATAGCGCCAACGCGGACACGTTTTACGGCACATTTGCAACAGCGTTCGGCCGGCGCAAGAGCGCAGTGTCGGCGCTAAGGGGGGTATAGGATTCCACTGCCAATGTTGTTGGATCCATCTCTTTCCAAGCTGAAGAAAGGGAAAACGTTGAGCATGTCTTTGAGCAGAAGACTGGCAATGTATCAGATTCCCAGTTCTTGCACAGCCACCTAAAATGGCAAAAAGGTGATTTTGCACGGCAGTTCGTGCCATGCTAGTCCCAGGAAATAAGGGATACAGAATGGGAAAAAAATATTCTTTTTTAATAAATCAGCTTCTGTTTACATAAGCTTGTGCAAGTTTGTAGGCTCCACAGAACTCTGCATTGTACAGAATGGAAAAGCATCATAATGCCTTCAATCACAGAGCTGTAGGACACTGAGCTTTCTCTTTCAAGGAAACTTGGGAAGTAAACTGCTGAGAGGCAGGTGCTGATTTTAGTGTATTCTGTAATTTATGACACAATATATTAAAACTATTCTTGTTGAACCTTGAGAATCTCTCGTCAAGTATTGGATTGACTCCAGTGGAGACCTGAAAAGCTAAATAATGCTCCTGAGCCAGATATCTAAAGTTTGTGCTGAATGGTACCTACTCAAATCTAGGGCACAATCCTAACCTGAAATTAAACCAGCAAAGTTAGGCCTGCAAAGTTTGGCTGGCACAAGGGACAATTATGTTTGGACCACTCCCAGCCAGCACACAGACATGTGCCATCCTCTCTAACTCCAAGAGTGGTCCAAACGTGTTTCAAAAGTGCATAAAGTGCGTTTAGAAACTGATAACACTAATAATTGAAGATCCAATGTAAATGGACTGGAACATTGATGATACTAAGTATGGTTTTTGTTGACCAAGTTGAGTCATAACGTATATGGTTTTTTACCACAGTTCTTTATTACCAAACTATAAAAAGACTCCTTGAGAACCGTAACTTTTGCATTGTACCCACACTTAAGAGTGCAATCCTAAACTGGATTTAGGCCAGCATAAACTAAGCCAGCAAAGTTTGGCCAGCACAAGGGCCACCATAAAGCGTTTTTGAACTACTCTCATGGTCAGGGAGGATGGTTCATGTCTGTGTGCTGGCACTTCTGATTCCAAGAGTGGTCCAAACATCCTTTACAGTGTCCCTTGTGCTGGTCAAACTTTGCTGGCTTAGTTTATGCCAGCCTAACTCAGTTTAGGATTGCACTCTTAATGGAGGACTAACAGTTAATTCCTATTGGAAGAGAATGAATCCAGGTGCCTTTTCCGCCCCACACAACAGGTAGGTTATGCTCCATCCATTCCCACACACTTTAGCGGACAGTGCTGGTCATCTGTTCAGGAAGCCTGTTCTACAGCAACAGTGGCTACTGTTTAAGGGACCTCTGGATCATTGCCATAGAAGAAAATTCAGAGACTGCTCACTGTGTTCAGGCCCGGGGAAGTCAATAGGACATAAACACGTAAATGAATTTAATTTTTTCCAGGCTAACTTGCTTGCAAGTCATTTTCTTGGATTGCATTTTAGTGTCCAAAGTAACAACCGTATCATGGGCGTATGAGCTTGGGCAGTGTTTTTTACTTGAAGTTTGTTGCAGTCTCCTGCTTGGAGTAAAAGGGGAGGTTGTTCTGGAAGAATAAAAATTGCATAATTGAGACAATGAGAAATGAATGCACATTATTTGCACACTCAGTTGATTGTGCAGATTCAACAGAATTTATTGACAGCAGAAAAGACGAGCATCATTTAGTGCTGTATCATCCACAAAAAAGCCGCCATATGTCTCCTGCTTGGTTTGAATGCCGCAAATTCCCCCTTCTGTACAGGAGTTGCTCCAGGCATCGTAATCTCCAAATTCTCCACCTTCCCCTTCTATGATACCACCATTGCTACAACGGAATTTGATGTTGTTTACTGCGGTGTCATCTAGCGCTCCTTGTGGTGGTTCAACTTTCAGCTGAAAAGCAATCAAAACACCATCTTTTGGACACCATCTAATCCCAGTCCACTCTCCAAACCTAGGGAAAGGAAGGAAGATGTAAGCGACCTTTTGTTCAATGTATTACAAGAGCTTTGTAAAAAGTAATTTTGATGATGTATTGTTAATGTTTAAACTAGGATGGATCCAAACATGCCCTTCCACATGTGGAAGATGTCCTCTACTCAAAGGAAAAAAGCTATGGGAGGGGGCGATTGGGAGGCTTGGGAGAGGTATGGGAAAATATCTTCCCTCACCTATCTGTAAGCCCTTTGATCACCAATGGCCATCACCCTGCGCCATCTAATCCAAGGAAACAAAGTGGGTACATCAGGAGGTTCTAGAAGGGATAGTATCCCATCACTTGCCTGGGAGTAAGTCTCATTTACTTCAAAGGGACTTACTTTTGAGTAGACTTGCATAGGACTCTGCTATTAACCCTTGAGGGTGTAAGCCTAACCAACTTTCCAACACTGACATAGCAGTGCCAATAGGGCATATTCCGCATTCTGCAGTGGAGCAGGAATCACGGAGGCCTCCTCAAAGTAAGGGAATGTTTGTTCTCTTACCTCGGAGCGACATTGCCCTTATCCTTGCTGCAAAGTTGGTTAGGACTGTGCTTTTAATTGCTTGCAGATGATAAGTGATTGTGCTCTCAAGAACAAGATGTAGGAATAACAGCTGAGAGGGTAACTCTGTCTCTACGATGGTGTCAAGAGTGTATGGGTCTTGGCATCTCTTTTACGATAAAATAAAATGAATCAGAACATTTTGAAGGTCATTAAACTTACTCTTCAACATCAGATTCAACAGTAAACATAATACTACCAGTATGATTACTGGAACAGTATAAGCGGATCCCATTGACAGAAGTATCATCACTCGCTCCTCTATACTTCTCCACCTAATGCAGAAATAAAAGAGGAAAAACGATATAAACCAATTGACATTCTGAAATCTATTGACTTAGGTTGTACCTGTTACAGGGATATAAAGACTTTAATTATATCCACCTTTAGGCTAAATCCAATGGCATATGATCGTTCCGGGCACATATCAATCCAAGTCCAATAGCCCCAAGATCCTCCATTGCTCACAGTTAGAGCATTATAATTCTTTCGGCCTGCAAAGATCCCATTAGCGGGGACAATTCTTTTTTCTAAGGCTGAAGTGAGACACACTAAGACAAGGATAAGGACAACAGAAAGGGCCCGCATTTTCATAGAAGCTGGAGAAGCAGTTCAGATGGGGCCAATATGTTACATGCGCTCTCTAATTTATAGCACATTTTATCTCCACCCTGAAGTAACACGTGATCGCCACTAGGAAAAGTAAACATACATTAATGTGTGCCAATGAAAATGTTTTGGTTCTGTTAGCTAAACCTGGACAGTTTCCCTCAGGTTTGTCCCTGAATAAAATGTAGCAGGCAGCCAGTCAATCAATTAATATTTCAGTATTTAGGTCTCACACAAACTTCAGCAAGGTGCCTATTTATTTGTTAACCTCAAGTATAAACCATTCATTTTAAGAAGTCTGCATAATTTTACGTTAAGTACACAAGTGTCCAATTGATTCATTAGTGTCAATCATTAGCGGTTCCAATGTATGGCAAACAAATGCCATTATGGGAGAAGAAGGAGGAACTGCGATACAAGACCTATACACATTTACCTGGGAGTCATCTACTTTTGAGTAGACATTCATGATTCTGCTGAAGATTAATCAATTACAGTATAAAGTCATGGTCTTTCTCTACTTTCTGGAGCCATTCAGTTCCCACATATAATTTTTAATTTAATTTTAATTTACTTGATCCTGAGGTGGTCGTTCTTCTGTGAAAAGCATGTGCAGAGAACTCACAAACAGGTGTGTTGATGCCGGGAGGGGAAAGGCAGGCTGTAATACTTTGCTGTTGTTTCAGTTTTGATCTGGACCTCCTGCCTGCTACTTCCATCAGGACACAAGATTCCATTAGCACCAGTAGATGCTTTTTTCTTAACATAAATATCACCTATGGCTGGGGATAATCCAGATTGGAAGCATGGCAGGGGCAAAGTGTTAAAGCCCTACACTCCCTCGCAATGCTGATTGAGTTCAAGAGGGGCAGCACTGAAGTGGTGGAACCAGTTGCAGTCCTACCATTTAGCAGGAGGGGGCAAATGCCCCGGGTGCAGCGCTGCTGGAGTGGGAGGAGGGCAGTGTCGAGGCGGCTCACCTCTCAGAGACACAAGCAGGATTGGCTCCGCCCACCCTCCCTTGCCACCATACGGCTCTAAAATGGAACCAGGTGTGGCATGGGGGCGGGGCAGGGTAGAGTGGCGCACGGGGGCTGGAAAACAGCAGAGGGGATGGAACTCTGTCCCTGAGCGGCCCATTGGCTGGATCCGCAACTGAGTGGAGCACATATTTTGCAGCGAAGACAGCAGGCAGTGGTGTAGTTACAGGACGGGCGGTGCAGTAAGTACTGCATACAGTGCAACGCGCAGTGTAAGCAGCCCCTCCCACTCACTGTCAGAGCCATTCTGGGCAGCAATGGCAATGTGCAGGCACACAAGCCTGCAGTACTTACCGCACTGCCCCACTATAGCTATGCCGTTGGTTCCAGGTTAGATCTTTGGCAATACTCTAAGTCAGGCTAGGAACAACTGTCTGAAATCTTGGGGAGCCAATGTTTGAACATAATGTTGACCATAATGACCTAGCTGAGCCAATGGTCTGATTCAGTATAAAGCAGCTTTAAGGGTAAGACTCCCAGTTTTGGGGGAGGGACCAAAGCTCAGCAGTACAGCACCCACTTAGCATGCAGAAGGCCCCACGGTCAATCCCCATCTCTCTAGGTAGTCCAGTGTACAATTCCTGTCTGAAATTCCTGACTGTGAAGACCCACAGTCAGTCAGTGTTGATAACTAGATGGTCTGATCCAGCAGAAGGAAAAAAAAGCTTCCAACATTCCTATGAGTGTGTACACCCCAGCACATGTGGTTTGCACACACATACACAAAAGGAAAGTTGGAGGATCAACCCACACATTAAAAGAAACATATGGTTTGACCTCCCATAGCACGAAGACTGTGGATTAGATCATCATCCTACCCAGTGATGTCATGCAGGGGGAACGTGGGGGAACTCAGTTCCACTAGTTAAAATTAGGGCTGACTCCGCCCACTTCACTCCCCCTCCTCCCCCTCCCAATTCCTCTGCAAAGAGCTTTTCTTCTTGGTTGGCCGGCACTCAGAGGGTTAAAGGCAGTGATGTCATTCAGGGGGAATGGACCAGAACAGATCCTAACGGGCTCCGTGGCTGGTTCCGGGTTCCTGACAAGTGCCAATCAAAAGTGAGTTCCTGTTCCTAAATCATTTGAATGACACCACTGATCCTACCTGTATTTCTTGTCCTAAATCCAGCCGGTTTGGATCTGGTCTGCAGTGTAGTGGAGGGGGGCTAACTCTTTCTACCACAATGATTCGAAATTCCCCGTTATGTATCCACGGAAAAAAGAATGAGTGCATGCTTGTTTTCCACTTATGTGACTAAAAGCAGCTGGGGTAGGGGGAATGAGACACAATCTCTGGAATCTGTCCATCACACAGAAGGTCATGCATTTTTGTGTTGTGAAATGGGCATTAAGAGTAATGCATGTTATCACTTTGATAGTGTTATGAGACTTAGGTTGACAGTGCAATACATGCTTATTCAAAAGTAAGTCCTGCTGAGTTTGATGGAACTTACTCCCAGATTAGCGTGGCTAGGATTGCAGCCTGATGCTACAATCCTATCCAAACGTTTTTGGGCATAAGCCTCATTGACTAGCAGCCTGGATCCGCAAAATGGCGGGTCACATTTTGCAATTGCCACAAAGCACATGGCACCACTAGAATGTGCATTCCGGCAGCCATTGGCTCAATAGAACTGGGCCATTAGTCTCCTCTCCTTGTACCAGAGCAGCCAACAGAGGAAAATCCATGTAGCAGCTCTTCGTGTATGGCAGCTAAAAGTAGCTCTGTGACGAACAGGCCACAGCACTGGGACTTTAAAGGAGTATGTGATGAGTCTGTCCTAAGTCTACACATATTGAACTAGCTTGAGATTGAAATGCAATGGGTCAAGCATTTGGATCTTTACAGAGCAGTGGGTCTTTGCACCATAGTTTGTTTGTAGACTACACTCAGAGCACAGTCCTAACCTGGAGTTAGACCAGCACACTTAGGGCAGCAAAGTTTGGCCAGCACAAAGGACACCGTAAAGTGCGTTTGGACCGCTCTTGGAGTCAGGGAGGGTGGCGCACATCTGTGTGTTGGTCTCTCTGACTCCGAGAGTGGTCCGAACTCTTTACGATGTGCTGGCCTAACTGTGCCGGCCTAACTCCAAGTTAGGACTGCGCCTTTAAGCTGTCAGCCCCAAGGCAAAGGAATGCAGAAGGAAACCAAATGCATCTGATTAGGAGTAGACATTATGGTGGTGTCGCTTAGAGGTGAAGCACCTGCTTGCATGCAGAGAGTCTCAGGCATCTCTAGGTTGGGTTGAGAAAGACTCCAATCTGAAACTCTGGAGATATGCTGCTTGTCAATGTTGCTATCCCTTAGCCATATGATCTGTCTCAGCCGTATTGATGTTCCTATTTGAGCTTTGCCTTCGACCATATGAGTTTGTCCAAACCCTGCAACCTTAGTCAGAAGCCCTCTACTGTGTCAAGCCATATTCGGAAATTATGCAGGTGGTGACCAGTGTGGCAGGACCTTTTTGGTGGTAGCATCCTATATGTAGCTTGCTTTCTTCAGAGAAGCTCACCTGGGACCAACTGTGACACCTTTGCAGTGCCAGAAGAATTTTTTTTTTTGCTTTGGCATCCCAACTCATTGTGCAACTGGTTTTAAGTATTGCATGATTCAACTTGATTTTAGTTATTCTGAGACTTCTACTATATTTGTCCTAATGTTCTATTGTCTTAACATGTACACTGTGCTGGGAGTCTTGTGCTAGCTAGTAGGTTTCTTCAATAAATGAATATGTAGCACTTCAGCAGAAAAGTTTAGCATTGAAAGACATTGTGATCAGAGACGTCAATAGGGTGTGCGTCATCCGGTGCAAGAGCTCATTGCGTCACCCCATGATGGGTACCAGACCATACCAGACCATACAGAATATGTTACAGTATGTGCCCAACCTAGATGCGGTGGCATCACTAGGGTTGGTGTGACCCCACCCCTTAACTCTATTTATTTATTTTACTATATAACAGTACAGGTCACCCAACAAATCAGTAACCAACCAAAACACCAGCGGCCAAATGGAGTTCTAGCATTAGCTCTGTTATATGGAAATGAGAGCTGACTCATATCAGAGTTGGGATGCAGAGATGGGATGAAATGAGAGTTGGGATGCCGAAGCAAAAAAAATTTTTTTTTCTTCTGGCACTGAAAAGATGTCACAGTTGGCACCAGGTGAGCTTCTCTGAAGAAAGCAAGCTACATATAGGATGCTACCACCAAAAAGGTCCTGTCACACTGGTCACTGCCTACATAATTTCTGAATTGGTTCCCTGCTGGGCCATAACAACACCTTATTGGCTCTCAGAATAATCAGTCTCATTGGTCAGTTTGGCGTTAAGGAAATCCACTTTTTGTTGCATGAAGCTGTTGTGTTTTCCTTTTCTGTTTTTTATTTTGCTATAACATTTGATAGAATACAGATATTTCAATGCAGTTTATTGTATTCCACGTTAAATTACCCACTGTGATATATAATATGATGGTATTATTTGAAAATACCAGGATTTTCACAATTTTAGCTGGTGTCACCAGCACCCCAAGTGCATCATCCAATGAGGTCTGCACCCTCTCCTAGTTACACCATTCATTGTGAGGACAAAAAACCAATGCATAAGAACTGCGCATTAAACTTGTCCTGCACAAAGCCCACTTGTTCGATTTTATTTACAACAGTAGAGGCGAACATCATTTAGTCCTGTATCATCGAAAAAAAAACCCCAGTATGGCTGCTGGAGGGTTTGAATGCCGCAAATTCCACCTGGAAAACA
Organism: Lerista edwardsae; assembly: GCA_029204185.1. Taxonomy (NCBI): domain Eukaryota; kingdom Metazoa; phylum Chordata; class Lepidosauria; order Squamata; family Scincidae; genus Lerista; species Lerista edwardsae. Next base: position 8,302,944 of record JAJKFI010000009.1, on the reverse strand, counting down.
TTCTGGGCTCCAACTATCGTATTCACCAAATTGGCCGCCACCAGTCTCTAGGATAGCACCGTTGCTACAACGGAATTTGATGTTGTTGACGGCTGTTTCATCAGCTTTTCCAGCTTTTTGACGTTCAACTCGCAGCTCGAAGGCTGTCAAAACACTGTCACCAGGACACCATGTAACGTTTGACCACTCTCCAAATCTAGCAAAAACAAAAGCACAAAAACCCATCATAATATTCTGTGAAATGCATCAAAGAGCTCAGCAAAAAGTAAGTGTGGGCAAAGTTCATTTTACATTTGAATTGGTTGGATCCAGAAGTGCCCTTCCAAATTGAAAGGTGTCTTCTGAACATGAAAGTTCCATGGGGAAAGGTTAGTCACAACTGTCGTAGAGCCAGATCCCGACCTGTGCTGGAACAGGCAGGCCTGCCCTGTATCCAGCACAGGGTTGGGGCTGGCTGGAATTAATTCCCCTTACCCTATGTTGCATGGTAGCCACCCCAATAGGGATCCTCGGATCTGCGCCAGCAAAATAGCTGGCACAAATCTGAGGAGCCTGAGGAAGGCTGACCGGGGCTGGGGCAGGGTTGTGAATCTGGTCTACAATATGTTGGGCAGTCCAGTTCCACACCCTTCCCCAGGGTGGTACATCCTCCCCCCCCCAGTCTGCCTCCATGACATCCTCTCCCTGCCCTCCCCAGCTCCCCATGCTGGCCTCCCTAGACCAGCTAATACTTACCGGCGAAGGTCCGGAATTGGCATGGGGAAGCAGCGCACGTCTGCATAAGAGACTTGTGCTGGCCCAGGTTTAGCTTTGGATTGTGCTCTTAAGCTCCATTTGATTTCAATGGGACACAAGAGTACCTAACAGCACAAGCCCACACCTGCCTACTCATAAATAAATCCCATTAGGTTTAACTTATTGGGACTAGAGTGTTTAGGATTTCAGCCTCATTCTGTTTCGATGGGGGGCTTAGCAAATTTACTAATCAGCACGTAACAAATCTATCTACAATATGTTCAATAAAGCTCCTTGCTGATTTATATAATAATTAACTTCTGGATATCTGGTTTACTGAATATAAGTGTATTCCTTGTCAATTTATGTAATGATTAACATCTGAACTTCTGGGCGAGCTCCATGTGCAGCTTACAGGGAACCCTGGGCTTAGACTGCAAACCTGTGTACATTGGCTTGGAAGTAAGTCCTATTGAGTTAACTAAAACTTGCATCTGAATAATTCTGAATAGGCTTGTGCTGTGAGTCCCACTGAAATCAATCGGATAGGACTATTGGTGCAAGCCTAGGCCTACTCAGAAGTTCAATGGCGCTTACTCCTGGGTATGTGTATATAAGATTGCAGCTTCACTTAGGATACAACCAGTGGTGTCATCTACTCACCAGTAGATGGTACGCTGGGCGGGACTTAGCGTGATCGACAGCCCGTCCACTCAGTTCCGCTTTCTTCGCGCTCCCCGTGCGGCGTTCCCTTGCCTCGGAGGGAGCGCCTGCTCGCCCAGGCAGCCGGCGCGCTCCCCACCCATCCCCCCGGCGAGCAGCCGTTCCCTCCAAGGCGAGGGAACGCCGCGCGGGGAGTGCGAAGAAAGCGGAAGTGAGTGGACGGGCTGTCGATCACGCTAAGTCCCGCCCAGCGTACCGTCTACTGGTGAGTAGATGACACCACTGGATACAACCCAATAAAACCATAGGTAGGGATTTGGGGTTTTGGTGATATTTTTTCCAAAATTTCTTGAATAAAATAGCAAATTGCGGTGTTATGTGTTTTTATTCTACATTCTCATTCCAAGTTCTCATTGTTTTATTCATTTTAAATGCTTTCAAAGTGTACTAGGTAGATGATATAGGTGATATAGTGTCAGGAGATGCATCCACAGTATTATTTCTAATTGGAAAAGTAGTCTATTTTAATTTTTGGAAAATATCTTAAACACCAAAATGCAGTGTTTCGTGTTTTTATTCAGATATTTTAACTGCCCAAAGGCAACGTTTAACCACCAAAAAGTGGTTTTCAACAACAACAAAAACCTATCCCTAACCATAGGGCTTTTATAACATCGAACCTATTTATATCAATTTAAAACTTTCTGCAGAATCTGTTTTCTAAAGAGTATTAAACATCACATCCTTAAAATACACTGATTCAATGAGGATAATACATGACTTCTTTTTTAATATGTAACTTGTCCCAGTAAAATTGGACTATCTGGCATTATTACTACCTTGAACTGAATATAGTTATTCCAATAATTTTTCACTACAGTAAGACAGAAATTTAGTATGTTCATTGTTGGTAAATTGTAACACCATTATACTCAAGAATAAAAGAAGTTTGTAACAACAACCAAGTGGACAAAGTGCAGTGTTATTTCTTTTCAATTTTTAAAATCAAGTTTATTTCTCTCATTTTAAAATGGGACCAATATTTTGCAGTTGAAATGAATTCTGTCTGTATAGCCTCTGCAGCAGGTAAATGCTCATTACATTTATTTTACATACATTCAAGAATACAACCAAACATTCCAGCAAGTTGCCCAAATATTCATTTCGCATGTTCTAATATACTGTCAGTTTCTCCATTATAACAAAATTCCAGAGTCCATCTCAGAGAGTGTTGCTTCCTTCTATATTCTTGCAATGCACACCTTGGCCACTGTCAATACATCAAACTGCAATTCCATGAGTTCCACTGAACTCAATAGAACTTAGTTCTGAGTAGACATGCATAGGATTGCTTCAAAACCCAACCTTTAATGGGAAGTGGGACTAGACTGTGAATGGAACCTGGCAGTAAAAATTCCAGGGCATCAGGTAACTATTGGTGCAAGCCTAGGCCTACTCAGAAGTTCAATGGCGCTTACTCCTGGGTATGTGTATATAAGATTGCAGCTTCACTTAGGATACAACCAGTGGTGTCATCTACTCACCAGTAGATGGTACGCTGGGCGGGACTTAGCGTGATCGACAGCCCGTCCACTCAGTTCTGCTTTCTTCGCGCTCCCCGTGCGGCGTTCCCTTGCCTCGGAGGGAGCGCCTGCTCGCCCAGGCAGCCGGCGCGCTCCCCACCCATCCCCCCAGATCGTGTAGTTACTACTATCACTTGCAATATTTTATGGTAAGAATTTCTTAGTTGGGGACAGGACTCCTTCTATTCATTAACTGTTTGTTGGTAAAGACATCTCAGGTACTAAAAAAAAATCAAATATGAGAGAGGGGGGGGGGTTTAGAGATAATTAAACTTACACTCCCGAGTCAGATTCAACGGTATACATATTGACGCTGCCATTTATTCGACTTCTCGAACAGTATAAGCGGATCCCATTGAGTGAAGTATCATCACTGAAGTGTCCACCATACATCTCCACCTAATGCAGCAGACAGCAAAAAGACATTGACATTCTATTAAACCAACTTGAACCTATGAAAAGGATGCTATTAGAGACAGCACAGATCTTTACCTTTATACTAAATCCAATGGCGTATGTTTTTTCTGGACACATATCAGGCCATTTCCATTCGCCATTTCCATTTCCATTACAGACAGATATTGTGTCATAATGCTTTCTGCCTGCAAAGGAGCCATTAGCGCTGATAGTTCTTTGATAGCAAGCTGATGTGAGGCACACAAAGAGAAGAAAAAGGACAACTGAAAGGGGCTGCATTTTGTAGAAGAAGAATGGAGAAGCATCAACTTGATGCTCTCAGTCCTTTTGCCGGTTGCTCTGTTGTATCTCCACCAGGATCACTCAAACAACATAGTCATGATTGTGATTAGGAAAGGTAAACATTACATGCAGGTTTGACAATGGGAATTGATTGGCTCATATGGTCAGCTTACTCTGGAAGGGTTCCCTCCAGTTTGGCCCTGAATGAAATGTGCTGAGCAGAAAGTGATTCAATTCGTATTTCCTTCCTAAGTTATTGCAGGATTGTGCTCATCATTTAACTCTCACTCCCACCTCAAAACAGAGCACCTGATATGGGGTGGGAGGTTAACTTTTTTTAGGTGCATTCTAAAAACTATTATTGATCATGCCTTTCCCCTCCAATAAGACAAACACAAAATACATAGGGCACAATCCTATCCTGGAGTAGGCCAGCAGAAGTCATTCGTGCCAGCCCAGGAGTGTTGCAAATGCACCATAAAGCATGTTCGCACCATGCATCAAACATGCAGCTCTTTCATAGGAATATACATCCATAAGTCACATCCCTGGGTTTCCAGTGGGATTTGCAATCACACTTTCACAATCTAGGCCCTTTTTTGTGGCAGAAGCAAATTAGTCCCTATTCCCAGTGCTTCCTAGGACCCTCCATTAACCTCCTGGTTCTGTAGGAATTCCAGGAACACTTGCCTGATGAAAGCAGCAGGAGTAAACCTTCTTGCATATCAATAAAGTCCCCTTTTCCACACCCACACCCCACCACACACACACCCTGTACCCAACGGACAACATGGCCAAAGGAAAGGGGTGCAGTGCAGCAAAAAAACTGCACATTCCACGTGCCCCAATTTCACATGTTGTGCATGGGAAAGGTGAGCCCCATACCCCCCCCCCCAAGGTTATGTACAGTCAGCATATTGGGTAGTGATGGTGAATGTACTGAGGGGGTGGGGGTGCCTTTCTGAGGGCAGCACAGCTTCTGGTCTGGTGACTGCTGTCGTTGTTTGAATATATGAGGCCTTTTCTATTCTATCTTTGGGGGGGGTGGTGGCTTGTGATAAGCCTCAGGTCTCTTTTCCCCAGGCAAACTCCTCTGACTGTTCCCTCAAGCCCACAGATGTGATCCAGTGCAAATTCCCCAGCACACATCCAGTATTCCACAGGTTTTATCCATCAAGTGTATTTATTCAATATGGGAGATGAGCTCCCTCACCACAAGTGGCTTTAGTGCAGTCACAGCATGCCCAGAGGCTTTCCCCTCAACTGCAGACTTTGGTTCAAGCTACTGCAAGCCACTCTAGGCACAGCCCTTGCTGCAGCTTGAACCGCACATCCTTCCCTTCCCTTCCCTTCCCTTCCCCTCCTCATTAATGTCTCCCTTATCCCCTTTGTCCATTTCTAGAATCCCCAAAACTTCCACAATTTCTCCTGGAACATCCAGCTAATACCCCTATGTCCCTCCCACCCTAATATTCCCCCCTTTGCTCTGATCCTTCACCTTTTAAGGAGTTCCTCCATCCAACCTTGTCGTTTTCTCCTTCTGCTTTCCTGCAACGGTTGGATCCAGGAACTTTCTGTTGACCTTTCCCCACTCCCCAAGCATGGCAACTTTGCAGGAGCTTCTATGATGGATTGTCAGCTGGCGTTATTGCACCAGATCGCTCTGTCCAACCCTACAATGCTTTGCAGGTTCTTGGGTCAACTGTCTTGGAGTAATTCTTGCCGCCATGATGATCGTGTCGAGAATGACGTTGCAGACCACATTGGCTGCTCTGTTCTACCTCCACTCTGGCACTTTTGCTACGTGCCAGTGCATCGATGCCCTCCTTGTTCATCAGTTGAAGAGCAGCCCATCGTCTTGTTGGCAATAAAGGCCTTTGCTAAGGAAGGGGGCCAAAATGCTCGTTAGACAGACCACTTGACTAATGTCAACTACTAAGACCAAATGTCTGATCTGGTTTTTATGCTGATGCCAAAAATCTAAATTATTCCAAATGCAGCACCTGAAGTGTTTCAAAGTTAAACACATATTGCTGGCAGTGGCAGATCACATTTGCTTCCCAATTCACGTGTAGCTCAAGTTCAAGGGGACCGGCAAAATGCTTACATTGTTAACAGTAGATAATTGCGTAGCCTTTGATTAATTTATTACAAGTGAAGCCCTATTTTTGCAGGTGCTGCAGACAGAACTGCCTCCGGAGCTTGGAAAAAAGAAGAATGAGACGAAGTATGCATAGGCTTTGTTTGACATGGCAAGAAACCAAAGACATAGCCGAGCTACAATTTTTTTAAGAGTGCAAAGAAAACTTGGCCTTCCTGAGTGGAAATTTGACATTGGGTGGCCTTCTCCAATCTGTGTGGGGCTGGCAGATACAGTGTTGAAATGAAGACTTTGGCTTAACCTATTAGGCTGTCAAATATTCCTTTGGGAAGACTTTTCATCTGGGTTACAGACTTTCCCTGGCTTATATAACTGAGAGTGCAATCCAGAGGGCACTCTAGGCTGGCACAGGTTGCTTGCGCCAGCCTCTGGGTGTGGCAAGCATGCCATAAACCACATTTGAGCCTTTTTGGGAGACAGGGAGGCCAATGCAAAGATGTAGGCTGGCCTCCCTTCATCTGGACCCGCGCTGAAAAGGTAAGGCCAACCAACAGAGGCTGGCACAGGTGCTTGGGGAGGGAGGCGGGAGGCAGAACAGGGCAGGGGGAAGGGCGGATCAGGGTGGGCCAGCCCAGGGAGGGGGGTGGAGACAGGATCTGGCACTTGGCCAGATGCAATCCCCCCCCCATTCCCAACCTGGTTGGCTCCGACCAGTGATTTTGCTGGTGCAGCTCCAAGTAGCCCCATTCAGGCTGTTGCGCATTACCCAGGGGAAGGGGGAGTGTTTTCCCCTTTCCCCAGGTTGTGTAGTAGCCAGTTCCAACCCTGGGCTGGATATGGGGCAGACATGTCGGCCTGCCTATGGTCAGCCTACATCCTATTCTGGGTTAGGATTGTTCTCTGAATGATCTTTTATCAAGTAGAGGTTTATTCCATGAAAACGTCAGCGAAATCCAATATTGACTTTTCTTGAATGTTTTCCTGAATCACAAATGTATTTAAATTAATAATTTAATCATGAACATGGTACATTTGAGAAATGACCGGAATAAGAATTAGAGAATACTGTAAAGATTCCAAGAAAATGTACTCAGCAACTTGATAGCATCCAAAATGATGCGTACCCACAACAATTCCAGAAAGGGCTCGTATGCTTTTAACAACTGCATAGCAGGAAGCAATTCAGCGTGAATTTTTTTGTGTTACTACACTTTTTTGCTAGGAAAAGCCTGCTCCCACTGTGGGCAGATCATATATTAAGGCCTCTATACAGACAGAATTATTTCCATGTGCACATGAATTCAATTAATGGTTAGCCTTGGTCTTATGAAGAGTATCCATGGTACTGCAAGTCAATTCTATCAACCAGTTGTCACCTGAAACGTTTTCAAGCAAACTTCTGAGAGTCAAAGTAACTGTGAGAATAAAAATGTCATTGTGGTTTCTTTCTTTTTTCCCCCTCCCACAACAAATACCAGTCATGGGGGTCCCAATCCAGATCAGAACTACATAAGGTAAGGGGCGTTCGTTTCCCCACACTGTAATTCAGTTATGTTTATAATTAAACGGTTCTTATCAATATTTATAATGCCCTGGGTTAGTTGCAGAAAAAATGGTCCATTCCAGGACATATACTAGATCAAGAGAGCAAGGAGGTTTCCAAAATAATGGATAGCAGCCTGTGACTCTGTATTCAGATTAAAATCTCAGCATCAAACCCTGTCTTCTGTAAGGCCATTCTGCATTCATCATATTATTCATAAGAGTTTTTGGCACTCTTCTACAGGCCCAGTAAAGCCTCCCCCTCCTCCAGCTGCTATTTGCCCAGGTAGAAAAGCTGCTTCTGTCACAGGGCACCTAAAAGGTTACTTTTTCCATGCATGGCTTGGAAAAGGTCCTTATCAACCAAGGCATTCTGGTACACTCACAGTGATACGCGCACGCACACACAGCAATTATTACTGAATGTACTCGCTGAAAGTCAGCCTGACCTGCTAAAAGAGTGCCAACAACATAGTTCAGTGGCTGAACTAAGCTTGAACTACTGCTCTGAGTGGTTGGACTTCTGCTTTGTAAACAGTAGGTCCTAGGTTTAGTCTCCGACATCTCCAGGAAGGGCTAGAAAAGACTCCTGTCTGAAACTCTGAAATCTGCTTCCACTTGCAGATGTTAAACTAGGGCTGTAATCCTGTATGCACTTTCCTGCAGATAATGGACATGCACTGGATTGCACTGTTAACAGAACAGACCAATGGAAGACAACAGCTCAAGCAAGTACAACCTGGAGCACAGTTTTGCACTGAATAGTCCTCCTTCCAGGGCACAGTTATTTATTTTTCACAGTTGTATACCACATTTGTCCAAAGAGTGCAGGTGGTATACATAGTTCCTTCCCTCCTTTCATCCTCACAACAATCCTGCAAGGTAGGTGAGGCTGAGAGATAGTGACGGGCCCAAGGTCACCAAAGAAGCTTCATGGCTGAGCAGGGATTTGAACCTGGATCTTTCAAGTCTAAGTCCAACCCCCAAACCACAACACCAGCCTGGCTCTCTATTTTGTTGTATTTTTATTGTTTTGAGATGCAGCTTACATATGGTGATGTCAGGGTGCCACTGCTCCACAGCTGCAGAATAATGTATTTTGCAACACTCTTTTACAACTCAGGTTGATTGAGCAGCAAAGTACAGTCTTTTCCCCATTCAATATACTCTGCACAGAACTATAGTGATGTAGATATTTTCCCATGCCAACACCCAATTTTAAGAGCTTGGGCAAGCTTCACTTGTTCCTACAAAATGTTCATATTTCTGTTACTTGTGGCCCTTGACATGTCTCCAGATGACTGCCAATCAGACAATTGTGCAAGCCTGTCCTAAGATATGATTAGCCTTATTGTAACCACACTATATACAAATGTGGTCAGTTGCCACACTACAAACACTCTAAATGAGTGGCACGATCACAATATAACATGATGTTTGTGCTGAACAAGTATGCTTTGCAGAACTGGCCTCATGTGCATGTATTTGTACTGCACTGTTATCATTAACTATTTAAGGCTGAACAGCTAAGATCAAGAGCTGTAAGATATAGCAGGAAATATTGTTGACAAGAGCCATATAAGTTTAGAGCTGTGAAAACAAATATGTATCTATTTTTGGCCATTACTATCAGGCTGAGGTCTTGACTGCAGGTGTTCCCTCCATGGGGCTTCCCTTGAAAATGGAAGCTACAATTAGTACAGAATGTGGCAGCCTGGGTTACTGGAGCTAGGTGGTTTGTTTATTGGACCGCTGCTTCCGAAACTAGATGGGCTGCCCACTTGTCTCTGGGCCCAATTCAAGGTGCCGATATTGATCTTTGAAGTCCTTCATGGTTTCGGTCCAGGTTATCAGAGGGACAGCCTTTCCCCCATATATTCCAGCCTGTCCTCTTGGGTCATCTGAAGAGATTCTCCTACAAATATTGCTTTGGTCCCAAATTAGAGGGATGGCAGTGTAAGGGCAAGTAGACAACTGTAGTAGTGCTGCAATTCCAGAATTCCCTACTGGGGAAATTAAGAACCATGATCCCCTCCCACACATTCAGCATGTCAAGGCAAGCTGGTATTCTGGAAGATTTCCATGCTACTAAGCTTACACATAAACACAAGAGCATCAAATGCCTCAGTGAGGCTGATTTTCTCCAGGTTATAAAGTAGGTCCTTACCACCAAGGCCACAACTACTAGTAAGTAACAAAGGTAGGGGAGGGAGAGAAAGAAGAAATGTCTAAACTCAGACCCTATTGTAACCTTCATGGCAGAAGATCTGAGGTGTGCCATCCCTAGTGCCTTCTTCGACAAACCCAGTCCCCTTTAAGTACTATTTTGGAATTTATCCAAAATAAGACCTGTTTTCCCCTCAAATTCACAACACCTAGGAAAAGTCAGGTTTAGACTGTGACCCTACAGGGAGAAAACCTCCTTAAAATATATTCGTATTATACAGCATGTGCTGTTTTTAGGCACTTTCTAGATAGATGGTAAATTCACAAAGCACTCAGAATGGCACTCAGTAACCTTATCCCAGGCCATGTTTGGCAAAGAAACACAGCACATTCTTCAGCCCTATAAACATGCATGGTATAAGATGTTAATGATACTAGCGTAAGTGAAGGAATTCCATTGGGGGCACCCATGGCTTTCATAAAACCCAGCCACACTGAAATTATGCCATAACTGGTTTTAAAATTGAGGGCCCAATCGAGAACTGCCTGACCACCCAGAAACACAGTGGTAGCCAGGCAGCTACTGCTACATCCCACAGCAGCCAGGCAATCCTGCAGGGAAAGGGGATGTTTGCCCCTTTCCCCATGGTAAGGGGGCAGGGTGGGCAATGGGTCTACTTGCTCCTGTGTCAATACAGAAACAAGGGCCTCCATTCAGCCTTACCTGGAGGTGGGGAATTGGCAGTGAGAGTTGCCACCAGTACCACCACCGTTCCACCCCTCCCCAGAATGCCCTCCTGTCCCACCCAGAATGGCTGCATCACTGGTGAGCAGCAGACTCACTGCTCCCCAGTGAGCAGGACTTCCTTCAGGGCGTCCATGGCCGCTGTCACCATGATGCCCCCCAGCATGGGCAGCAATGGCTTACCGCCAGTGTTGGAAGTGTTTCACAGTGCCTTGCACAACATATGCCCGGGCAGTATGATCCTGTAGTAAGGCCCACTGGATTGGGCCCTTGGTTTGAAATACTTGTTATGCGCTAGGATAATGAATGTTTAGATAAGGGAGTGTACAATTCCTCCAATCTTGCCTCAGCTTTACTGCCAATGCAGCAAGCAGATGATCAAATAGTTACGCAAAGTAATAGTTACAAATAGTTCAGCATGACCAATTCAATAGGTTAGCCTGCTCCTATGACATTCAAGGGAAAGGTACACTGCGAGTTGGATGGTGCAACAGAACATTTATTTACTTCATCCACCTTCCTTGGCACTCAACACCATTCTGATGATCGACTTCCCATAGATTCCCTAAATTTATAGTTAAGGAAATGCTTTAAAGTTACTTTTATTAAAAAAAACTAGTTCAAGTCAAATCCATCCCATCATAACTAAAGTATGATCTGCCATAAAAACCTTCATATTATTTAAAAATGCAAAATAAATATTGTCAGCATTTTTTCTAAAACTACAAGTGTCTTGAACACAATATTTCAGCGCCACCTGTTGGCCTCCAGAAGCAACTGCCATAATATACGATGTTAATAAAGAAAAGTAGTTCATGGAACAAGAAGTTGCTGGTCTAGAATCCGTGAGCATGATAATTTGGAGTATTAGCTAGATTTGGAACACTCTTGGCATCTTCATGCATTGCAGATTATCATTTTCCATTTCATGCTGAAACATTATTCTAAGTTTATAAATATATTAAGACATTTCTTGATGAAGTTCTCTTTATCCAACTACTGAAGCAGCTGATGAGAAGCAGTTACCACACTGAAGACTTATGCAGCAATTCTTTAGCATAGAATTCCAGGAGTCCATGTGCCTTCTGTCGAAATATTGCCACATTATTTTTCCAAGCACAGCATCAAATGATCATCAGCATTTAACCAGTTCCTTGCTTATTGTAGGTGCCGACACTTCTTCACCACACATAAATTGCTCCTAAAATAAAAAGAAAAGAGTGGTCCATATATTTTTCAATGCTGCTGCTGACACAGGGCCCAATCCTAGGCAACTTTCCAGTGCTGGTGTAACCCCAATGCAGCACCAAGGACAGGGAACAAATATTCCCTTACCTGGAGGAGGCCTCCTGGATGGCCCCACCACCACCACCACAGGATGCAGCGCCTGCCCCATTGGCAAGGCTGCACCAGTGTTGGAAAGTTGGATAGGATTTGGCCCACAGTCAACTCTGCTCTCCTACTCCTCCCGGTTATACAACGAAAGTCTTATAATAATTATATCAATGAAAAACTAGCACCAATAAGATGTAAACACCCTTGTAAATTATTTAAAAAAAAATCCCTTTGTTGTTTATATAAACACAACCCATATACCCCATCACAACAGTGCAGTCTATGACCCAAGAGGAGTGAAAAATCTAACATTTTGGGTGCAAATGTATGCATACTTCTTTGGGGGAAGGGCCACTGAACACCACCCTCTGCCACAATCCCTGCCCCCCTCCCAGGCACAACACTCTCCTTGGGCCGCTCTCCCTTTCCCAATTCCTCTGGCCCCGGGGCGCCTTACCAGCAGCCAATGGCAATTCTTGTTGCTGGACACTCCAGCAACTGGTCTTCCAGATGTTGAGGCCCAGCACCAATTGGCGCTGGCCTTGGTGCTCGTGGTATGCTTATACTGCCAGCACTGGAGTGCCTCATGGCACTTTTACGAGCGTACGGACGGTGCTGGGCTCAATGGGATTAGGCCCTAAATCATGGTATATGTTTTTGCAAGCTTAGCTATATCACAAATGGAACAAAAGGTAAGTCTCTATATATGCCAATGTGTGCTAAAACACAGTGAAGAATAATCCAAGTTAAAACGGAAGACTAGATAAGATCAGAATATATCCTGGTAGCTAGACCATGACACATGAATGCAATTCACAATCTGAATGTTTGCTGGAGCACCAGTGCATTATGACCACGGAGACATGTTTTAAATAGTGGTTCTCTTATATGGAGCAGTGGGAGAGCAACAGTCTCTATTGATCCCAACATTATATCGTCTTTTCTTTTTTTTACAATTGTGAACCTTTTGAGCTATCATTTGAAAAATGACAGATTGATGACAATTCACTACTCCTGTAGTAAGAGAAATAATTCGAGACATACAAGTATGCAGAAAAGAAGCCACCACCACCCTAGGCAAACACCACAGCCAGCTCTGTAATCTCCTCACCTTGTCATAGATGACTTTCACTATGAGTGAACAGCTAGGGCAAGTGGCCACATCTTCACCATTTTCCAGATCCTCCTGCAACACCATACAAGAGCTTATCACCCTATGAACAACGCAAGGCCATAACTGGCCAAAAAATCTGCATGTAAGCAACCAGGAAAATAGGGCCAAATCTAGACATTTTTCACAGTGACTCTTGAAGGGGCCAGTTTGCTACGGCAAATCAAATCATTTCAGTCACCTATCAAAGGTGGATAAAAGAAAAAAATGAGAATGGCTACAAGGTAAGTCAGGCAAGTTTGGAGTTGGAGAATGGGACCCAGACAAAACAGCCCACAAAAAGGGTCACCACTAGATCCAAAAAGATTCTCCTTTAGGGTCAGGTATACATGCTTGATATGCTCCTGGATCTTGAATTGGCCCAGATAATAGATATAATCTGGAATTCCCTTACTAAAAATTTCAATTGATTTTCAGCTAACCAGCTTTCACAAATAAAAGATCTTATCAACTACGGCATACACAATAGCATTAATTTCCAAATTATAATATTGCAATTGCTCTATACAGGGCTGCCCTCAAAATACAATTTAGAAACTTTAGTTGGTTACAAATGAGGCTTACATGAGGCTTTGGTTGGTTACAGATGAGTTGGTTACAAGTGTGGCAAGCCTCCTGGTCCTTGGCACCCCCTGCTTCTGCCACAGAGCACCCCCCAATATACTCCAGCCTTTGTCCCCAGCTTGCCCCACCCTGGTTTGGGCCATGTAGCTTACTTGGAGCTGTGCCTGCTAAACAGATCCATGCAATCCCTTTGGGGCAGCTGGCTCCTACCCTGGAAGGGCCGTTCCAGTGCAAGTCAGGATTGTGCCCTAAGTTGCAGCTGTGCACCTGCTTAATCAACAATAATACCTGAGATGATATTCTGCCTCTGGTGTTTGTGTAAATTACATCAGGGGATAACATTGGGAATCATGGCCAGGGTGCTAGAAGGGCCAGCTACACCACTGCTTTGGCAGCAGGGCAGGAAGGTGTGTATAGGATTGCAGCCTTAGCCCTTCAGCTCGACCCTCTCCTGTTGCTAAAGACTTCACTCTACAAAGAAATTACAAAGATGAAGCAGTAGCCAGGAGGGTAGTCAGGAATGGGACAGTCCACTGCTCAAATAGGCCCTCTCTGAAGCCCAGGAGTCAATACCTAGGGAGCAAAGGTCTGGCAATATAATGCAGGCCATGCTTCTGGTTAGACACTCAGCACAACCCTTTCTAAGGACATTTATACGTTTAGTGAGAGTCAGTCTCACTAGTGCAAAGGGTCTTCTTCCTTTCACGTGAGCCCTGGATAGACGGGTTGCAGTACAATCCTATGCATGTCTACTCAGAAGAAAGTCCCATTGTGTTCAGTAGGGTTTACTCCCAGGAAAGGGCGCATAAGAGCGCAGCCTTGGCCCTTCAACTCAATCCTCTCCGGCTGCCCCTCTTACCCGCGTGATGAGGAAGCTGTCTCCGCACGGACACGGGTAGCTGTAGGTCTCCGTCTCTTCGTCATACTCGAAGTCCTCGATCTCTACTTCATCGTGGAAGACGGACATGCCGCCACAGGCGAGAACTCCCGCAGCCTCCGCCGCGCCCCCTTCCAAGAGCAAACGCTGACGTGCGCGACCACCCCACCACAGATGCGGCAACCGTCATAAACACCTCAAATAAATTTCACTCACTCGCCGCCATCTTTGCTCCGGATGTCCCGCCTTCATGTCTCCTCCGACCCAATTGGCTCTCAGAGGAAAAGTCACGCTTCCGGTTTCCATTATTCTCGCGAAGGTTGACAGCAAATCATAGAGAAGGGGATACAGGTACCCGCCTGCGCATGCGCCTGAGGTTCTCCTTAGGTCTTCTCCCTTGCTTTTTACCGGCTCTATAGTGGGACTAAGCCGAGCGATCTGCGTGAGCGTGAGGTATTTTCACACGTGCTTGAGTTTATTACGTGACAAAGGAGCGTCCAATGAGACTCTAGCCAGGTGTGTCCTCGCCTCTCCTGTCGACGTCAGTGACGCCGAGCAATAGAAACGTCCCTCAGAAGAAGCCAGGTTTGTCTTCAAACTGCGCATGCGTCCTCCAGTGGAGGACTATAGATTTCATAATTATAGAACGAGGGGGTTCTATAATGATACAGTACAGTCTGAACTTCAGGCTAAAAAAGGCAGTCACAGTGCGTGTCGCTTTATTCCTGAATTATTCCATATTTCTGTCTTCTAACACGCTGCTGGACAATACTGAAAATAATATACAAGTAACCCTTGGCGAAATGCTCCTGCTGGAAGTTAGAGAGGAAAACCTGTTCAGTTTTATACCGGAAGTGTTAGTGAGTGGCCACCGTGCTTGACTGTATCTCTGTAACTCCACCACTTCCCAAGATGCTGATTCATTGGTTTGTCACACCGGCAGAGTTGCTTCCAGCAGCACGTGATCAAACGTGGGCGGGCGGTCCCGGCGACCCTTCCAAAACTACTGTGTTGTGGAGGTACCGAATAGCATAGCCTGCAGGAAAAGTAAGTCTCTTTCCCCCTTGGCGGGCTGGGGTTGAGTCTAGAAGAAAACAAATAATTCAGAAACAACAACAACAACAACAACAATAATAATAATAATAATTAATAATACAGCAGGTTTCAACAACAAAAGGAGTTCCCGCAGTAGCTTATATAGCAAAAGAAGTGGAAAAATGATTCCTAGTCCCAAAATATCTAATAAAGTTTTAAAAAATGGCACAAGGGAGATGGCAGCAAACAGCCAGTGGGATGAATACAAACAGTTGCTTTTCACCTTTCACATATAAGAGGAGAACCACTTAGTCTAGCCAGGTAAAGATGCAGGGAGGACTGCAGTGTTAGTAATAGTCTCTGTTAGCTCCACAGAAATAGCCTTGCTATCCCTGTGCATCTGGATTATTGTTATAATTCACATCCATAATCTGTCCTTTCTTCATGGGGTTCAGGATAGTGTACATCCACTATTCTTGTTATCCACAAAACCATCTTGCAAGATGCTGAGAGAGGGTAAGTGGCTCAAGGCTGCTCACAGATTTACTTAGCCAGATTTACTCAAACGTAAATCCTACTGTATAATAGGGCAATGATACTTATTCATAGGTTACTGCAGACTCCCAGTGCAATCTTTTGCATGTTGACTCAGAATGAAGGCATCCTGTATTCAGTAAGGCTTACTTCCTTGAAAGTTTATGTTTTAAAATTGCAGCCTCAGTGCATATCATTTGTTTAATATGGATTAAAATCTAAACTTCTTCAGTCTTACATTCAGACTATTACACCACTCTGTCTGAGTTATTCAGTAGCTCTTAAAAGTAGGACATTCTTCTATATAAGTGATAGATCTTAGATGACCCTTTAACCTCTTTTTTTCCTTCTGTGTTGACATAAGAGAAACTCTGCTGGATCCAACTAAAGCTCTATGTAGTCCAGTAACCTGCATCCCACAAGGACCAGACATATGCCTCTGGGAAACTCAAGCCAGAAGCAAATGTCC
Organism: Lerista edwardsae; assembly: GCA_029204185.1. Classification (NCBI taxonomy): domain Eukaryota; kingdom Metazoa; phylum Chordata; class Lepidosauria; order Squamata; family Scincidae; genus Lerista; species Lerista edwardsae. Next base: position 8,286,725 of record JAJKFI010000009.1, on the reverse strand, counting down.
TGCAAATGTCCTGATGTAACACTTCCTTTTGTTTTTATGCATATCCTACTTCTCTATCATGGTGCTCTCTAGTGTTGATGCTCTTCTCTGCTATTGCCATGCTCTCCACCTGACTTGCACTTCCTTGTTCATGTAGTCAAGTCTGCAAAGTGCTGTGTTGCTCTTTTAGTTTTCATCCTTATAACCTTTTTGGGTGGAATACTACTGAACAGAAAGACATGTTTCTCTCTGTTCTTGCCATACTAGATCTTAAAGGCAGTAGTTTCTTATTAATATAATTTATTGGCAATAGTCTAGGGACTTAAAAAGGTTCTTCACCCTAATTACCATTGTATTCAATATTACCACATGTGGTAATGGCTGCTAGCTGAGATAGTCTTGCAAAAGTGTTAGACGTATTTGTGAAGGATTGGTCTATTAGTGACTCTCAACTGTAATGGCTGAAGGAAACTTATGTGTTCAAAAACAGTATACAGTATTTCTCAGTTCCTGGTAAACTTTGTAGGAGAGCAGTTTTTTTTTTAATGCCCCACTTGCAAGCTTTCCAGTAACATCTTTCTAGAAATGGATTTTTTGGCCTCATCATCATTATTGTTATTATTATTATTAGGATCATAATAATTATATTGGAGTATGGAGACTATTTCATATATTGGGTTGTATCCAAATAAATTCTTGACTAAGCATTACTGAATTTAATGAGATGTAAGTCTTTAATTGATTCCCATTCATTTTGGTGGACTTAATTGTAACTCTTTGGATACAGCTCATTATGTGGATGTTATCTTTACAACAGCCCTGAAAGAGAAGTAAGTGAGAACTGTGTTCTCATATGAGAGATATTGGAGACGGGATGGGGCTAAGGCCCTCCATAAGTTTGTGACAGAGGTGAGATTAGAATCATGGAAGTTCTGGTTTCTAGCTTAGTCTCTTTGCTAATACAGATCTTTTTTTTGCACAAAGGGCACATGATGACTATGGCGGAAGTGGGACTGAACAAGGTTCATAATTCAGCTGGGAACTGCTGGCACTGCCATGGCCCTTGAATTGTATATAGATCCTCTGATATGTGAACTGTGGGTGCCTGTTCCCATTTCCGTACTGATAGCAGATTATTTTAGTGCCTTCTCTCTTTTGTAGTACCTGCTGATTAACGATTTCCTCTCCACCCAAGTTGTTATTAGTGATTAGTTGAAAAATGAGATGCTTGGGTGCGGTGGTGTCTGAAATGAGGGTCTGTTCATTGTGTTCTGTATCTCTATGTGTTACTTACAGTTTAGTTTTTATGTAGATATTTTAAATAATATTTAAATAAAAGTAAACCTCTAATTCACCTCTGCTCCACTGTAGTTGCTAGGAAAGTCTTAAAAGTGCTTCTGGAAACAGTTTAAGTTGTGGCCATATACATGACAACTGGCATGTCTACTTTTGAATGTACAGATTTCCCATTATTTATAGGATACCATTCAAGTGATTTCAGTTGGCAAATGTTCTGCGATAGATTTGAATGATATTAGCAAGTAGGAAGTGCCACAATAAAAATGATACCGATGAAAATGAAACCAGTTTGCAGTCTTCCTTCTAATCATGTGCACAAACTCTGGTTTGAAGCTAATCATGCTTTGCATTAATGTTGGTGTAAATGTATTGCTGCATTAAGGAAAGGCATGAGAGGGGGTTCACACCCAAGAAGGAAGGAGTATGATAGGGGTGCACAAATGCATTTACTCCTGGGGTATTTCTAGTCTGGAAATCATAGTTATGAGATCAGAACAGGGCTTGAGTTGGAACTTTGGACTGTCCTCTTAGTGACTTATGTCTGAAAATCAATTCTGTGCATCTCAAAATCTAAGCAGAAAAATAGGTTTCTTTCTAAGGCTGATGTTAGTCCATAATAATCAATAGTGTTTATAATTACGCATGCTGCAAAGATGAAGGCTTGTGTCCAGAAACACCATTAAGTCTGTGGTGGGGGGTGGGTGCAGTTTTTTTTGCCAATCACCACTTCCTGCTGCACCCTCCATGCCAATCCTCAGGAACCAAATTTCAAGGGGACTGCAGAGGGAGAGGGACAAACACTCCTTCCCCTTTTGCAAAAGTTGTTCCCTTTATGAGATGCTGCCTCAGGATACAATTCTAAAGAAATCATCACAAAGAAGGCTCTCCCCATGTCATGTGGTTTCTAGAAAATGTTTGGATAGAAAGTAATTAATTTAGATAATTTATAAATCCATTGTTTGGCTTGTCTTATGATTACACTTATTAGGACACCATCTGCGTGTGCTTGGAAACCGTGGTGAATTTATACATTGCCACCTGTTCTTAGAGAGAACAACACTGCCAAAGCTGCCAGCATTGATGAGAAGGAAAGTGAAGGGGAGAACTTTAGCACGCTGATCAGAAAATTTCTATTTTATTAACAAAGTATGTTGATGCGACAAGGAAGCTAAAATGGGGGCACTATGGAGGGGCTGAAGAAACCCAGGAATCTTACCAAGCTGTTCATAAACCCACCATGACTGTCAAAGGAGATAAAAACATCTGTGTACTCAGAAGCAGACTGAATTCTTGCAGAACAGCAGCTATTTTTATCGTGACTGCTTCTTTTAAAAAGCCTTCTTTATGTCATGGGAATAAATATTTGGAAGCATTTTAGTATTTAAAACAAATCCTTGATGCTTGAACTTTTTGAAGAGTTCATTCACCAGCAGATGTCACTATTGTTATAAACTACTTGATACAAGGACAGATAAGCAGCATTTGGAAAGGACTATTCAAACAGATATTCATGTGGGCTCACTTTATTATAGACCAGAAGTATCAGACATAAGGCCCATGGGCCGGATGCGGCCTGCAGAGGCTTGTTATTTGGCCTGCAGGATAGTTGGGTTCTCCCAGCAGTGGCTGAGCTGTACTGAGGTGAGACTGCTGAAAGGATGTCACTGCTAAATGATAATTGGGCTCTCCCATATCTTGAGAATATGGGAGAATATCTTGTTATTTCTGTCAGCTAATGAGTTCCTAAGTGAGAAAAAAATGCTTCTGGTTATCACCTTCTTAATGACTCCTTAGGCCCACAGTAGGCACTGTGAATGCTGTTTCGGCCCATGGTGTGAAATGAGTCTGACACCTCATTGTAGACAGTGGTGACAGTGGATATTCAAGGCAATAGTTAGATCTGTGTTCTAAAGCTGTCTGCTGAAATGCAGTGCAAATGCTGTGATCCCAGGCATTCTTGGTTGGCAGGTACTTCCTAGTAAGAATGCACAGAATGGTGTTGCAATGTCTAAGGGCTCCTTTCTGGAATCTGGGTCAAAAGTGCTACAAAGCCACCAAGCAAAATAAGGACTGATGCCCACAGTCAATGTGTACCTGGAATAATAGCATATTCTTCCTATCCCGCCCCTGGCTCTACTTCCCTGCCTTGCTGGCTTGGCTTCTTTTCTATGGTAAGGCGCTGTACACGTTAATGGTACTATATAAATCGCACAACCTCCTCCTTTTAAGCAAGGTACATTGATTTAAATCACAAAGAAGAGAGGCTAATTTAAGCCATTGATTTAAGGAAAAGAATTAACATATATTATTTAGATATTGTCCAAATAAAAGTGCATCCTAATTGGGTTACCAATAGGTAGTAATAAATATTTATAATTAGAGTACTGACTCTGAACCAGTTGCAGAGTTCAGATAGTTATAGGCATAAAATAGGAATCAAAAGGTCACCCAGATGGATTAGTTGGTGACATGCCTGTTCCTGGCCTTCATACCAAGCCATATGATGAGTATATGAAGTGGTGTATTGTACAAAGACTGATGAAGATGGTTTCCCCCACAATTTTTCTTTACATGGAAACGTTGCCTTTTGTAAGTTCCTGAGGGTCACAAAGCTTTAAGAGACGGTATGTTTGTGTTAAGTTCAGATATCATTTTAAGAGCCCAATCGTAAGGGCTCTGTCGTCAGCTGTATGCTCGTACTACCGGCTTTGGGTGTCATAAATGTGCCGTAAAGCTCATTTACAGCACCCAGAAAGTAAGGAGTGCCAGTGTTGGGCCAGTGCCAGCTGGTACTGCCCCTCACCTCAGAAAGGATTGATGTCTGGCACTCCAGCAGCATCAGCCAGCAGTAACGGTTTTCGAGGCATGGGGAGAAGACCGAACTGGGAGGAGGGAGAGGAGGATTGAGCTGTGAAGGGGGAGGGGGGGACGTTGGCTCTGCTGCAGGCACCTAACCCTTCTTGCGAGTTGGGCAGCCCAACACGGATTTCCTCAGCTCTGTGCCCATTCAAACATGGGCACAGAGCCAAGGAGGCCCATTGGTGCCACAGTGGTGTTACCCAGGTTAAGGGAGCAAATGCTTCTGGTGCCGCTGGAGCCGACGGTGCTGAGGGATTTAGAATTGGGCTATAAGTGAGGTAATTTTGAAAATAAACATGCCACAATAACTAAAACATGCAGTGTTAATATTTAAATGAGCCTTTAAAAAACAGTTAATAAATTTTTATTCCACCCTGCATTTAAGATAGGAGTCTTTCGAGTTCATGAGCAGGATCTGCAAATATCAGTTTGACTTACTAGCCACATCTGTCCCACTACAGCCACTCCATTCCAAAACTCCTTCGGGATCTGCCCCCAAACATACCCAACACACCCAGGCCAACAGCTTTGAAATCCAATTCCACCATGCTACTGAACCGGTATTATCCCAATTTCACTACTAGGCTTCTTTAGCTAAAAGAATCAGAAGTAGCAGAGTTAGAAAAACTTTCTGGTTGAAGCTTTGAGATCCACTGCCCTTTAGAGCTGGCAGTGCTGGGTTGGATGCACCAATGGTCTTGATCTAAGCCAGGTTCATATGCTCAAGGCTGCAGTCCTATGCCCTGTTACACCAGGGTGAATGCTATTGAACTCAATAACACTCCAGCATAAATGTGCATAGAATTTATTTGCAGTTCATTAAAACTCCCTGACAACTATGTATGGAAAAACATTTTAGCCATAACTCTGACTTCAGTTTTTAAAAAGACCAACTCTCTTCCCTTACCTGCTAAGTTATTTAGCAAGGACAACATGGGGTTTTATAGTGGCTTTTGGGTGAACTGCACTGGTAAATAGTGTTGTGAATTTGTGGTAATTATAGCAGAGTTGGAGGCTCGCGGACC
>JAJKFI010000009.1:8224110-8281553 GCA_029204185.1 Lerista edwardsae | reverse complement strand
ATGCCAGTTTCAACCAGTTCTGGAGTGTGTGGTGTGAAACTGCAACAAATAGCAAAGTGTCTGGGGTGTAAAAAAATAAATTGAAGGGGACTTGGATCAAGCTGGCTCTGTCTTGGCATCTATTGGCTGCAGCATTAAGCATACTGAACAAAGAAAATATCTTTGTACCCAATTGCAATATTCTTGCCCATAGAAGATTTAGGATGCAGTTCAATGCTCATGTACCAGGGAGTAAATTAAACTCAGTGGGATTCACTATTAAGTTAATGAGCAGGTTAGGTTAGTGAATAAATATCTACCAGACACTGGGATTTTAATCATTACGTCATTCACATGCAAGAATAATATTTATTAAGGGCACAGCAATTAAGACAAGGCCTTAGGCCAGCAGTTGCTAAACTGTGGGTCTGTGGCCCACAGTTGCTAAACTGCAGGTCTGTGGTCACAACCTAATTTTTGGTGGTTTGCAAAACTGGCAGGGCAGATTCAGCAATGTGCATCAAGGGTTAAACAAGCTGCCACTTGGGGGGGGGCAGGAGTACTGAATCACCATCAAAGCCACAGAGGTTTGAGTGGTAGAATGAAACATTTTTTTTAGGTAGGTAAAACATTTTTTAGGATGCTAAGGAGTTTGAGAACCACTGCCTTAGGCAACTTTCTGGCTCCCCTCTACACTATAGGCAGCACAAAGCTTCACGTAATGGTGTATACATAAATGCAGTCGTGAAAAGACTGAGGAGAGAACATGGATGTGCTACTACATGTTCCAGTGTTTAGGTCTTCCCCCTGTTCTTGAGTTCTCTCTTGACCCAACTCATTGCCTGTTTGAAAACATTCTAGATTGCTTTTCTCCCTCAACCCAAATCTAAAGGCCACACAGTGCCTGATCACTCAGTTCTCCTTTTTGTAGCTTCCAGTGTGGGTCAGCTTCTCACTCCATTTCCTGGGTGCTCCAATACAGTTGATTTTGAGGTCCTTCCTGCTACCCCTGCAAACCTGGTTTTTCTCCTTGGAAACAGTGGCCTCCAGCTGCTGCTTAGTGAAGGGTTCTCCTTCTTTCTCCCGCCCCTTTTCTGGTTATACACAAGCATTCAGAGAAGCACCAAACTAATGTTGTGGCATGAACAAGCTGGTACAAATCCACATGCATCAACACACTAACATGCTGCAGACGGGCTCCTGCAGCAATTATGGGGTTAATCTCTCTTCCTCCTGACCCTAATGAGTTGCAAGCAGCCCCTGCTGCAGGACAAAATCTATTGCAATTGAAATCCATTAAAATCAATAGACAGGCATGCCTTTTTGGACTGTGGGTATTACGTGCTGGCCCGATCAAAAATCTGTGCTGTTTTCAATTTTCTTGAACTACTTGATTAGTATCCTAAGCTATGGTTTGCATTTGTCAGTGATGAAATACTGGATTGGCAGGAACCGTAGTTCTGTTCTTGTGTGCTGCTTATTTGGTTGATCCCAGTTTCTGAAACCCACAAAATGCTTTTTGTGATAAGAATGTCAATACTTTCAGTGGATGCAAAACTGGCTCCATAGTAGTTCAAACTGGTACTGAACTGGCTGTTTGATGTGATGACCAAAATGATAACTGATAAACTTTTTAAAATTTCATTTATAGGTGTTTTAAAGATTAAAAAGCACTATGGTCTGTGCCGCTGTTTTTGCTATTCCTGCGTTACTGAGAAGTACAACTAGAGTTTTCCCTATCTGTTCTTCATTCTTACGACTGAGGAGGACATCTTTATACTATTGCACAGCAAATGGGTAAGACATTCGTGTCTACATGCTAAATCTTATATTGAAAGAGTGAGATGAAAATGTTCCCATAAGACAGTTAATATATTTTTTTTACAACTAATTAGCTGTCAAGTCAGTGTCCTAGGACGATGGTTCTCAGACTTTTTAGCACCGGGACCCACTTTTTAGAATGAGAATCTGTCTGCGACCCACCCGAAGTGATGTCGTGGCTGGAAGTGCCGTCATTGTGATGCCAGAGCCTGCTGCTTTCCTGAAAATGCAGCAATCAGTTGGGTTATTCCTCAGTCATTTTACATTAGCAAAGTGAATCAAAGGAAAAAAGCCTATTTACAACTTTGACACAACAAAACAACCGCACAGCCCTCCCCCTTTCCAGCAACCCTGGGCCAAGGGAGGGGGGTTGTGGGCCTTGGTGCATAAAGTGGACTACTCTTGAAGTCCGGGAGGCTGAAACACGGATACTTGCTGGCCTCCCGGACTCGCAAGAGTGGTTCAACCATGCCTTACGATGCTTTTGGAACACTCCTGGGCCAGCAGGTTAGGATTGTACCCCAAATCTCATTGAGTTCAGTGGGACTTGCTTCCAAATAAGTGCCCATAGGATTGCAGCCGTAGACAGGAACTTTGAACCATGAAAAATAAGCAGATGGTACCTCTGGATACTGGAGGCAAAGTGGCTATTGAACTAGATGGGTTTACAGCATACAGGCACTCCCCTGTATCTGCGGGGGATGTGTTCCAGCTGTTGCCACAAATACTTAAAACCGCAGATAACAGTAGTAGTGAACCCTACTCAAATTTCCCCATCATGCCCATGCTTTCACTTTGCAAACAGAGAGGTGTGTCATGAATGCGGCAGGGGGAGATTAGAGAACTGCAGATATGGATCCTGCAGATATGAGGGAACCCCTGTAATCTTACTCATTTTGCCACAGAAGTAAAGCCATTGTATTCAATGGGACTTACTCCCAGGAAAGTGTGCATAGGTCTACATCTGATTCAGAAGACAGTTCTAATGTTCTTCAATTGGGATTTTTATTATTGATGCCTTGGGTAAAGTGAATCTAGTGTGAAACAGACTTCTCATGATTTGGCCTGGCTATATACAGTGCAATTGGATAATAATATATCTTGTGTTTAAAGGAAGATGAAATCCAAAAGAAAGTCAGATCATCTTGAGAGAACAGCAAACGACTTCCGTCATGAGGTTGGTGTTTTGGCGCTCAGCCCTGGCTTCTTGAACTGTGTTAGGACAAGTGTGATTGCGGTGTTGCTGACTTGATACTTGTCTTTGAGAGTCTGTTTCATTTCTCATATTTTTATGACTGACTATTCCAGAATACAAGTATTTCACTGTTATCTACCAGTACTGAATCTGAAATTCTGCCCAGAGAGTTATTACACTCTTTGTAATAATTGTAATCCTTAGGGTGTTTTTTTATTGTTGTTGAAAACAACTGCATTTTGGGAAAATATCTGAATAAAAACACGAAACACCACATTTTGGTGTTTAAGATATTTTCCAGAAATTAAAATAGACTACTTTTTCCAATTTGAACTAACACTGTGGCTGCATCTGCTGACACTATATCACGTATATCATCTACCTAGTACACTTTTAAAGCATTTAAAATGAATAAAAATCAGAATTTGGATTGAGAATGGTAGAATTAAAACACGTAATACCACAATTTGCTGTTTTAATCAAGAAATTTTGGAAAAAATATCACAACCCCCATATCCCTAGTAATTATTATTATTCAGTAACAATTATTACTGAAGAATGGAGTATAACTTGTCAAATTAAATAAAATGATGGAAGTGTGTACAAAAGGTAATGTAGTCTCAGTGGCTAGTTCTGTTTCTTTTTAGGTTTTCTAGAGGAAGCTGGTTTCTTTTAACAACTTCATAGGGAGGCTCTAGTAATAAGAATTGTAATAGTACATCCATGAATTAGGTCATGGATTAATGTGCAGAGGATAAGGTTAGACTGTGTAACTATTTCCTGTACTTTTGCATTAGGGATAACCTTTAACAAGCATCACGGAAACAGGGGACTGTTTTATTAGTATTCATTTTACTTATTTAAATGACATATACCCCCACCCTCCCCAATAACAGGATGCCCAGTATGGCTGTTGGTTTTGTTAAACATTGTCTTTTCAAGTTAAAGAAAGAAAAAACCTCTGCTAGTTTTTTGTTGGCAAGTATCCTGTTGTTTTACTGGACAGTCGATGTGTTCAAATATTTTTATGGAGAAATTCATTTCCTGCCATATGTTTTAAATTAAAATGTAGCTGGTTAAAATTTCATTTGTTGGATGCCAGTCTTTCTGGATGGGAAATGACACAGTTGCAACTGCAGCTAGATGGGATTACGTGGTTTGGGGTATTTTCTGTTTGTTTTAAAGTTCCCCGACCTGCGCAAGTTGTCTTAAAAACAGCTATTTGGAATATTAAAATATTCCATAGTCTAACACAATAATTTCAAATAGTAGGTTGGGGCACACAAATTGCACTGTGAGTAGATTGTAGACTGCGAGTGTTGGGAAATACAGGAAAGGGACTTTAAAGAAATTCTTCTTGAGCCACAGGATGGTGTGTGTGCCTGCATTTGTTGATTGTTTCTAATTTGTTGGCCTCCCTGGGATCTATGGTTGAAAAGTGCTAAATATACTGTATTTCAAAGGATAAACAATCTGAAAGTAATATTTTAAACATTCTTTTATAAGAACAGCCCTGTTGGATCAGGCCAAAGGCCCATCTAGTCCAGCTTCCTGTATCTCACAGCGGCTCACCAGATGCCTCAGGGAGCACACGAGAAAACAAGATCCGTGCATCCCATTGCCACTTCCTTGCATCTGACATTCTGAAGTAGCTTACTACTCCCTTGCACCTATGGCCTATGGCCCACAATGGATTTTTCCTCCAGAAATCTGTCCAATACCCTTTTAAAGGTGCCTAGGCCAGATGCCATCATCACCTCCTATGGCAAGGAGTTCCACAGGTTAATTACCCTCTGGGTAAAAAACTATTTCCTTTTATCTGTTCTGACTCTCCCAACACTCAATTTTAGTGGATGTCCCCTGGTTCTGGTGTTGTGAGAGAGGGAAAAGAACATCTGTCTATCGACTTTATCCGTCCCATGCATAATTTTCATTATCAAACCAAGAGAAACACCTGTTGGTTGGTGATCCCCCTTTGGGAACAGTTTGAGAACCTATTCTCTACCCCAGTGGTATTCAAATCTTTTAGACTGGGATCCACTTTTTAGAATGGCACTCATGTAAGGATCCACCTGAAGTGATGTCATTAACCTGGAAGTAATGTTATGGCAGTAAATGACATCATCAAGCAGGAAGTGCTGTCATTGTAATATAATAAAACGACACTCCTGAAATGCAGATTGGCATTCTTGGACTGCAGCAATTGTACAACCATAAAACATCCTTGACAGAAAGTAAGATTAGGACAAAATACTGTATGATGTAAAAGCACTGAACTAAAAACAATTTTTAAAAACGCTCACTTTGAAAATTCAAACTGTTAAACTCACAAAAAGAATGTAACAAGAGTAAAGTTTGCAGTTTCCAAAATGACTGCTCCCAGCTTTTTGCGACCCACCTGACATCAGGTTGCAACCCACAGTTTCAATAACACTGCTCTGCACTACACCTAGATAAGTGTAATCAGGGATGTGAGTGGAATATTTGTTGATTTTGAAAACAAGAATTTGAATATTATGTGTATTTCATCTGTAGTTCCTTTTGTACTCTCTGAATAGTATTTTAATTTAATTGCTATATTAACAGATTGCCTTTCAGCCATAATGGATCCCAAAGCAGTGCACAATAAAAATGAATCAAAACAATTAAAATCAGAAAAAGAAAATCCAAAAATAATAGCCCCAAAGCTTAATCAAATACTAACAGCAGTACAGTCACTACAGGAATTCAGATCTTTTGTGTTTGTTGTAGATATTCATAGATGCTTGTGAGGAGAATAACAAAATCCAAACTCTTGCAAAAGAAATATAAAAAAGACAATACCGGAGGCAAAAAAGAAAAAAAAATATAGAGGAGCGTATGGCCTTCAACATTCAGGGAAATAATAAAAGCTTTTTTCAAATGTTAGAAGCAGAAAATCTGCTAGAGAAGCAGATGGTACATTGCATGGTGAGAGGGTGGGGGAAAAGGAAAAGAAAAAGAGAAAGTCAGCCGGTTCTTTGCATCTTCCTTCACAGCCGTTCAGCCAGATAGTGCTGCCTGGACAGCACCCCCCCTTTCCTGAAAACGTGACCAAAGAATTAAGTAAAATAGAGGTTATGAGAGTGGATATTTCAGAATGTATTGACAAATTAAAGATTAACAAGTCACTAGACCTGGTTCTTAAGGAACTCAAGTGTGAAAATCCTGATCCTCTGACTAAAAGATGTAATTTATCCCTTAAAATGGCGTTATAATGCCACTCACACAAATATTTTAAAAATAGGAAGAGGTGCCAGGAAGCTACAGACTGATCAGCCTAACGTTTGTTCAAAGTAAGATGGTGAAAAGCCTAATGGAGGATAAAATCTTGAGCCTGTAGAAGAACAAGCATTGCTGAGGGAGAATCAGCATAGCTTCTATAAGAGAAAGTTTTGCCTCACTAATCTTTCAGTTATTTGAAAAAGTCAACAGGAATGTGGATGTGGGTGAACCCATTGATATTATGTATCTGGATTTTCAGAAGGTGTTTGACACAGTTCCTCATGAAAAAAATAACCACCCCTCAGAAATAAGAAAACTCAGCAGTCGGGAAATTAGAGGGGAGGTCCTCTTATGGATTAGGACTGATTGAAGAATGGGAAATAGAATTTGGGAGTAAATGGGCAATTTTCATAGTGTAGAGAGGTGAAAAGCAGTGTGTCTCAAGGTTTGATCTTGGGACCAGAGCTTTTCAGTTTGTTCATGAATGGGGATGAGCAGCAAGGTTGCCAATTTTGCAGATGACATTAAACTTTTCCTGGTGGTACTGTGTAGAATGATTTGTAAAGAACTACAGAAGAAGCTCTCCAATCTGGAGAAATGGGCAGTGAAATGACAGATGCACTGCAATATAAGTATAAAATGATGTACATTGGGGCAGGAAATAAAAATTTCACAAAAACTTTCCTTAGGGTCATTATATCTAAGCTGAACTTTATTGTAAATTAATTTCCTTTTTAATCTTTTTTGTTTTGTTTGTATGCTCTTTCTTGTTAAAGAAATGGATCTCAAAGAACACAACGATACAGGTATCTTAATTTTAAGAGTTTTTCTGGTTCAGAGAGATTAAACTAAAGATCAGCAGTGTGAAATGCCTTCTGGTTCTTTTCTACTAATAGTACTAACAGACCACACAGGTTTAAATAACTTAAATCTGTGTTGTCTGTTAGTACTATTAGTAGAATAGACTAATTGAGAATAATTTTTGTCCCAATCCAAAAGCAATGATCTGTGCCCATTAGGAGGTTTCTGTGCCTAGGATAGTTCTCTATTGAGCCTTGAGTACTTTTCATGGGGGAAAAACAGTGATTTTATGTATATTTTTGTGTTTTTAGATTATTTCTAAAGCAAAAGTGTGTGGCATAACAAGTGAATCTGAAACAGTTAAAAGGCTCCGTTTGGCTGTAGAAGATAAAGACTTTACTTTTAAAGCAGGACAATGGTAAGATTCGTTGTTTTTTGTTTATTGTTGGAAACTTATAGCCTTTGAGCGCAATCCTAACCTGGAGTTAGGCTGGCACAGTTAGGCCAGCAAAGTTTGGCCAGCACTAGGGCCACAGTAAAGCGCGTTTGGACCACTCTTGGAGTCAGGAAGGATGGCGCTCTGTGTGCCAGCCTGACTCCGAGAATGGTCCAAACATATTTTACGGTATCCCTTGTGCTGGCCTACCTGTGCTGGCCTAACTCCAGGTTAGGATTGTGCCCTCAGTCTAAGAGGTTACAAATAAATCCAAGCAATACATGTTTATGATATTCACAGTGATATGAAGACTTTTCCCTGGCCAGCTTTATCCAAAGTAGCTCATAAAAGTGATTTAGGAATTGGTCCAAATTTTTATCCCCTGTACAAGGCAATGACCCTGTTCAGCAAATAGAATAAGGCTTAATTATAAGGTTTTCCTGAGAGGGCTATACAAAAGAGCCACTCCACAGATAAATCTCCTGGCATACTGTCAGCCCAATCCTGACTAGCTTTCCCTTGCCAGTGAAGCCATGCCCACAAGCCGCGTGCTGCATTGTGCCGTGGAGGGGCCGTCACGAAGGCCTTTTCAGGGCTGCATTATGGCTGCATTGGTGTCGGAAGGTTGGTTAGGGTTGGGCTGTAAGTGTTTGAATAGTGCTTTTTGTGACGGATATCAGTTAGTTTATTTAAAATGCCTGTATTACTAAAGGACGAACATGAAATTGGGCAAACTCCGGAAGCTAGTGGAGGACAGGGAGGCCTAGCGTGGTGTGGTCTATGGGGTTGCGAAGAGTCGGACACGACTTAGCGACTGAACAACAACAACATTACTAAAGGACAAAACTGATGTCCTGGATCCACTGAATTGTGTGAGGAAGCCCTCTACACATTGCACTGAAAACCTCTTTTACAACTATGAGTGCTTTCAGAAGCACTTTGTGATGTGGTGGGTGGGTGGGAATCTTCCATTCCAAAACATTTTAAAAAAGCAAAAATAGCTCTTTGGATTTAAAGATTTACTTTTGGCATGCGGACCGTATCTCCTATTCACCATGAGCATGATGCAAGAAAACTGAAACCAAAATCCAAAATAGTGATTCAAGCAGAAACATGCTATAGAACCTACTTATACAAGCACCGAGTTAATCTCTTGTACATAACAAGCTCTTTACAGAACAGTGCTAATAATGCTTTCCCTTCCACTCATAGTTCTTTGGATGCAGCCCCTAATTTTTTTCTTCTTACCTGTTAGAATTCACATCTTTGTGTGTTTTGAAGGCTATTTTGAGCATCCATGAGATTCATTCCAAATTCAGGTGTGGTCATATAGGACGAAATGAAATCTGGGCCTGCCTGTCTGAATTTCTTTCTCTCTTAGTTTTTCTTTGCTTTCTATTGTCAGTCCAGCTGGCAAACAGGTTTTTCGAAACCAAAGTTTATCTGTTTGGATGTTAATAGCACAAGCTACCAGTTCAGTGTTAATTTTACAGTCTTTTACATTTAGAACAAGAAAGCAAGATGTTGATTGCAATAATTCATGTTTGTGGAGCAATTTGCCACAGTCTTTTGCATGTGTGCACAGATGCATACTAAATTTGTGCTTGCTGGTTCTTGGAAAAACATTTACCCTTCAAAAATGTTTTAGTAATTATCATACTGAAAACTGGATTCTTTAATTATAATTACTCTTTTCATTATCTTCCTTTTAAAGTATTCTAATTCTGTTTGGCACACCAAACTTTCTACCAGTGCAGCTTGTAAGTGTGATTGTGTTCTAATGAGGAGTACTAAGAACCGGGCCATAAGAGAACAAGGTTAATAGACCTTCTTTTGTAGTGAAGTAGCAGGGTTTGCTACAGAATTCTTTTCTTTTGATTTGCACAATGTCCAAGTCATGTTTTATTTACCACTTGATTTTGCTCAATTGAGGGATTGCTGCCATCCCAGATGCTGCAGCTTGGCAGAATTTGCATAGCACTATTGGTTCGATGACTGCATGAAATCTCTCCTAAGCATGGAACTCTAAGGCAAGACAAATATGGGTTTTTTTAATCCTCCCTGCCTGTTCTTTGACCTTGTTACAGAATCTGCTTCATTTTCTCTGTTGTCTTGCCGTTTCCACCTTTTATCGGTTCGGATTTAAAGAAGCATAAAAAATGTGGAGCGTGCATTTTGATAAAGAGTGATCATTATTTGTTCAAGAAAAATTTACCTTGCCTTGCTTCCAAGCAACTGAGCCCAATCCTAACCTGGAGTTAGGCCGGCACAGTTAGGCCAGCAAAGTTTGGCTAGCACAAGGGACACCATAAAGTATGTTTGGACCACTCTCTGAATCAGAGAGGCCAGCACACAGGCGTGCACCATCTCCTCTGACTCAGAGAGTGGTCCAAATGCGCTTTACAGTGTCCCTTGTGCCAGCCAAACTTTGCTGGCCTGACTGTGCCGGCCTAACTCCACGTTAGTATTGCACCCTTAAGGTAGTATTTATGGTTTTATCCCCACAACAACTTTGTGCAGTTGGATAGGCTGAGAAGAGAGTGGCTGGCTCAAGATCACCCACAGCCCAATCCTAAACTGCCTGGCACCCAGAGGAGCGGGGGCACCAAAATGGCTGCTACTGCTGCATCTTATGGGACATTCATCCTCTTACCCCAGGTAAAGCCCTGGCCCCAGCAATGGGTCTTCTTTAGTCTGTGTCGGCTATTTGGCTGGTGCACATTTAGGAAGCCCCGTGTCAGGATGTCTGGCCTGAAGCAAGGCATAGGATCTAGCGATTGAGACCTCCACCAATTCCATCGCACACTCAGGCCTGATTCTCTCCCTCTGCTCAGTTCCGCCCCCTCTCGACCTCCCCCCTGCCCCTCTCCCAGTCCCAAATTTACTTACCCCTGGCTGGCACAGCTGAGGCCTGGCGCTAGTCCAGTGCCAGTGTTCCCTCTTCCCACGGTGCAGCAAACACACATTCACGGCACTTTTAACCGATAGTATGCTCATACCGCTGGCATTCAGGGCTTCAGGATTGGGCACCCCGTCAACTTAACTGGTGAGAAGAGGCTTGAAGTTGAAGGTCTCCTCAATGCTGTGTCAATCCAGACTATAGAATTTATAATAAAGACCCATAAAGAATAGACAAAAGGAAACAGAGCAGACAAAATTTTGTAGTGGGGGGGGAGACTTCCTGACATCCCTGTACAATACTACTGCACTAGAATAAGCTTGCCTACTCAGATGTAAGTGTCATTATAGTCAATGGGGCTTACTCCCAGGTAAGTGTGGATAGGGTCATAGCCTCAGGCTGCAGTTCTGTACACATTTTGAGAAGAAGCCCTGTTGAAATAAGTTTACTTAACTGAGCAAACGTGGCTCGGAATTGTGCTGCACAGGCAATGTAGTCTCTGCACGTCATCCAGCACAAGAGGGTCTCTTCCCTCCCCAGCTGTTCTAGCAATAGGCTGTTAGAAAAGACCCTACAGATAAAATGAATGTTTCCTTTTAACCTCCATGCTCGGGTAATACTGCAGTGATTTCTCTGTGTAAATAAAGGAGGAAGTTCAAATTGATTCAAATAAATGGGAAGGAACTGTGGCTTCATGAGCTATTGGACTGCCAGAACCATTTGTCCTTGGCCCATCAGTGCACACAGATATAGGGTTGTAAAGGGTGTGCAACAGGCTTTTGGGGGAGGGGAAAAGTCTAAGAGCATAAAAAGAGCCCTGTGCCAAAAACCCACCTAGGCCAGCATCCCATTTTCCACAGTGGCCCATTAGTTGCCGCTGGGTGGCCCACATTAAAAGATTAAAACCACATTAAGGCATATTCCTCTGCCCCCTGTGATCAGGTAATATACGTGTGGAAGACATTGAAAAGAAAATATTTTTGGTGATGCAGTGGCAGAGTTTCAGCTTACCTTATGTGGAACTGATCTTTCCCCTCCCCTCCTAATCAGGTTTCCGTTCATCTTGTGTTGATAGCCTGTTCTATAGAGCACATTTGTTACACTTCATTATGAATAAATGCATATAAACGATATTTATATGCATGTAATTATACACAATATCTATGGCTTCCTGTATGGAATATATTATAAGCTGTTGCTGGTGCCTGCAATTAGGGAATAGTTTTTCTGAATATGCTTTCGTGGGGCTGGGTTGCCTTTAGATAGAAGGAAATTGCTTCAGCTTGATAGTATTTCACGGTCAGCTCTTTTGCAGTATTGTATTAAGGCTTAGTGGATTCTCCTGCCTCGGCTCATCATTGTGAGCCTGCAAACATAAGGGTCAACATCTTTTAAACGTGCTTCTGGCTGCCTAGAGCATCCGTAGGGGTAGGTGCTTTTTCAGCATCTTCAGTGAGGTCGTTTAAAAGTCTATGTGCTTAAATAGGCTTTGCTTTTCCATTGCTGATTGCAAGGCTGCTTTTCAACATTTCAAAACTATGATTTTGTATTAAAGAATATGTTGCACTTATTAGATTAATGGATTGTTTGGGTTTATTACTGTGTAATGCTTAAATCTATCGCACAGAGATCCTAGAATCATGGTTCCCAAACTATTTAGCATTGGGACCCATTTTTTAGAATGCAATCTGTCCGGGACCCACCAGAATGATGTCATGCCTGGAAGTGACATCATTGTGATGCCAGAGCCTGCTTCTTTCCTGAGAATGCAGCAAGAAGTTGGATTATTAAATGAATTGGAAAGGAAAAAGCCTATTTACAACCTTGACACAAGCAAACAACCACAGCCCTCCCACTTTCCAGCATCCCACCTTCCCATATTTTCAATATGGCTGCTCAAGGAGCTTCATGACCCACTTGAAATTAGCTCCTAACTCACTGATGGGTCCCGACCCACAGTTTGGGAACCACAGTCCTAGCACATATCTGCTTTCTTAATAGCAAAACTTTTGATGATCCTCAACCTTTAGGATTTCGTCCCCCCTTTTTCTGAAGTCCCCAGCTCTGTGCTAATAGAACTGCAGTCAGAATAGGACCATCCACAAAAGAGAGATTTTTGGATTGTCATTGCCTTCCAGAGATTTGAATATTTTGGGTGGGTGGGTGGTAGAAGACTGACAGGATCTGAATCAAAGGTCTAGTCAGGGCCGAGCTGGAGTCAAGTACCAGATAATTGCGCTCTTAACTGGGTAGGGATTCTGTTTCAGTCCTCTGACGTGTTCCTCAGGCCACTTATGTAAAGCTCGGGAGGAAGATGGGGCTCATTCAGCTATCCACATCCACACTGGACAAGCTGAATGCACCCTGCCCAGCATGCCCCTGGACCCTTTCTCCAGGAGATTCTGCTGTTGGGCTGGCTTGCTGAAGAGCCAGGACATGGGTGGTGCAGGTGGTAAGGGGCCAGAGACTGTAGGGGTGCCCCGTTCCAGAAACGTGTGCAAGTGCTCGCTCGCTCTGGGATCCTACAAACAGAAAATGGAAATGAAAAGAGACTAAAAAGAGAGACAGCTGGTATGATTGGAAACGGAGGAATGGCTGGCTGTTCCATTGTAAAGACTTTCCACTCTGCCTGATTCAGAGCATATTTACCCTGAACTAAGTCCCATGGATTCCAGTGGGACTTACTCCCAGGAACATGTGCATCCTGTAACATTTTTTTTGACCAGATTACTAGTTAATAATCATAATCTTGCATGTTCTCTGAGTGTTGTGTAGGTGGTTTGTGTTGCAATGTACATGGTTGCATTTCCTTTTATTTCAGCTGGCTATTCGTTTTGCCTCATGTGATTCCTTTCAAGATGATGAGCTCAGTTGGTTTTGCTCATTTTGGAAAGCAGTGATGATGTGTGTTCACAACTGTGCACATGTGTGCCTTAGTAACGGTATGAGATAGGTCTGTGAACTAGGTGGTGTTGTGCAAGGTCAGAAACGGCCCCCTCGAACCTCTTGCCCAGAAGACGATTGTGTGGTGTCTACAATCCTGAAGGACATTTGCAATAAACACCGCTTTGAATGGTTCCAGGGATATATGAGAGAGAGAGAGAGAGAGAGAGAGAGAGAGAGAGAGAGAGAGATTCTCAGGCATTTGGCTAGACGGGCTGTGGCCAGCTTGTTAATGAGGCACTGGCTCTTGCACAAAACCCAAGCAAGTGGAAGACTCAATAGCGCAAGTGAGTCACCCTTCAGAGAATCGGCTCCCAGCACAACCTGTCCCAAACTGAACTATGCAGCCACTCTTCCAATGTGTTGTGCCGAAAGCTTTAAATGTGCAGAATGTTTTGCCACAAGAGGGTGCTATAATGCAGCTTGGGATGTGCTATCATTTACTGTGTACAGTGTTTATAGTCTTGACCTGAAATTAACATGTAAATAAACCCTTCTTGACCTTGGGGTGGCAAGGCAGGATACAAGTTTTTATAAACAAAATTGTTATGAACGTGAGTGCCTGGGAAAAGATAATGGTTAAACCTTTTCCTCCCCTTAGGTATTGCTTGAAAAACTTGAGTAACGTTGATGACAGAGTGAGAAATCAACTTTTAAAACTAGCTCGTAGCCTTCCTGATCCAACATGGGTGACCGGCCTGCGGAAACTACATTCTGCGCTGGAGTCCTTGTTAAATGAGGCCTCGTGTGCAATAGTATGTTTCAGGGAGCAATATAGACATCATATTGTGCTGTAGGCTTGTCCGTACATATATCTCCTTAGAGTGTCTCTGGTGAGCCGAAAGGTGAGATAGGACTGTAACTTGTTCTGGTTTTTGTTCTGTAATTTGTTCTGGCAAAATCCGGTTTGCATGTTCACTCTCTCAAAGACCAAAGGCTCAGCTTTGTGGAGTTTGTATAGGGGCAGGCTGACGGCAAGAACGGCTTCCTTCCCGCTCACCTTGGCATGAGGTGACAATGTGGTGTCACCATTGATCCCAATGGCTATGTGGAAACATGTTCACCGCCTTGCTTGCGGCAGCACATGAGTACTTGTGGAAACTGTAATATTGACTGAAATGTATGAATCGGTTCTGTACTTAGAACTTTTAAGTGTATAAACTTGGAAGCAGAATTGAGTGGGGCTGTGGTCGCTGCTGGTGCCCGGTTGCAGGGAGCCCTGGATCAAAGCCTTGCACTTGCAAAGCCCGTCTGCCTTCCCTGATGGCTCATTGGGTGCTACCATTGTCATTGGGGTTGGCTAGCCAGGTGGGCCCTCTCCTGGGCATGGATCCTTGGCCAACGCTCCACCTTGCTGACCCCTGGTGCCACGCCGGGTTATGCTGGTGTAATATGCAGTGCATCATTGTTTCCCTGGGAGTAACCAGAATTCCAGATCAAAGTTCTGGTCTCCTTGTAACAGAATTGTCACCATCTCTGACTATCCACTATCAATATATACTGTACTGAATTGTTAGTGCATTGTTCTTGCCAAGACCAATTGTCAGTGCAACGAATAAGCCTATGTGCTAGGAAAGGCTCTAACAAGCAACATGTAAGATGCTTTCAAACCTAGGTGTGAGAAAGGAAGAATCGCAGTCAATATGGAATGCATGCTATTTGTTGTAGGCTATAAATGGAGGATAGAAAATGAATCTGTTTTAAGGGATACACTTTAAATAAAAATCTGTTGTCTTTTAGGGTAGACTTCTTTATACCTGGAGTTGCGGTAGTTGGTGGATTCTCAATATGTTCAAGTCCTGGCCTGTTGGAACAAGAGGGAGTATTGGAACTAGCAGTAAAACGTACAACACACCCTCCTGCTCATTGGGTTCACACGCAGGTATGTGATACTTCTGTGGTGTCCAGACCAAGATTCATGTAGTATTTCTCTTCAGTCTTGCAGAAAATACCTTAGCTTGATTCCTGTGCAGAAGTATGCAGTCCTCCTGCAATTGTAGGCTTTTTTCTGAATGTTTTGTTTTTTCCTTAGCGCCCGATTTTTGGGGGGCACTGCTAGTGCAGGGGACCGTCAAGCACTTCAGTGCCAGTGTCTGGTGTCTTAGCGCTAGCAAGACACAGGACAAGAGTGCCAGGGGGTGAGTATCTCTGACCTGCAGCAGGGAGGCTTCTTGGGGCAGAGGAGGGTGGAGAAAGCAGGGAGGGGGTGAACCTGAGAGAGGGCAGACTAGGGGGAGAATTGGGCCCAGGAGTGGGGTAGGGATGGTGGCAGAGGCTGCTGCCAAATCCTATGCCCTGTCCAGAGCCGCAGAACCTGACATGGGCCACCTCAAGAGCTGGTACTGATCCAAGGATCCAAGGAAAACAAATGTTCCCTTGCCCTGAATAGATTCCGGCTGCGTTGGCTCTGCAGGATACAGCAGGGGCCATTTCGGCGCTGCTGTTCCACACAGCACCAGTGCAGCATAGGATTGGGCCGTTAACTCTAATGTGGGGAAATTGCCCATGTGCACACATGCCCCAAAGAATCCATTTTCTCACCCAGCCCATGCATTTGATCTAATTTGCTAGAAAAAAAATCAGGGAGAGAAATGGGGAGAGAGGGTTTAAAAATGGCCATATTTAGCTTTCGCTTAGAAAAATTGGCCGGTGGTACTTAACAAATGCCACACATGACAGATGTGCTGTGGTATGTGTGATTTTTTTTTTTTAAAGCAATGAAAATTGTTAAAAATATATAGCATCATCTAAATCCCGGGCTGGAATCAGCAGGCTGACAGGGCTGCCCCATGTTCAGCCTGGTTTTTGGATGTTCTGCCCTGCTACCCTGGGGAAGGGGGAAAATATTCCCCTTCCCAAGTAGCACAAAGCAGCCCTGATGGGGTTACTTGGAGTTGTGCCATCGAAATTGGTGGCTCAACTTGGAGAAGCAGAGTTGGGGCTGCCTGGGCTAGGAACGGAGGTTAGGACCCCGCCCACAGGCCGGATCCTGGCTCCATTCCACTCCCCAGACTGGCATGTCCACGGGCCTGCCTGTGCTCCACCCTGTTCAGCCCCCCCCCCCACTCTGTCGCTTCCCTGGAGTACCTGTGCTGGTTTTGGAAGGCCGGCCTTATCTTTGGCCACCAGGCCCAGAAAGCGGAAAATGGAGGCCTGCGCGTGTCTTAAATTGATGTATTTAAATTGTTCCTGATCATGTCGGAATGGCATTAGTCAGACAGTATTGTCTGAATTGCCCTTCTGGTATTAGTCTTCTGATCAAGCCAGTCATGAGGATATTTGTATCTTTTTAATTGATTTTGCATGAAAATACTAGAGAGTGGTGCACAAACGGGGACATATCCAGAAGACGGTGTCTTTCTCCTAACATGAATATAAGCAGCGGAGTATGCAAATAATAATAATTAAAAAATGATGTAATGGTCAGGGAGCACGCTTAGGCTAGTTGATGTGAATCCCTCAAAGTACAGCATTTTCACTTTGGGGCACGCTTATGTGCTATTGAAGTTGAGAGAAATATGCCCCTCTTGCTGATGTTATATTTGTTGACTAGCAAGCGGTTCAGTGTAAAATCAATGCAGCCGTACCACTTGAGCAAAAAGAATCCCCAAAGTGATCCTAATCCATCCGTTACCATGTAGCCGTAAAAAATGCTCCTACTGTCGTTAAATAGGTTAGTTTCATGCACCATTGGAATTTCAATAAAATAACTCACTTTGAAAGACCTTCTGGAAAAAGCACTGGAATCAGGGCTGCTGGACCACACATGCTAATATGAAGCCTTGTGGAGATACCCTATTGATTCCTTCTTCCTCATTAGGGACCTCTGAAAACCTAACCTCATAATAATCTGCCTCTGAGGCATCTCCTAGGAGTTTTCCTTCCTTCCTTTCCCTGCTTTAAATTTTTTTTAATTAAATTCATAGTGTCACAGAGCTAAAAACAGTTGAAAGCATTAGCGAAATCTAGGAAAGCATGTGAAGACATCAGGATTAATTGTGTTCCAAGGCTGCTGGTTATCGTAAAGTTTTTATATCTGTGTTGTGTCAGCTTGTAGTTTTCAGAGTGCTCATATGTACCGCTAAAACATTTTCTTCTGAAGAAAGAACAAATTGTATCTTTTAACCAAAATGGGTAAGAATTTTAGAGACTGTGAGAAATGGTTGGAATTTCTGTACTGTATGATTCTGGTACAGATTCTTTTTTGTTTTGTTTGAAATTGTTTAGAAGAATGGGTTGTTGGATCTAAACATTTGTCTTATTTTAGTAGCAGTAAGGCTGGTATATTGTGTGCTTCATTATGCTTTTTATTGTAAGCTTTGGATATTTTAATAGAAAATAATTATGCAATATTTTAAATAAATATGCTAGATACTGCAAGTGTAATATAAGAAGAGTGACTGAAGTTGTTTTAGAGATCATGGAAATGGGGAAATGGTATATAAGGTTCAAATGAAAGATGGGGAGGATTCAGAAAGTTTGTATGACTCATAGGCCCCTATCTTACGTAAATATTGGGATGAAAAAGTGTCTCAAACAGTGTTCTAATTATGTGTTTTACGTGTGCATGCATGTGTTTTGAACTTTTGGATGTATTAATCTGCCAAAGAATAAACAATATTTTCAACCTTAAAAGCCAAGATTCGGAAAGAGGTATTGAGCATTCAGTTTATTGTGCCTAGTGGTATTCTCCAGGCTGATTAATAATGTTTTGTTTGCTAGTGGAATATGTTTGATGTCACTCCCTCTCTGGCAGCGTGTTTGCTGCTGTTATTTTCTAGGGGGGTGAGGTGGGGTTGGTCTCTTAACACATATGGGGTTCTGTTCACGGGACAGAGTTTTTCTATCTCCTTCCTTGTGCAGGTCCCCAGCCACATCCTGTTGTCCTTTAGAAAGCTCTTCTGAGGCTCAGGGGACTTTCCAGAATTCATGGGATATAATGGAGGGGACTGCAGCCTGGGCAGGGAATCAGCAGAAATTGATTTTCCCTTTGCATGAGTGGAATTGTCTGCTTTTCATGCTAGGCCTCTGTTGGATCCAAGCTTATTGTTCTGAGTTTTGATCCCAGCTTTCCTTCCTTGGCAGACTGTTTTAAACTTGCCAGAATTTATTTTCCTTTTGGCTTTCTTCTGTTTAACTTACCCTTCCAGTAGATAAATCACTTTAATATTTTAAGCAACCTTTGTTCACAGTAATTTGTTCATGAGACAATTTTCTTTCTCTCTCTCTCTCTCTCTCTCTCTCTCCCTCTCCCTCTCCCTCTCCCTCTCTGTTTGTGTGGAATATACATATTTGGAGTCTCTGGGATGATACAATTTATTTATTTTTACTCAGTTGCCCAGTTTCCGACCTTATTGTAATAGTTCCTTTTCAAAACTTTCTCCAACTGGATCATTTCACATAATGTCCCTTGGGAGTGAGCAGCCACTTTAAACAAGTCACCCAAGTTGACCTGAACTAAATCAGTCCAGATTTTTCCTCTGCATAATTTGATTTCTCTGGAAGGGGGTGGGGTACGTTTTCTGTCCCAGAAGCTCTCCCGAGTCTCTCTGCCTGGCAGCGACCACACCGGGGTCCGTCCCCTCGTAACAGCTGCTGATGCAGGTCAAACGTTGAAATGGACGCAGGTGGGGTTTTCTTTCGGAGAGCGGTGGGAGCAAATCCTCTTGACAGTCCATTCCAACTGCATCATAATTTCTTCCCACTCCTTAACATTCCTGCTGGAGGGCCTCTTCTAAAAATATGGCTGCTCTGTTCCAGGGGTCCTAGAATTCCTGACTTGAACTCTCCCAAGTTCTTCTGGACCTCCTGCTTGCTTTGTTACAAGTCTATGTAGTGAATCAGTGGAAGAATGTGACTGCCGCCTCTTATCACGCAGAGCAATCTGCCAAATGGCATTCTTAACTTTGAAGAGTTAGTGCATTCGACCAGCTTGAGTTTTTCTCCTCTTGTGAAGTATGTAAGAGCAACTACCAAAGACCTTGGACGGAGAGTCACGGAGCTCTTGCATACTTGCCCTGCCCGATTGCCTCCACGCCAACAATGCTTCCTTTCTCCTCAGTGTGCTCTTGACTCCGAAGTGGCTTTGCGAGTGGGAGGCAACTTCTTCTTTGATCCGCAGCCTGCTGACCCCCCGGCCAACCTGGTGCTCATCGCAGGTGGGGTCGGCATCAACCCTTTGTTCGCTATACTGCTGCATGTCGCGGACCTTCACAGAACTCAGGAAAACAAAGGAACCGGGTACGCGATGGGAACAGCAAATCTGTTCTACAGTGCCAAAAACACACACGAGCTGCTGTTCAGGGTAAGTTGAATGAACCAAAGCGTAATTCAGGCCCTTGCTTTCCACTCAGCCTTGTTAATGGTTAGCACTGTGAACTCTGAGCTCCATCAGAGAGTGAATATATGCAGTGGTGTTATTCTACCGGAACGCTGGGCAGGACATCCGGGTGATCGACAGCTCGCCCGTTGCGTCCCACCATTTGCATAACATACGCAAGCGGCGTAATTGGTTACGCAAACGGCGTAATGCTGTGGAACGCGACAGCGGGCTGTCTATCACCTGGATGTCCCGCCCAGCGTTCCGGTAGAATAACACCACTGCATATATGTACCTGCCTTACACCATTGTAAGTCAGACCATTGGTTCATCGGTCTTGGTGCTGGCTGCACTGTGACTGGTGGCGGTTCTTCAGGGTTTCGGACATAGCCTTTCCGGGAGATGCTAGGGTTTGAACCTGGGATCTTTTGCATGTAAGGCTGATCTTTTGCTCTATGGCTGTGTTGTTATAACCCTTTCCCAGGGAGTTATGGAGTGCCCTTGAATGGGAAGCAGGCATTGTCCACCACTGTGCAAGACCAAAAACAGTAGTGGGGGGTGAGTGAGCACCAAGGCTGTTGTGTCCCCCAGGGCTACATCAGGCCAGGAATTATTCAGTATTGCCAGTGAAAGAACAGGGATTGCCTGTTCTGTTGTGTTCTCACTACCTCCCAGGAATCCTCCCCATTGGGTGGCGAATAGGGCAAGCTAGCCAGGCGTCAGGCAGCAGATGGACAAGAGTCCTCCTTCTCCACTGCAGCCATAGCTGTGGGTTGCCTCATGAAGGAGGGCCCACTTTCATCTGCTTCCTAGTTGTTGGGCACTAGGAGGGGGTAGCTGGACGCCACAGTGCTTTCCAAGCATGGGTGCCTCCCCCACTCTGTGGTTGCTCGGAAGCTGGAGCAGCCACTGGCATCGTGGCTGAGTAGGCAAGAGCCCTGGCATGGGCTGCTGAGGTCAGCTGCCTCTTGTGCTACACTGGCAACCCATCTCCAGTTGATCTATGTAGGGAGAACCATGAAGGAGAATGGAGCAGAAATGAGTGGCTGCCTCTTCTGTGCTTATTTGCAAGGGCTGGGCTCCACTGCAGAGGAGTGAAATCTAGATCTGAAAGCATGTTTGAATGGTAGATACAGAAATCCTGCAAATGTATCCGCATGAACAAAAATTTCTCGTTCTTTTCTTAAATAGATTTTTTTTTCTTAAAAAAAAAAAAGAAGAGTTGGGGCTATGTGTGTGCAGATCGCATCTGCTTTGATTTATTTGGCTGCGGCTTGACCAAATATCCTTCACATTCCAGAATCAAATCCTGGGGTTGACAAATGCATTCCCTGGAAAGATTGCATGTAGTTTCCACGTTACCCAGCAGAATTCTCCGAGCAGTGAAAAACTTCAGCCTTACATCAAGGGTGGGTACTGCTGTGATGCATATAAGCATTTATTACAGTTACTGGATGGTGAGTTTTGACTTCAGTGAGAGATGAAACTGAGGGCACAATCCTAACTTGCGCTGGAATGGCAAGGCTGGCAGGCCTGTGCTGTATCCAGTGCAAGTTAGAAGGCCGCTGGAGCCTCCCTGGGGCAAGGGCCCATTCATGTCCCTGTCCCGGGGTAGGCACCAGCCGCCCCAATGGGTTTGCTCCAGCGGTGTCATCCTGGCGGAACGGCCCGGTACACCGTTCCGCTAGTTCCGCGGACAGGCCCGGGCCGCGCTGCCTCTCCCGAGGACGGGCAAGCTGCTCCTGGGCCCGCCCTCCCTCCCACTCGTCCGAATTGCTCTGAAATGCAGCGATTCAAGGCGCAGGGAGGCACAGGGAGGCGTGACTGACCTCCGCCATAGGGGTGGAGGGCTGCCAATCATCCGGGCGTTACGGTTCCTGGCGCGCCCAGATGACGTCTCTGGTTTGCTCAGATCTGCGCCTGCTGTTCTGAGCAAGCTGCGTGGCCCAAATCCCCACCCCTCTCCCTGGGCTGGCCTACCTCCCAGCCCCCTACCCCCTGCCCAGTTCTTCCCCCCCACACACACTCAGAACCGCTCATGTGCCAGCTGAACTTGGCTGGTGCAGGAGTGGCGTGGAAAAGTAGTTGCTTCAAATATATTGAGCAGCTTCCCTGTTAGAACCAGTGTTTTTGCTTGCTGGTAATACTAATTTAGAATTGTTTTCCTCTTTTCCAACTATTCCACCCCACCCCCCATAAGCCTGTTTATTTTCCTTGGCATGCACTAGCCTAAGGGTAGACACGATCTTGTTTCACCTTTGGTTATGCCACAGCAGACAGCTTGGATCTCTTTCTGGGACACTTTAGACTTTTTTTTTAAGCATAATAGTGTTAATAAGAACTAGCCTTTGCCAAAAACAGTAAATCTAATAAGGACTGCAATGAAAGCTTTGTAAGTTGTCCACGCAGCTGAAACAGTAAGTTTCCATCCCTCATTTTTTTGTAACTTCTGCTTTATTATAATGCTTATGAACTCTCTCTCTCTCTCTTTTTTTTAATCAGAAGGAAGAATATGTGGAAAAGAACTAGAAAAACATATCTCCAAGGGAACCTTGTGGTATGTCTGTGGTCCACCTCCAATGATAGAATCTATCTCCAAGCTGCTGGAAAACCTTGGGGTAGCTCAAGATAATGTTTTCTTTGAAAAGTGGTGGTAATGCATCCAACAGCTCGTCAGCAGAAAATAAGAACCAAAGGAAACGGAATATCTATACTGATGGATGCCAAGACTTTACAGAACAAGAACTCTTTTTCATTCTCAAAAATGAGCTTTTCCTGTATGAAATTCTATAACTTATTCTAGATTTTAATAAACACAGTACATTTTGTAAATCGGGACAGACTCGTTTGTGTGATTGACAGCCCAATCCTATGCCTGTCTACACAGAAGTAAGTCTCATTGTGCTCAATGAGGCTTACTCCCATGTAAGTGTGGACAGAATTGTAGCTTGAGTTGGGTGTACGTTTGGAAAGAACATGATATTTTGGTCGTATTGAACATTATGTTACTTGAGTATTTTTTTAATTTTGAAAAATTATTTTTATACTTTCTGATTGCATAGGGAAGAGAAACAGCCCGGCAAAGAAGGGATTACATGGTGCATTTTTCACAACATTGTCTTCCACTGCTGAAGATGCAATGCTGCTTTGGATTTCAAAGTGCTGTGTGTCTTCAGCCGTTCAAACTGTTGCAGTGAAAAGAGCAAATGAATGTCTGACTGCATACACTGTTCCGTTCTACCCATGAATGTCTGTTCTTTGAATTCCATCCATTGTTTATAATGCTACTTATCCAAGCAGTGACTTCTCAAAGCTCTGCCTTGCCAGCCAAGAGTTCTGCTGCAAATAACGCAAGTGGTGGGAGTATTGAAAGTGTGATTATTAAATGCTTCTACCCTGCCAATGGTGGGCTGAGCACTGCAGTCTCATGGAGGTACAACAAGCCTGTGAATCACTTGCATTCTGATCCAGGACACTGTGTTTGCTGGGCTGCTTTCTTGCATCAAGTTTTATTGTCATGGTAAATGTGTGAGTAAGTGCTGGAGGCCTAAGTGCTGGTCCTAAACGATTTACTTGGAAAAAAATGCCGTTTGCTTGGAAATCAAATGTGATTTAATTCAAAGTAAAGTGTTTAAAACTGAGTGTTAGCCTTTTCCTCCCAGTTAGACAAACATAGGTAAGCACAGCTTTCCATTAACCACTTAGGGCTCAATCTTGAGCCCGTCCTCTCTGCTGGTAAGCTCCTATCACCGGCTTTATCACCATAAAGCACATTTACGGCACCAAGGGAGTAGGGATCACTGGTGCTGGGCCAGCACCAGTTGGCGCTCAGCCTCAACACCCAAGGAGGATGCTTTGCTGGGGATGAACCACACTGCTGGGCGGCAGGGTGACTTGTTGGGGCAGGGGGAGGGGAGAATCAGGCCCACAAGGGTGTGGGGATGGCGGCAGCCACTGCCGCAGAATCCTAACCCCCGCCCTCGCAAGCCAGGCAGTCTAATATGGGTCTTCTTGGCTCTGTGCCTACTCAAATGCCCATTTGCACTGTGGCGGTGCTCCCTTAGTCTAAGGAGACCGCGGCGATAGCCTTGGCCCAGCGGTGTCATCTACAAACAAGGAACGGGAACGCTGGGCAGGACTTGGGTGGGACTTCCGCGTGATTGGCAGCCTGCCCATTTTGTTCCGCGGCTGCCGTGGCCTTGGGGGGGGGGGGCTGCCCCTGGTTTGCACACCCCACCGCTGCTCGCCCAGGCTCCGGCGCGCCTCTCCCCCGGCGAGCAGGCACCCCCCCGAGGCCAGGGCAGCCGCAGAATGGGACAGGCGGGCAGCCAATCACACAGAAGTCCCGCGTATGTCCCGCCCAGCGTTCCCGTTCCTTGTTTGTAGATGACACCACTGCCTTGGCCCCACAATATATAGCAGGTACCATTTTGGTGTGGCTGGAGCTGTGGGCGTTGGACAGTTTAGGATTGAGCTGCCAGTTTGGCTAATGTATCCTTACAATACTAAGTACATCAGGAGCAAGGCAACTGATTTTAAAGGTCTCTGTGCTACATATCTCATCTCACTAATGATGTAAACTGCCTTGAGGCTGCTGAAAGCTGCTAAATAAATTTACACACTGATAAAATAAATTTACACAGTGATAAAAAGTTCAAATATAAGCCCAATTACCTTGACGACTTTTCTTATTCCTCCATGTTATTTAGCTACCTTGTTGTGTTTTCCTTTATAGTCAAGGAATTGAAGGTCATCTTTTTTTTTTTTAAGCATTGTCTAATTTACTAAGTTTGGTAGAAAGGAGGAAGGGAACTTTGTAACAAGACAGGAGAATTCTGCTACTTGCTGTGTGGTGCTCTGATTGCCTTCCATTCCTGTATACAGATTGCTGCCGCAAGATGAGATGAGGCTTTAAAGGAGATCCATGGAAGAAAAGTCTGTTGATGGGTATTAGACATGATGGCTGTACCAACCACCATCGTATGCTAGTGAACTTCAGTAGCTGGGAAGCAATTGTTGGAGAGACCTGTTGATTTGACATCTTGCTCGTGGGCTTCCTTGTAGTATCTCGTTGGCCATCATGGGGAATCAGAACTAGATGGAGCTTTGATCTGAATCAGGAGGGTTCTTATATTCTTGTAGTTACTTGGTGATTAAAATATCACTGAACTTTCTCTGTGGAGTTGATCCTAGCTGATTCATGTGGAACAGCATTATCTGCTCATCCTGCCTTCCACGTATGTGGTAAAGACCTTGTGAGTACTGGCTGCTAAACTGACACTGATCCAGTTTCTCTGCAGTGCCACAAAAATAAGTCAATCTGCTAACGGCTTGACTTTCAGCCTGATGTCGCTCACTGTTTGTCAGGAAGAGCTATTTTTTGTTAATCGCTTTCATGGTTCTTTTAGCCAGTTGGAACAGCTGAACACTTGTTATCGTTGGATTAAAGGAGATGCTGACAAATTCTGACTGCTCATCAAAGCCATCACACAGTGTGATTGACTGAGATGTGCCGTGTGGGCATTCTTGTAGATGCTGGGGGGGGGGGGAACAGGCCCGATTGAAGCACCCCCTGGATAAGTCTTGTACAGCACTAACTTCATAGCCGAGAATGTTGTGTGCGTACACACTATTGCTAACCAAAACCTTTTGCCCCAAACAAACCTAGATGAAAGCTTGCTTAAATGTTGGAGAAGCAGATCAGTTGGCCTGATGACTTGCAGGTAACTGATAAAATGGGGGCATTGTATTGCTCTAGGTTCCTTCTGAACAGTGTGGAAGCATTGAAGCTCTCAG
The DNA here is from genome assembly GCA_029204185.1 of Lerista edwardsae. Taxonomy (NCBI): domain Eukaryota; kingdom Metazoa; phylum Chordata; class Lepidosauria; order Squamata; family Scincidae; genus Lerista; species Lerista edwardsae. Next base: position 8,256,121 of record JAJKFI010000009.1, on the reverse strand, counting down.
AAACTCATCAGCTAGAATGGGGAAGTTAATGGGAATTAGAAAAGCAAAGGTGTAAGGATGCAGATGTTCCAGTAACATCAGGTTGATTTGGAATCAAGTAAGAAGCACATTACAGGGATGTGGTGGCGCAGCGGGTTAATTCGCTGTTGCTGGGCTTTCCGACCGGAAGGTTGGGAGTTCAAGACTGCATGACAGAGTGAGCTCCCGTCGCTTCTCCCAGCTCCTGCCAACCTAGCAGTTCGAAAGCACCTAAATGCAAGTAGATAAATAGGGACCACTTCGGTGGGAAGGTAACAGTGTTCCATGTGCTACGTCGTGCAGTCATGCCGGCCACATGACCACGGAAGCTTGTCCTCGGACAAACCGCCGGCTCTACAGGCTTTGAAACGGAGATGAGCACTGCCCCCTACAGTTGGTCATGACTAGACCATTCAGTCGTGGGGAAACCTTTACCTTTTTAAGAAGCACATTAGAGCTAATGCCTAACCAACTAGAATCCAAAATACCACAATTCAAGAAAGAATGTTTTAGCAAACACTTTGAATTTTTTTCCCTTATAATTCAGGCTGATCATATGACCTACGTAGGACCAATTTAAACATGCAGTGCAATAACTTTCTCTAATGCCCTCAAAGGATCATCTAAGTGCTTGACGTTACATGCTACATGAGTGCATGTAACATGACTTACATCCATGAAACATGAGTGACGGAATTCTGAAGAAACCTTTCCTCCTTTTGTTTTTTAATTAAACAGTCTCCACATTTCTATACACCTCTCCTGCCGTTCTTGAACTGACGGCAGACTTAAGTTGCAATATTTGCTTTCCACTGCTAGGCTAGGCAAGGAGAATTTATTCTGATAGCATTAACTCTCCTTGATTTAAAATGAGTCAGTATGTCATGTCAGTACCCCTATTTGAGGAGGAAAAATTAGTTGGTTCAGAGCAGAGCATGCAGGGAGTGGAGCTCTTGTCAACTTGCATAAATATTGAGGGTGCCTTTTTCTTTGAAATGCCAATTCCGATCTTTTTGAATTCTCTGAGCCGGAGGGAATTAATCTTTCCAAAAAAGAAGATTATCTATGACAGTAGTGGTGTCAGGCCTAAAAAGAGCTATAAACCAATGTTCTATAACAGCTTTTTAACAAAACTATTTCCCCTTTGCCTATGATTTTGAACAGCTGAAAAGGGGATGAAAAATCTTTTTAGGACAGAGGAACATAATTGTGAAGCTGTGTTTGTGCATGCCTTTTTTTCTCTCTTCCAAAATGTCAATAAATGCATACCTGGAAGATCTCAGGCTTGTGATACTGAGACATGTCTCCCCCATATCCTTTTCTTTTCCCTTCCTTTGTCATTGTCTTACAGCAAGTGATGACTACTGGGACAAAGGCCTGTCTCTTTAATTATAGGATCTCACATGCACCTCGGTTACTGGAAGGTGTCTCAGCAAGATGGTCATCACCCTACAAATTGGCTTGGGATTCGGAGCCTGTTAATGATAGCAAGACTGTCTTGTGGATCTCAAGATCACCAGAGCAAATGGAACTTTGCTTTAATAACACAAGCACTTCAAACAGGGTGTTAAAATCTCACTCTCACCTGGACTATTCCCTTTTGTCTGAAGGAGGAAAAAAAATCCCCTTGCAATTGCAGCACTAAATTATATTCTCCAGACGGCTCACTAACTAGTTATTTTGCATTGATGTTGTACTTATGAATCTTTTGGGATTACTTATGCATCTTTCTGGTCTAATAGTGAAAACACAGCATTAAAAAAAAGAAAAATAAGAATTATTTATAATTCATCTGCTGTGAAGCCTCTTTAATTGGAGACAGACTACTTGCGTGACTGTTCATTTATCCAAAGGGGAACCCTGGGCAAGTAAGACCATACCTGCTTAGAGAAAAAGTCGGTCAACTTGATTTTGCTTGAACAGCAAACAGATTTTGCAAAACAAAAGTTTCGTTAGCATGAAAGGGAAATTCTACGAATTTTGCAGAAAATTCTGCAAACCCAATTCTAGTCCTTTCATTTTGATTGGAAGCAATGGCTGAGGAATGCAGGTTTTCTTTCTCCATCTCTCTTTGTGAACCTCGGAGTCCTTTCAGATCTAGAGAGCAGTTTAGCATAAGAAATATATAAAAAGTACTTATGCTAATGCCTTGTATACTTCTTATGCTTGTACTTCTTAAGGGGCATAAGAAGCATTACATATATATATATAAAGTACCCTATACTCTTCTTATATTAAAAAGTGCTTATGCTTTATATGCTTCTTAAGCTCTTAGGGGAAGAGCTTCTTCTCTTTCCCTAAATACTCAAACTGCTGTACAGGTACTTGGTCTGTCTCCCCAGTATTGTTAGTTCTCTGGGGTTTTAAACAGAGTTCTTTCCCAGGCCTACCTGGAGGTGCCAAGAATTGGACCTGGGATCTCCTGCAAAGCTGCCCCATCTCCTCTTTTCTGGAGAAGCAACCGATGGTGCTACATGCAATCTCTCTCTCTTCCTGTTAATGATTTCTTGGGAGCAAACCTTTGCAAGTGGCAAGCTCTGGGGCAAAGACAGTACAGTATTCTGTAGCATTTCTGTCCAAAGAGTAGTGTGGTATATAGGTATGCATCAGGGCTGGACCATCCATGGTGCTGACTTGAAACACTTGCATCGAATGACGACTTGACAGAGAGTGAAAAGTGATGCCCTGCATTGCTTGTCTTCCTCCTAGAGCAGTGGTATTTAAACTTTTTAGACTGAGCCCCACTTTTTAGAATGGCACTCGTGTTGGGACACACTGGAAGTGATGTCGTTAACCTGGAAGTGATGTTGTGACAGGAAGTGGCACCATCAAGCAGGAAGTGCTATCATTATAAAAAAAAAAATGGCACTCCTGAAATGCAAAGTGGCATTCTTGGACTGCAGCATGAAACATCCCTGACAGAAAGCAAGTTTAGGCCAAAATACGATGTAAAAGCACTGAAGTAAAAACAACATTAAAAAAAATCACTTGAAAATTCAAACTGTTAACACTCACAAAAAGAATACAACAAGAGTAAGACCTGCAGTTTCCAAGATGGCTGCTCCCAGCTTTCCACGACCCACCTGACATCAGGTCACGACTTGCCAAGTGGGTCCTGACCCACAGTTTGAATTACACTGTCCTAGAGCTTATCACAGTGTATAATAGCAGGCCAGTGGTGTAAGGCAGCTTCTCATGGGTCTCCTTGACATACAATAGCTGAGTAGCACAGTGGCTGTCTTAGCAATGGGGACTTTATTTTCATGAGCCTTAAGTGCAACTAGATGGAATTGTTCAGAGAAACCAGGTCAGCACTTTCTTTTTCAGACATGTATTTCATCTACTCATGTTCTCCTGCTTATCTTGATCTTAGTTCGTAAGACCTTGATTTAGGAAAAGTAAGTGATGGAAACAGCCAGTGTTCCTTGTCTGCAGTTGCATTTAAGACCATCTTGCATATGCAGTTGCATATGCCCATCTTTCTGTGAAATTCAAGGCTATGTTCTTGGGCTTCTCAGGCCCTCTCCTGGCAAGGCAAACTGTATAGACCCAGATCTATTGAGCAAGGTTGCAATGCTATATGCATCAGACCATACCTATTATTATTATTATTTTATTATTATTATTATTCATGAATATTGTCAGACAAGAGCTCTGAACAGCTTGAATCATTCCTACTTTGGGCTTGCAACAGATGGAGTGTATCTTGATCAGAGGTCAACACATCCACCCTTTTAAAATTAGCTGCTGGCTGTCGGTCAGAAGATGGCCATAAACAGGAAGATCTTTTGTTTTAAAAGAGGAAAGATAGCAGAGACTGCAGAGTTTCAGGATACTATTAGGGCAAATTAGGTCGTTGCACAGAACTGCTTAACTAAAGCTTGTAAACTGCATGGTGCTCAAATAAGAGCACTTCAGAGCCATCCTTCTTCCCTTGCTTGTAGCCATGTTGGGGAGTCGCAGAAGCTTAAGAGGTAGAACAAAATTTTACAAAAGCCCTGTTGTGTTCAAGTCAAAGGCTCATAGCCCATCATCCTGCTCTCACAGTAGCCAACCAGGTGGCTCTGGGAAGCCCACAAGCAGGGGATGACGGCATACCATCTCTCCCACCCTTGTTTCCCTGCATGTCATATTCAGAAGCATACTGTTGCTGAACTTGGAGGTTGCACATAGCTGTCATGACTACCAGCCATTTGATGGACCCGTCTTCCGTAAATCTGTCTGATCATCTTTTAAAGCCATCCAAGCTAATGGCTACTATTCATCTTAGGGCAGTGTTTCTCAAACTGTCAGTCCGAACCCACTAAATGGGTCATGAGCCAATTTCAGGTGTGTGTGTGTGTGTGCGTGCGCGCGTGCGTGCGTGCATAGCAGCTAGGACAGCCATTTTTGGGAATATGGGGAAGGAGGGCCCTCTGGTTATTTTGCTTGTGTCAAGGTTGTAAATGGGCTTTTTCCCGTTCTCATTCACTTGGCTATTGCAAAATGACTGAGAAACAATCCACTTTTTTTGCTGCATTCTTAGGAAAGCAGCAGGCTCTGGCATCACAGTGACAGCACTTCCAGCTGCGACATCACTCCAGTGGGGCCTAGACATGTTGTCGTTCTAAAAAGGGGGTCCCTGGTGCTAAAATGTTTGGGAACTACTGTTTTAGGGCAACCCATTTTGCAGACTGTGTGAAGCAGTATCTCCTCTTGTCCACTCTTGCCAGTCAATTTCATTGGTTTACCCCCGAGTCTAATATTGTGAGAGGTGAAAAACCTGTATCCCAATGATTTTCAACCTTTTGCATCTCATGGTACACTGGCAAGGCACTAAAATGGTCAAGGCACACCATCAGCCTTTTGACAATTGACAAGGCACTAAGTGCAGTCAGTGAGGGTTCGAATCCCCCAGTTGCCCTACTAATAAATGACCCTTTCTCAAATTCCCATGGCATGCCTGAGGACCATTCACAGTGTGCCACGGCACAGTGGCTGAAAATGGCTGCTTTATCCGCTTTCCATACCACGTGTCCCTTTCATTGTCTTTTTCCAAGCTAAGCAATCTCAGGCATTGGATAGTCTTATCACAGCAAGCCTTCTAATCATTTTGGTTGCCCCCTTGGCAGGTGGTGTAGTTGAGAGGGTTAAAGCCTTCGTTTGCCTGAAGATAAGATCCGAAGGTCGCCAGTTCGGGATCACCGGAAGTCTCTGTGAGCGGCAGACCTTGTAAACTGCGACTGATTAGAGCTGAGCTACAGCTGCCTGTGAGAGGGGTGTGTGCTGGGCCAGCCACTTCTTTGGTGGGAGCAGAGAAGCCGCTTATCAGCCAGCAGAAAGGCAAATTGTGTGGCCAGAAAGAAGACTAGACCACGAAAGTACCATCTGTATGTTGTATGTTCTTGAAAGAAAGAACTTCCTTGTAATTCGTAAAAACCTTTGTGTTTATGAATAAAGCCTGCCTATGTACACCGCCTTGAGTTAAAGTCAGAGGAGCAATCAAATGACCTAAGAAAAGCGGTATATAAATACTATGATGATGATGATGATATGTTCACTTCCCCAATATTCTCAATTCCTTTCCTAGTGACTCTTAGAATAGAGTTTGCGTTATTGGCAGCTATTGTCAACCTTTCATTGAGCTGTCCACCATGACCCCAAGATCTTGTTCCTGTGTTGTCATGGACAGTTGAGATGTATTGGCCCAATGTGCAACACTTGATACTTGTCACTGAATTTCATTTGCCAGTTGGTTGGCCACTCACCAAGTAACAACCTGAAAGTGGGCTTCACCGCCCCCCCCCCCAAAAGTCAGGTTTGCAAACAAGGCAGTAAGTTGATTGGGAACTTCAGTGGCAGATGAACACAGAAAAAGGGGTTTGTCTAGAAAAATAGCTGCAGGAACTAGTAGTGGACAGTAGTGCTCATCTCTGTCTTCAAGCTGAAGAGCTGGCATTTGTCTGAGGACAAGTTTCCATGGTAATGTGGCCAGCATGACTATATGCTGAGGCGCACAAAACACTGTTACCTTCCTACCGAAGCAGTACTTATTTATTTACTCGCATTTTTTACATGCTTTTGAACTGCTAGGTTGGCAGGAGCTGGGACAAGTGACAGCAGCTCACTCTGTCATGCAGTCTTGAACTGCCAACCTTCTGGTCAGCAGCTCAGCGGTTTAACCCGCAGTGCCACCATGTTCCACTAGCTGTTGGGAAGAAATAAAACAGCCACTAAACCTTGTGCTACAGCAAGTTGTTTATACTCAGGTGCAAGGCTCTGCAGCCATCACTATCATAGCAATTAAATACTGCAAAAATGAAAGGGTTCATTGCTTCTAAAGATATTGAAGTTTTAGCAGTGTTGTTAGTATCTGCTTTCAGTTAGTGATATGGATTCCTGAAAAAAATTAGACTATGCACAGGCATTTGTATACAGAGGTAATTTAAATAAAATGTTAGGACATGACCTATGAACATTTCATGATCCTGTGTGGGCAGATTCCTGTGTGCTATTATTCTACCAGTAATTAGAGTTTTTTTTTACAAAGCTTTTTTTCCTGATATTTAGCTAAATAGCTGAAGCCAAAGTAAACATTCCTCAGTTACTAAAAGAACTGTAATATATATATTACAGTGCCTTGAGTGGAAAGAAGTGATTTAAACTAACCTGCCATTATCTTTTATGTGGTCATTTGAAATGGTTCAGTTTTGTTTTAAAGTGTTCTGCAAATTGCAGTTTCTTGTAGATGAAGCTGACAGTTTAAAAAATAGCTTAAGTATGCATGATGTGCACCTAGAGACTACATTTTATTGAGTCAAAATACTTTACAGAGAAACTAATGGGAACAATCAGACATAAATCAGGCAGGAGGGAAAAATAAGCCATATTGTTTATCAGCTCCAAGTTTCAATTTGTAGAAGGACTGAAGGCTTTTTCAACACACACTACGGATTGTAGTGTAAGATTGCCTACATGTAGACCCAGGTGGATTTGCTTGGTAATGAAATAAGCAACAGTACTGTGTATGTTAAAAATGAATAAGAACTGTATGTGCGAGAGCTGAAAATTTCAAATTACACAAGTTTTATTGTAAAGCTTAATATGCCTTCAAAATTAGAAAAATCAGTGATTTTACAGCTTATATTGGTCAGCTAAAAATGTACAGTATTTTGCCAATTAGTTTGTGTATTTTAGGACCGTATTGTGTATTTTAGCAGCTTCCATTCAGCCAATATTTATGCTAGTTGATTGTTTTCTTGTGAAACAATTCTGAATAAGAACTCACTCGCAATACAAATCAGATGCATGTCTTGCTTTTTAGGAAACATATATACAAATTAACCAGTTATTTTTTACATGCAGTTTATATTATAGCTGGCAGTTTGTATTATTGACAGACAGCAAGCACTGTGACGTGCTGATTAGCAACCTAAGAATCCAGAACATAATCATGATTCAACAGTAATCATACATAGGGGATTATAATTAGGTTCTTAAGTATATAGAAAATCATTGCTTGCTCGCTCTCTGTCTGCCTCTGGTATCCCAGACAAAAACACATGGCTTCCTTATTGCTTTAAATATTTGCAAAGAATAAGTATTGAAGTTCAGAAGGCAATACAAATAGATATGTCTAAGATAAATACAATTCTATCCACTTCTTTAAAGCTTCTTGAGTTCCATTAGACAAGACAGAATAAAAATATGAACACATTTAAGTAGAGAACTGTTTTTGTTTGGTTTAAAGAGCAGCTCAAACCAGTTTAAATAGCCACGGAGTTTTCTTGAATGGCAGAACAAGCCGAAATCAGTTTGCATACATTGTCAACATGAAAATGCAATCGTAGTACATTTCTACTGTGTACCTGTAGAAACCCAACAGTGGCTACAATCCTATACAGACTTCCCTGGGATCAAGTCTCATTGAGCACAATGGGACTGACTGCTGAGTAGACAAGCCTAGGATTGTACTGAATGTCGAATCAAGTTTATTATGCAGTCGTGTTCAACAGGGATGATCAAAATGGGTTCTTGATGCTAGCACATATTTGCCTCTCATTCAGATTGATGCCCAGCCTCCAAATTGGATTCTGTTGTTTCTGCCTCACAGTTTCCATGATAGTGCTCTTGCAACATTTGGTCCTCACAGTTTTCATGCATGCCTGTCAGATCCAAACACACGTTTCCTACGTCCTGATCAGCCTTATGGCCTGCGTTCCATTCTTCTGTAGGAACCTCATTTTCACAGATAGGTAAGTCTTTGTGCCCAAGAGCTTCAGTTCTTCCATCTTCAATACCAGCCACCTGTTGATCTGAGATTACTTGGAACTGCAAACTGCTTTCAAAGTTGGAGAACCGCATTTCTGAATTTCTTGCATTTTCTGTGACTTTTGACTTTTCTTCTGCTCTCTGCTGCTCCCTAGCACTTATTTTTCCCTTCAGAGATTTCTTGGCTTGCTTATGGTGCCTGTCTTCTTTGGAGAACCTCCAGTGAAACTGCAAATAGACGTATGGTAAAGCTAGGTTAGCAAAATTCTACTCACCAGTAGAAATCTGGTTCAATTCAATGTTGAATATTCAGTTTAATGACGTGCCATAAGATGAGACAGAATATACATACTCTTTAGAGTCACTTTTAGAAAAGAGCAATAGTTACAGGCATATCTCTGTATCTGCTGCAGCAGCTCGGGTGGTTACAGGGGCTAGACCGTTCCTTTAGCAGCTGCATTGGCTGCCCGTTCGCTTCTGAACTCAATTTAAGATGATGGTACTGACCTTTGAAGGGACATGGTGGCGCAGTGGGTTAAACTGCTGCTGCTGGGCTTTCTGACCGCAAGGTTGGGAGTTCAAGACCATGCAACGGAGTGAGCTCCTGTTGCTTGTCCCAGCTCCTGCCAACCTAGCGGTTTGAAAGCACGTAAAAATGCAAGTAGATAAATAGGGACCACTTCGGTAGGAAGGTAATGGCGTTCCGTGCGCTACGGCATATAGTCATGCCGGCCACATGACCACGGAGGCTTGTCCTCGGACAAACGCTGGCTCTACAGGCTTTGAAACGGAGATGAGCACTGCCCCCTACAGTCGGTCATGGCTACACAATTCGGTGGTGGGGAAACCTTTACTGACCTTCATGACTTAGACCCAGCCTACCTAAAGGACCTCCTTCTCCCATATATACCAGTTCTCCCTCTTAGATTATCTAAAGGGGCTCCCCTTCAAGTGCCCCCTCTGTCCCAAGCTAAAGGGATGGCTGCTCGGGGCCAGGCCTTCTCTGTAACGGCTCCACAAATATGGAATTCCCTTCCAGAAGAATTAAGAACTACACACTCCCTCATGGCCTTTTGGAGAGGGCTCAAATCATACCTATTTCATCTGGCCTTTGGATGATTGTGTGACTGTGCCCTTTGTCCCTCTGGTATAGTTTGTTCACTCCCCTGGTTCAATTGTTTCCTCCCCACCCTTCAAACGGCCTGATATGGAGAACTGGGTCTAGCTGCACTCTTGTTCAGTCTGTGTTCCCGTTAATGTTTAATGCTGCTATTTTAATGTGTTTTAGTTATTGGGTTACATTGTATTTTGTTTTGTTCTATGTAAGCTGCCTTGGGCATTTGCTTCGGCATGGGAAAGGCAGGGTATAAATTCTTCAAATAAATGAATAAAATAAATACTGGGGATGCCTTTTAAAGACGGGGAATATCAGTGCTTTTGCTGCAGCAAGGTATAAAAAGGGAGATTTGTTTAATGTTTCCTTATCTTTTTAATGAGGGACGTGGTGGCACTGCGGATTAAACCACTATTGCTGAACTTGCTAACCGGAAGGTTGGCAGTTCACGACTGTGCGATGGAGTGAGCTCCTATCGCTTGTCCCAGCTCCTGCCAACCTAGCAGTTCAAAAGCAAGTAAAAATGCGAGTAGATAAATAGGTACCACTTTGGTGGGAAGGTAATGGCGTTCTGTGCGCCTTGGCGTATAGTCACGCTGGCCACATGACCACGGAAACGCCAGCTCTTCAGCTTAGAAACTGAGATGAGCACCTCCCCCTACAGTCAGTCACGCCTAGACCATTCGGTCATGGGGAAACCTTTACCTTTTTAGATTTTTAATAGGTGTCTCAGTATCCGTGGATAACTGAAACCGTGGATACCGAATCAGTGGATGGCCGGGCACACCTGTAGTTACCTGTCGTTTAAGTATAAACTAAACTGTTTTTAAACAACTTATCTTTTGGGGGACTGTACGTTTTGAAATCAGCCAAAATTAGTAGATTCTCTATTTTCTAATGCCAGAGAATGTTCTTAAACCTAACAAATAAATAATTGTGTGTAGGTAGAACACTTCCTTCATAGGATGGGAACCTTTGCACACCCAGGTCTTTGGATCCTACCCATTCTCAACCAGCTCAGGTCATGGTCCTCTTGAGTCCTATCCTTTTATATGCTTCATTCTCAACATTGTGGCAATAATCCTCAATACCTGGACCAAGATTCCAAGTAGTGATGAGTACAAAGAATTAGGAAAACACTAATTTAGAAAAATATCCTATCGTGGCCCATTTTTTCCTACCAAGTATACCTGGTAGTGCACAAACCACAATTTGCAAGTCATGCAGAAACGCATATGAAAACAGTGTAGTGTGTACACTACTTCAAAAGAAACACACGCTAAAGTGCTTTGCAAAAAGGGCTCATAAGAGGATTGCTCCAGGGGGTCGCAACCACCACCACCCCGGGCAGGTGCCTTGCTTTTGGGACATTACCTCCTTAAGGAGGGCAGAAACCTGACCAGAGACCCATGGTGCTATTATTACACACTTCAGGTTTCACTGCTGCTACAAAACATGGGTAAGTAAATGTTTTTTTAAATGTACTTGCATTTGGCAGCGGCAGTGAAACCTAAAGTGCCCTACTAACAGCACGTACTGGTCCCTGGTCAGGTCACTACCCTCCTTAAGGGGATAGTGCCCAACCTAAGGTTGACAACCACGGCTCTATACTAGTAGCATTCTGAAGTGCCAAGAACAGCATTCTCTTGTATTCATGTATTTCAGACATACATCACAACTGAATGTGAGTAGGGACCTACTGCACTGTTACATTTGTAGCTGTTCATTAGCATGCAGAAGGCTTTGAATTCATCTTTCCTGCAAGATGTAAAGTGTCTAAAGACAGGAAAGAAACTTCTCTACACAAGAAGTGCTGGCAAGAGCTGATCTTTGGGGTTAGGAATTCTTTTATAAAAGCTGTAGCGTGTGTTGGATGAGTTTCACATCTATTGCTGTTGAAATATGGGAAATTTCCATTGAAGCAAGCTTTCAATCTGTGTTTTCTTTAACAGAGCAAATTAAAAAAACAATGAAATTTGAAGCCACAAGAGAGATAGCTTAAGTGAGGCCAAGATACACACATTGCTTGAAAATGCTTTCATAATAGTTGAGATTATGTACATTTAATGAATAGAAAGTAGCATTGATGAGTCCAGCACATATATAGTTTACACAGCGTGATGCAACTTCATGCTAAGTAATACCTATGGGCCTTGATTCTATGCATGTTGTTAAAAGACACAAATGTAAAACTCTGTTATGAACAACTGTTACAAAAACAACCAGAAACAGCAAGTACTGACAGCAATTGAGGGCGCAATCCTAACCAATTTTCCAGCACCGGGGTAAGGACAATGCAGCTACGAGGTAAGGGAACAAACATTCCCTTACCTTGAGGAAGCCTCCGTGACTACTACTCCACTGCATGCCCCACTGGCACAGCTATGTCAGTGCTGGAACATTGGTTAGGATTGTGCCCTGAATTACCTAGAAGTTGATTTCAGGTTTTGTGTGTGCAAAAAGGGAAGAGAGGAAATCTCCAGTATAGCTTGCAGAATGTAGCACTTGATGAAATGAAGAGGATGACGTTCTTGCCTCTTCTGTGTATTTTATTTTTCTTTAGCTTAGCAGCTTAAATCATAGTTCACCAACCCTTCTATAGCATGGGAATGTAAAAGCAAGTCATTTCTACCGACGTGGAAAATCAATTAGAATGAGAGAGTTTTGCCAAGACAAACATGTAGAACAATTCAAGGCCATATACCTTAGATTGTTTCTTCTTGGTTTTCTGGGGCAGGAAGGGTCTCTGAAGGAAGACAATCTGCTTAGTGGCTAAATTCCCATCCCTGCCAAAACAAAAACAAAAATATACAACCCTGAGAACAAGTTTCATTCATCCACAGCATGCTTTTGAAATTCATGGAACGTCTTACAGTCGTTCATTTAAATCCCCCTTAGAAGATACTGAACACATGGTGTCTTTCAGCAGGCTCCAGCCTTGGAATGGAGCGGAAAGCGTTCAGCTAACCAGAAGTGTATTTTGCACTCCTGTCACCGACACACTTCAGACAGCAGCAGTCAACACTATCTGCCTGCCAAAATCTTTAGGAGCCAAAGGAAGAGCCCTTAAAACCATTTTGGAAGGAGGGATCCATATGACTCTTCACATTGTAACAAATATTGGAACAAAACCACAAGGCCTGCTGTTGTGCTCATTAGTGATCATATGCAACCCAACTCAAGATAAAATCAAACACGCAGCTCAAACCTTAATTCTCGAGTTTCTTAGCTCAGAAGCCCCTGTAAGTAAGATGTTGCCTTCTGATTAAATGAACATTGGAGCAACACACAAAAGAGCATGAAAAAAGCAGCAACTAAACTTTTCATTCTGACATGGTATAGCCCAAGAAAGGCTTTACCCATTATGTCTCTGGATATTTGAACTGGATCTAAGAGTTGATTTGGGGGGGAGGGGACCTTTTAACACAAGGTGATTTGCTACCTTTATGTCAAATTGGAGACCCATGTGAGTCACAATCCTAATACACAATTCAATATGTCTTTTGAGCATAGGCAAATCACATTCAACAGGCCTGGGTTTTGAGGCTAGCCAAATGCATACTGACTCACAGTTTTGAGTACACAATAATTCAATATACAAAACCAGGGTCCATATTGATCAGTACCAAAAAGTAGCTAACTGAGGGCGCAGTCCTAACCAACGTTCCAGCACTGACATAGCTGTGCCAGTGGGGCCTGCTCTGCATCCTGCAGTGGAGTAGTAGTCATGGATGCCTCCTCAAGGTAAGGGAATGTTTGTTCCTTTATCGCGGAGCGGCACTGCCCTCACCCCAGTGCCGGAAAGTTGGTTAGGATTGTGCTCTGCGTCAATTCCAAAGATGTACTGTAGCTTTGTAAGTTTGTATGTAACATGAGTTTGTATGAAGAACAGGAATCATGCGACAGAAGCATTGTGTCTAACAGATGCATTGTGACAAATGTTCATAGGTTAGCTCCTAGGTCGTCAGATGCATGAAGATTCTGACAGACCTACTGTCAGCATTTACATTTTATGGCCTTTTGGCCTCACTGTTCTTAGACCTTTTCTCTTCGGCACCCCTTATTTGCCAACATTGGCTGTCAAGTTTTGCAGCTAATGAAGTGGGCGCTGGTCCAAGTGAACGTATGCCACCGTTAATTTGATAGCCTTTTAATGGTCACACAGGACTCTCTTTGCACAATGGTCAAATGAATCTGTCCAAATGTTTTGGCTGGTCCCCAGTGTGAGGGTCTTACTGACTACAGGCTTATTAGGAATAACTTCAAGCGTATTCTGGAATTCACTAAGGGCGCAATCCTAACCTGGAGTTAGGCTGGCTCAGTTAGGCCAGCAAAGTACTTTTGGACCACTCTCGGAGTCAGGGAGGATGGCGCACGTCTGTGTGCTGGCCTCTCTGAGTCTGAGAGTGGTCCAAACATACTTTGCAGTACCCCTTGTGCGGGCCAATCTTTGCTGGCCTACCTGTGCCAGCCTAACTCCAGGTTAAAATTAAAACGATACAGGATAAAATTAAATCGATGACAAACAATTAACAACAGCAGACCCCAATGGATTTTGCAAACAGTGGCAAAGTTGAGAGCATTTTGTCTCAGCCCTAAATTTCTTTATGCTCTGCTTAGAGCTTCTCCTTCTCACCCAGACTCAGACAAAGCAAGCAACGCCCTTTAAAAGACATAATAGGCAGCTGCTACCCAATCAGACGTGGTGGCGCAGCGAGTTAATCCGCTGTTGCTGGGCTTTCGACCGCAAGGTTGGGAGTTTGAGACTGCGTGGCAGAGTGAGCTCCCGTTGCTTGTCCCAGCTCCTGCCAACCTAGCAGTTCGAAAGCACCTAAAATGCAAGTAGATAAATAGGGACCACTTCGGTGGGAAGGTAACGGCGTTTTGTGGAGTCATGCCGGCCACATGACCACGGAAGCATGTCCTTGGACAAAAATGCCGGCTCTACAGGCTTTGAAACGGAGATGAGCACCGCCCCCTACAGTCGGTCACGACTAGACCATTCGGTCGTGGGGAAACCTTTACTTTTACCCAATCAGCAGCCATCCACATTGCTGAGCCAGGCTACCATTGTTCCCGCCCCTCCATGAAGAACAAGCCAGTGCTTGAACAATTCTTGAACAAGAACAATTGCGCTTTGGCATCGTCTGTCCATCCCATTTTGTGCACCTGTTCTGGTGCATGGGCATAATGAGGTCTGGGCCACATACAACTCTAGTAAAAATCAAAACCACAGAGACTTTCATTGTGCCTTCTCAGAAAATGGTGGTTCATTGTGCTTAAAAGGAGAGCTGATGTGGTTTGAGGATAAAAGCTTCTGGTACAGATGATAAAGAATAGTAGTAGTACAAGAGATAGCACCAGCAGGTGACAATCTAGTTATATTTGGACGCCCTATGGCATCTTTCTGCAAGGGGAAGAAAAAGTTCATTTTGGAGCTAATGAGCTGCAAGGGAATTGTAGAGAAGAAAGGGAATGCCTCCACCCACTCTGCCAGCTTCAACAGAAAAGGAAAGCTAAAGGTTTGGTCCTGTGAATGATCCGAGGCATCACTTGCCCATGCAGCCCAGATATGCCCCACCTGCCAAGGACATCCTCCTAGTCCTGCAAGATCTATCGAAAGAGGGACAGAAGGATCCATCTTGTCTCAGGAACCTGCCAATTATAGGCAACCTGCACACACCCACACCAAGAGGAACCCCGTGCTAAGGGCAAGACTTCTTTAAAACTGTCTCTTCACAGTACCTGTTTGTCTTTACAACCGGAGTGGGAAGCACACAAGTCAGCTGCCAGCCGTATATGGCGAGAGAGTTCAACAGGGGGACGTAATCTGCCTGCACTCGAGCCCCCTGCGGAAGAAAAATTAAACCATTAAGGTTAAACATGAAAAGTGAGACTGTTTTATAAAAGCTTGTTTATTTGTGAGTTGGATCGTTTCTGCCAGTTCAGCAAAAACAGGAAAAGAAAAGTAATGTTTTAAAACAAAAGGAATGAAGGGTCATTTTTCAGTTCTTGCTGAAGGGTTAAATAATTTTGTTTTAAAAAAGCAGAAACACATTTCTTTCCATGCTCCAAAACCTGCGATGTGGCAGCTGATGAATCAGATCAACAGGACTAATTCATTTTGTTTTGTTAGAGATCCCCTGGCTGAATGGCCTCCTGCAATATTAGCTGAAAGAGAACAATTACCTCCTTCCAGACAAAAGGGTATTCAAGCAATACAGAATCCAGCTATGCTAACATGGGCCGATTCTGCATTTTGTACAATGAAACTGCTGTGCAATTCTGTTCAGCTAAAGCCAATGACTCCAAGTTTACACCAGTTGAGCCAAAGGAAGAAGGGCTCCTTTGATTTCCAGAGTATCTCACATGGTGTGTTAAAAGGCATTATGGTGGTAATGAGCCCATGTTATTTGCATCCAGCAGCAACGGCGAGAAAATATGAACGCCATCCATTTTATTCTTTTTGCCACCCACCGGCATCTGAGCATGGCCCATTTGCTATTCTTGATCGGCAAATACACGGGTGAGACTAAAATGGTACCTTTCACTTTCAGAGTCTGGCTCAGTGAGCAGGTTATAATTCAACCTTGCCAATCCTCTCTGCTGCCCTACACGGCCAAGTAATTCCCACAGGAAGGTCAAACGGTGGTTGTGACAAAGACGACCACAGAGAGAGGGCTAATTAACAAGGAATCCCAGCTTTACAAAATATACTTACCAACTTAGTTGTCTTGCCTGCGGTTCCCCATTTCCCATTATTACTATAGCTACTAATAAGAATTTTTCCCCACTAAGTTCACAGTCTATTATAGTCAGCCTCAAAACAATCCCATAAGGTTGGGTCAGCCTTTTACATTTTACAGATGAGAATCTGTGCTAGGAATTAGTGGTTTGTCTAAGGCCACATGACAATGCTTTGGGGTGTGGCATTAGCTATGCTAATCCCAGAGTTCAGTAGGGGAACACATTTGGCTGTCTATTCAATCAGTTCTGCCCAGTGACAGTGTAACTAGCAATATATCCTATCATAGGACAGCTCTCAAATGTTACACATTTCCCATTACAAAAAGCAATTCCAGGCAGGAAAAGCTGTGAACACATAAATTGCTCTGTGTGCACGTTTCCTCGTACAGGAAACATAGTGAAACAGATGTATGATGTGATCATCCTGCATAACAATCTACATGTGGTTTTCATAGGTCTTTCCTTCTATGCAGGAGTTCATTATGTCAAGGAAACCCACAGCTTTTCAAGTGGTCCTGGGTATTTCTTCCAGAGGAGATCAAACTTTGAGCAAAACACCATGGTTTCCAAATATCCTGAGCAGACTATTATGGACCGTTGCTAGTAATAATGCAGCAATAATGTCCTGTGTCAGAACTCAGTGTTCAGGAGGCACACAATATGCACAAACTCATAATGTTGGTACTGTAACTAAGATGCCGCCATTTCTTTCCTAAGGAAAATTCCAACTTCTGTTGTGTTGAATAGCACTCACATCCAAGCACTTAAGGGTAACTGCATACATAGCATTTGAGAAAGCAGAAATGTTAATTTCTAACACAAAATGTACACAAAGTGAACTGACAATAGGTGCCTGATTTTTGAAGCTCAGCATAAACAAGAGATGGTCAAAACTCCAAGACAAAAACTTGACTTTTTAAAGAAAAATTCATAAAGGGGAGAGGGAAAGGGAATGTAGGTTGATCTACAAATCAAACTGAGAGACGCTTCCTTCTGTGTGTGAGAGAGAATTTTAATGAACTCATTCCCCATTCCCCTGCAGTTGATAAGTAATCTCTGATCACACCTCGAGTGTCAAAAACCAGAGCATGTTGAGCTAGCTGTTTTTCCGTCTTGCTGCAGATAAAAAGAATTCAATTTTACTTATGATTTTGCTGTTTGTTTCCCTCCCCCCCTGCAATAGTCTAGCTCATTAGAAAAACTAGAAAGCTTTGCAATTTGAGAAATAAGGGAAAAGAAATATCTAGGCCAAGCTAATATAAATAAAACAACCTGTATTAGCAATTTTTATCTCTCTTTTACCTACTGCAGACCTAAAAAAAATTAAGCAACAAACAAAATAAAATCCGCACTTGCAGTAAGGATGAAAATGCTCACTTGAGGCAATTTATTTGCTCCCAAACCATGGATTAATTACATGGTAGCTTTGGAATTTATATAATTTTGAAATCTGAAGAGATGTCATCAATATGTAGCTTAACTTTTTATATGTTGAAGCAAGGCACTGCAGCCGAAAAGGCAAGTCCTGATAGCTATTTGTCAAGTCTCTTCCCTGCTAAAGAAGGAAAGCTACAATTTCCATAAGTAGCTGAGCCCATTGAATTTGCTACATTGTCCAAAGTTAGTGGCTGTGATCCAGAGCGGCAGTGTAAGGGTGGGCTTCCCCATTCACTCCTGACTCAAGTTTCTGTCACACTTGAGCCAGCACCTGGTTTTTCCACCCTCCTTTTTCATGTACGTTAGTATACCCCACTCCCTCCTGCACTCCACTGCAATGCTCTTCATTTGCATTTCAGGTAGGTTAGATGAGTGAAAGCCTATGGACCAAGCAGGAGAGGAATATGTAGCATGGTGTGACAGACACTCTAGGCTACTCACCCAAAGTCTCTTCTGCTTGCTGTCCAGGCTTTCTGCCTCTGTCCATGTCGAGGCTGGTAAGAATAGGCCCAGACCAGACTACTCTTTTGCTCAGGAAGTCCTAACAAGAGTCGTGGCATGAGGCCAGCTCATAGTTGCGCCTGCGTGCCGACTCGTAGCAGTGATTAGAGCAGCTGTGCAGGGTGAGGACGTGCCACACAGCACATTCTCTATGGGGGCTCCAGTCAGGTCTCTGATTGGAGAATAGGAACGTGAGACGTATATAAGGAAGGGCAGTGTGGGTTAATCGGAAGGAGGAGAGATGCTGCCCCACAAGTGTACAAGTGTACAAGACCTGACTGCTACATCCTGCAATTGGACTGATTTATACTGGTATGTTGACTTTGGACTGACTCTGACTATGCCAAATGCAAATACACACTTATCTTGGAAAAACTATGTCTGTGTGCCTCCTTTGCCACAGCGCTGGAATGCGGAGCCGAGCACCTCTGAAGCGCCATTTGCTCTGCAGACCGAGTCAGGCTTTCTAGCCAGAAGAGGAGCCAACAGAGAGTTTTCCCGATCCCAGTTATGGGTACTGGAGCGCACTCTGTGACAGTCCAGCCTGTTTGCAAGGTAAGTAGGAAGAGGATTGCAGTGGCAGGGCTATAGGTGATGGGATCCTGCTGCCATGATCTTCCTGCTATTACACCTTTCAAATCCAAGAACATGCAGTATGATGCTTTTACTACACCAGCTGTGTTGTGTAGCCCAGTATTGCATGAGAGCGTGGCCAGATGTCCTAGCAGAAAAGTGTCTGGGCAGGTGAGCAAGAAGTGGAGGAGATGAGCAGGCAGTGGGTGTGCACAGAAGTATCCTTGACAGTTCACTTTTCACTGCTCTGCCCCCTCAGTCTGCTGCCTGAGATTGCCTCTTCAGGAGGTTTTATGGGCAGGCTAGCCCTGTCCACATTTCTTATGAAGCTTGGAAATGCTTTGCCCATGCACTCCCACTTCATGCACAGGGAATGTCCCAACAGTGAAATAAAAAGGGCAGTCCTTCCTCGCATGAAGTGACAAGAGTGGAACCCCACTTGCACTCTGCAACCATCACCAAGCCCTTGCAGCGTAATCTGACTAAAGCAACAAGTGCTCTCCAGTCAAGATCCTAACAAGCTGCATTGTTCGGCACGCATGCTCCTGATCTTTGCCTCTGGCAAGGTCTACTTTCTACCCCACCAGAACAGAAGGCCTGTGAACAAGATTTGCACTTGCGGGAAAGCTGCCTTGCAGAAGAAATGAACATTATGGATTAGGTGAAGCTAGGGCCAGCCCAATCTTGTCAGAACTTGTCTGGGTATTCAGATCCTCAGAAGCCCTTTTGCAAGTCTTCCCACTACCTGAATCAAGGCAGGTGATGACTTGTGACAACGCTTTCTCTGTCTGGCAACTCCTTTTTGGTCATTCAGTATTTAATTACTTGTGGGGTAATGAAAGTTACATCTGGTGCAATGCTGCAGACATTGACTGAGGAGAATATGAATGTGAATAAGCTGTACATTAAATAGATGCCCACTATATAAGACAGAAGAGCTAACACTGTGGTTGCAAAACTAAGCTTCATGTTCAGATTCTATTACCCTGTACACAACATTCAAAGGCAAGACAACATTCAAGTTCTCCACACATTTCATCAGCTCACCTCACCTACCCTTGGTGCACTAGCCCTGTTTTCCAGACTACTATTTGTGCACTGAAGCACATGTTTGCATATGGGCTACATAAACTGAGCCCAACATGCACATAAAGACCTAATTCTTGAAATCTGGATAGTGCCAAGTTAATATGTCAAATAACATATTATTTGCATGCATTGAGCTACATTGGTCTACATGCATTGAGCTCTCTGTATGTAGGCCCCTATGTAACCATGGTAGGTAGGCATGATATTGCTTATTTATTCTCCAGTATGTAGTAAGTTTGAACATCTGTATAGGCTTATTGCAACAATGCACATTGCTGGTATTCCAACCAAGTATCTTGCTGATTCTGGGATAGTAACTCTGCCACACTTGGAAGTGTCTGCAAAAGAACAACCAAGGCATATGAACAGCAATGCTTTAAAAACTGCATAGATTAATATTAACAACAGCACTGACCCTGACATAATTCTCCCTTGAACTTTTCAACATGTAAACCTGTTCTAGTGTGTGAGCATGCCTGTGTTTGAGAGAGGAAGACAAAGAAATAATGAGTGGCCTGCCAGAATAACTCAGAAAACAATCTGCTCAGAATGTATTTACATCCTTTGCACATTCATTTGAATAAGGAGATGATTGAGTAGTTAAGTTTTTCCATTCAATGATTATTTCCATAGCAATTTGTGTTCAACATATAATTTTTTAAGCTCTGTACAGTATAAAAGTTTAACCAAGAGAGAATTTGTGAGCCATACAACTTATAGTGCAATTCATATTTTAAACATTTCACAATTCTTTATTTTTTACACTAAGATATTTAGAAAAGTTAATAATGAAAAGCATTATGACTATATGAAAGTTCAGTAGCGATTCTGGGTCTCTCTGTGCCTGGGAGCCAGGACCATTAGTGTCGCGGGCCCCCCCCCCCCCCCGTAATTGGGGTGATGTGATGACTTCACCGCAATTACTTCTGGCTGGCTGCTCCTTTTAAAAACTTTTTCCAAAGCGGCAGAAGCCGGCAGAAAGGGGTAGATGCTCAGAGAGATTCACTCTGAACCTTAGCCCCTTTAATTTTTTTTCCAAAGCGACAGAAGCCAGCGGAGCGGCTGGTTTCTGCTGCTTTGGAGAGGGGCTTGCTTGCCTCCTTTAAAAAAAGCGGAAGCGGAGAACAGGCAACCCATGGAGCAGTGGGCATTGGCTCCAAGGATGGCTATGGTCACAGCCACCCTCGGAGCTTTCCTGCGCCTCTCCAGGGCTGCCCTCCTTCTCCACCTTTTTTTTTTTTTTTAAAGTGGAGGCGAGCAAGCAGGATAAAGCTCTGATGGTGGCTGTGCTTGCAGCCTCTGTTGGAACTTTTTCCCCAAGTGCAGGAGGGACTGGGAGCTATCTTGCTGTCCCCCTGCTTGGCGACCACGGTATTTGCAGCCGTTGACCCTCCCTCAAGTTCACCACTATGAAAGCATAGTTGAGAAGCACAATGAGCCCTTCTGTAACTCTGAGGTGTAAGTTGGCAGAAGTGTTTGCCAAATCACACTACTGTATATTTTAATTGCAAGTGATTAGCCCCACCACCACTAGCACATACACAGTGCGTGTGCGCAAAGTGGCATACTGTGATACGAAAAGACAGTGTGTGGGATGAATTACACAGCCAAGGTCAGACAGACCCAATACCTCCCCATTTATTGACCCCTCACTTGTTTTTTTAAATAAGACCACGAGAGAATTTTAAAGCCCCACCGTCTAGAAAGCATTGCTTCACAGAGCATCTGTCAGAAGCATTGCTACTGAAAAGGTGACCACACCCTCCCATATCTTGAAAATGTGATCAAGATTTGCATATTCTTTTCTATCATTTGCAGTGGATGAGTTCAATCAATCCATCAATCAACAGGTACTTATATATCACTTTTCAACACGAAGTTCACGAAGCGGTTTACAGGCTAATAAATAATAATAATAATAATAATAATAATAATAATAATAATAATAATAATAATAATAAAGTTAAATGGCTCCCTGTCCCAAAGGGCTCACAATCTAAAAAAAGGCAGACCACCAGCAACAGCCACTAGAAAGACTGCGCAGGGGTGAAAAGGGACAATTATTCTCACCCTGCTAAATATAAGAGGAACACCACTTGAAAAAGTGCCTCTTGCCCAGTTAGCAGGGGTTAGCAGGAGTTCCTACTTGAGAACAAAATGCTTGTCTCTGGCCCTCTTTTGTTGAATGGCATCACTTCTTGCTTAGTGACGTCACTTCTAGTCCTCATCATGAACACTATTCAGCCCACTAATGAAACAAATTTGACATCTCTGATCTTGATAGACCTGGCATACTCAAACTTCCACAGTTCTGCCATCTTTTGAACAGCTGGTGTACATTAGTGTGACGAATGAAACTCTTTCCAACATGGAGCCTGTTTGCAGTAAGGGCCACACAATGTGTCCATTTTTTCCGCAGGCTCCACCGGCTCAACTTTAACCTGAGGGTCTGTGTACAAACAAAATTATCTGTGAATCCTGTTTCTTCATACAGAGTCATGAATTCTGAAACTATGAACGCTAGTTTTAGGGGCTAAGATGACTCAATTGCTTCCAGATGAACCGCAGACATCTCTGTATATGGAATATGATTCAGTTCCAATTTTGGCTTTGCCTGGTTCAACACAGTTTAATAGTTTCTCTGCTCCATCCACAAAAGTATTTGTGTATCATAACGCTTTATGGAGTTGTTAAAAAAACATCATCTTACTATTAAAAGTTTATTTAGATTTTCAGCCAGTTCCATTCTGAGGGCTATGATAGGTTTTCAGAACGCTGAACTTACATGCAAGGAAAAACCTAACTTAAAAAAACCTCAGCAAAAATGCACTCTAAAACAACTCTGGATATTTTTGATGGCTTCTAGATACAACAAATTGTGGCATGTTCTGGAAGAGATGGGAGTATCAGACCACCTTATCTGTCTTCTGAGAAACCTGTATGCGGGTCAGGAAGCAACAGTTAGAACTGGACATGGAACAACCAATTGGTTTCAAATTGGAAGAGGAGTATGACAAGGCTGTATTCTGTCACCCTGCTTATTTAACTTATATGCAGAGTACATCATGAGGAAGGCAGGGCCGGATGACTCACAAGCTGGAATCAAGATTCCTGGGAGAAATATCAACAACCTCAGATATGCAGACAATACCACTCTAATGGCAGAAAGTGAGGAAGCCCTAATATAAAGAACCTTCTGATGAGGGTGAAAGAGGAAAGTGCAAAAATTGGCTTGAAGCTCAACATTAAAAAAACTAAGATCATGGCAACCACTCCCATCACTTCCTGGCAAATAGAAGGGGAAGACATGGAAGCCGTGTCAGAGTTTATTTTCCTGGGCTCCAAGATCACCGCAGATGGTGATTGCAGCCATGAAATTAAAAGACGTTTACTTCTTGGGAGAAAGCTATGGCAAACCTAGACAACTTAATAAAAAGCTGAGACATCCTGTCAACAAAGGTTTGCATAGTCAAAGCTATGGATTTCCCAGTAGTCATGTATGGCTGTGAGAGCTGGACCATAAGAAAGGCAGAGCGCTGAAGAATAGATGCTTTTGAATTATGATGTTGGAGAAGACTCTTGAGAGTCCCCTGGACTGCAAGGAGATCCGATCGGGCAATCCTCCAGGAAGTCAAACCTGTTTGCTCCCTGGAAGGACAAATCCTGAAGCTGAAGCTCAAATACTTTGGCCACCTCATAAGAAGAGAGAACTCTTTAGAAAACACCCTCATGCTGGGAAAGACAGAAGGCAAAAGGAGGAGTGGGCGGCAGAGAATGAGATGGTTAGATAGTGTCACCGAAGCAATGAACATGAAATTGGGCGAACTCCGGATACTAGTGGAGGACAGGGAGGCCTGGCATGCTGTGGTCCATGGGGTCGCGAAGAGTCAGACATGACTTAGCAACTGAACAACAACAAAAGCCATTTAATAGCTAAACTATATTACTTTGTGAAATGTCTTCGGCTTTTTTGTACATCTCCAAAGGAAGGGAGTTCCACAACTCTGGGGCAGTAAAACAGGGAAAACCTGTTTTAAATGCTCTGAAAAAGTGACATGCACATGGGAGGGGGAACCACATGTGCAGCAGTCTCTCTCTAAAGCAGTGCGGAATATTTCAAGACAATTGTTTTAAAATTAGCTTGCCTCTTAAGGAGAACAGGCTACCGTGGTGAGTGTATTGAAGTTCTGGCTGCATGCATGTGCTAAGAATTGCTTAAATCTATCAGTAGTGGACTGGGGGGTCAATAGGTGAAAATTCCCCGGGCACCAAGCAGGGGTGGTGGTGGAGGCAAAATCGCTCCTCCTTCTTAGTGCTCTGGGGTTTGCAAGGAAAGGCTCTGCTTGTAGGAACTGCTCAGTAGAGTAATCAAAGAGGGCACTCTAGAGCATGGACAAAGTGCCTTTTACCACTTGAGTAGTCACATGCACTGGGAATTAGGGGTATCACCATTACATGGTAAATTTCAGGTGGTACTGAGCCCCGAGAATTGTCGTTACAGAAAATTCATTTCAGGCTGAAAGTACCTTCTGATTCAATGCTTATGTCTGCAACCACCTTAAAATCAGAAGATAAGGCACATTTTTAACCCATCTCTGTCCACCTGCCTTGCCTGCAGCCCCTATATGTTGCATGTGTGGATCAGCAGGGAGTGATGAGATATTATAAGTGCTCCTTATCAAGTAGTTGCAGGACGATTCAATAGGTCTGTCTCTGAGTGAATCCAGGGCTCAATAGAAATGTTTGGTTATCATGAAATGCTGCACATTTTTGTGGGCTTGAATACATACATTATAAAGTAATGTTAACACTGAACTGTTTGCCGCATACCTTCTCCCATACCATTTGAGTCTGGATATTTGGATTTGAAGTTTTAGTCCTGGGATAAATGAACATCTTAATTTGGAAATCCAAACCATGTTCACTGCATTTCCCTGCAAGGTCTTCTAGCTGAGGGAGACAGCTTCCAAGCTGCATGTTCAGCTTCGAGATCCTTTCAAGAACACTCTGCACGATACGAAGTTTTTATTCAGACTGCTTTCAAACCACCTATTTAGCACAAACGCTATACAGAAAATGTGTAAGAACGGCTCCTTGTGTTCCAAGCACAACACTTCTAACAGTAAAAAACTGCTGCCAGACCATATTGTTACATCTAACAGCGATTTCTGCAAAATCCTGACTCTTGGCATTGTGGCTATTTCTTAGCAGGCAGATTCACACAAAGAACACACAAATCTTTTAAGAAACAAACAGCACACACCCACACACTGACACCCACAGAGTTATACACGGATATAGTTGTATATCCATTTTACTCCTTACATAAAGGGATGCCCCCAAAAAGCACAAACCTGGTCCTTTCCGCTCCCTTTTCTAGGTCACCTTCAAGCAACACACAGGGCCTTTCAAAAGGACTAAATTTCATGCTCATCACCTTTGGCCCCCCTGCTGCTCCAGGCATGCGTCCTTTTTCTGACTACAGACATCAAACTGTGTTGATCAAGCCCAAACTCATTGCACATTTAACAGATCAAAACTGAAGATAAAATTGAAGCCAGCTCTTCAGAGACACTTCCAGACAGACCTGCACAATACCGTACCAAACATTCAACTCCTCCTTCCCCCTTCAGTTAACAAGCATACTTTATGAATGCCACACACAACAAAACACACTAGCATCATGCTTTCATTTCCAATAGGCAATCTGCCATCTCACCAGATTTGGAAATGTATATTCATAAATCTGTCTCAAAATGCTGGAAATGTGCATCAGTAGCAAAAAAGACATTCCAGAGTTTCCACCGAGAACGCAAAAGAGACAGCTACAGCTACAACTACTACCATGATCATCACCAAAAGTCCGATCTTTTACTCAAGATACACCAGGGAGTGTGTCCCCAGTGTAGTTCAACAACAGTCCCTTCAGCGAAGAAGCCCACCAACTAAATGCACCATGGATGTTGCCACAACATCAGAACAATTTCTTGCTGACCCACTTGTGTGTCACTTGGACACCAACACAACTCCATTGGCACAAACAGGGAGGAGATCGTGGTATGACATACGAAGGATGGAGGATGGGAAGGACAAGGAGGAGTCAATCTACATAAATCCTATCTCTTGTTCATACAATGGACATGTTCCCCAAACCCAAAAATGATACACCAATGACATAGCTGACGTAGATAGGAGTAACCCCATAAAGAACAATAGGGAGGGGGAACACAGCAAAAAAAATTGCACCTCCTGCCACTCCCAATCCTGCTAACTTTCCTATGATGGCACATAGGATACAGAATACCTTTGGCAGGCAATCAAAGTACACCAACAATATTACTAAAGCCCCTGCCAGGGATACTACAGCTCAGATGATCAGACACATACTTTTCTGATCCCTCAATGGGAAAACAATGGGAACCATGGTGGAAGGATCCCACAGTTGATGGGAATCATGCCTGTATTATGTTTTGGAAACATTCTACTGTACTTGATTTTGCAAAAGACACATCAGCTTGCAAACCCATTCTCTTTTGCTCTTGGGGCCAAACCATGACGGCAGATGAGATATCAGGGAGGACACGCAGACTCTGATTAATCAGGGATCTGTCTAGCCTCATATGCCTGCGCAAGTAGAAATTAAAACCATCAAAGAAGTTTTGACGCTAGATATCATGCAAAGTCTAGTAGAAATAATGCAGCCTCTCGTCCATAGGGTTGAAGTAATAGAGCAGCAGGAGGCGTATATAGCTGCTAAAAGTCCAAAAAGCAAGAATGCCACAATTTGTTCTGTTCGAGTCTAAGCAGTGAAATAACTTGGTGGTATTGCATCCTGTGTATTACTTGGCAAGAACCACATACTGCGACAGCTGGAACACTGACATTTTACACACATTCTAAGTGCATCCGAGTTTTGAGCATGTTCCCTTGCCTACCCTCGGGAAGCTGCTCCATTATTAGAAATCAAGCGTGCCAACTCTTCGAGTGTAGATTCAATCCATGCTCAAACTTGAAAGAATGTGCCGTAATAAGATTTGCAAATGAAATTGTAGATGAAAGTGCAATGGAGTCTACATTACTGGTAGCACCTGGTGAGAATAATTTTTGCTCCACATTATTATGGCTGGACATTAAAATAAACAAATAGATGTGGAGAATTCTAAACGATGAGCTTCTTATCGCATGAGTTTCATGCACAAAATCAAAGGAAAGGGACCAGTGAGAAATTACATGTTATATTTGGCCAAGACTCCTTTGTGCAGTCTATGCAGAGCTTGGCACTGTCCCTGGCTATGCTCTGAAGTTATGGTACAATAACTGTGCTGATACAGTTATTAGTAGGATACAAAGGTTGACAAAAGTAGGATTGTTGTTGTTGTTGTTCAGTCGCTAAGTCGTGTCCGACTCTTCGCGACCCCATGGACCACAGCACGCCAGGCCTCCTCCACTAGCTTCCGGAGTTTGACCAATTTCAAAAATAGGATACAAAGGTTGATAAAAGTAGTTGATAAAACCTTTTATCAAAAGGTTGATAAAAGCAGGATACAAAGGTTGACAAAAATAATAAATTCTAAAAATTGAAAAGTTCTATTTAAATATCGACTTAGATGTGACTAAGACTGCAATCTTATATACACTTACTTCTGAGTAAATATGCATAGGACTGTGCTGTAATTCTGCATAGGAGTACATCATTAATAGTTCTGGGACTATATAGGGTTAAGCAAATCAGATACAAAGCTCAAAAAAGAAACTACATGCTTGATGCTCTTAATAACAACAACAAGAAGAAGCTGAAACACTGGGCTGATTAAACACACAGCAAGGGCCAAATGACCTACAATGCACAAAATGCATTCATGACATTCTTCGTAACTAAATACATTCTACTTAAAAGTTTCCAAAAGCTCTACAATATACAAACTTGCCTGGCACAACAAAGTTTTGGAGCACTGCTTTCTGTATTACATTTTCCCTATAAGGAGATAATCTCCATTTAAGAAAATACATATATATGGTATGAAAGGTGAATCAGGGTTCTTTCTTTGCCATATACACCCTGTAAGAAAAGCCCAGGCATTATTGGCTATACATGAGAAAGTAAGGAAAGCAACATATGAAGCTGCCCAAAGACCCCAACAGCAGCCAATCTATTAGTGCAATGTGAAAAATGGCATGAGAAAAATCAACTAGGTGGTGAATTTAATATCAAACAGCCTCTTCATTGCTTTCACAAATGCTCCTAACAACATTCCACTGGGCTTCTGGGGAATATGACAAGGAATCCTGAATCAAACCTTTATTGGCATATAACACAATACACAATAGACAATGCTCACTACAGCAATTTATAAGTTTTAAAAAGTACTAAAACAACCCAGTTCTTTAATGTGGCTTCCAATACTTCACTAGATATTGCAAAAAGGTCACAATCTTTTTGACCGTTGTGGGGTCGTCAAGACATTCCTTAAGATGACACTATCAGAGCAACTGCCCCTTTGCTCAGCAGAGAGGCTAATAATATCTTACGAGGAGCTGAGTGAAGTGGGCAATGCAAATCCATGTGCACGAGTGTTTCCACACTCCTCATCTCGCAAGAACAGCGTCTGTCATTAAAAGGACCCCATTATATGTGCCAGACAGGACTGCAGATGGGAGGACACTGCATCTAGCTAAAGTATAAGCCCTACATTCTTGCGGGCATTTCAACAGAGATAGATATAATGCAGGATGGCCTACCCTGGTTGGAATCTGCAAATATGGTGGCGAGCAATACCTGTTTGCCACATTCAGCAGTACCTGTATTTGGATGTCCAGGCGTCTACTTTAGATTGCATGACAAGCCACCAAATAAGTCAATGAGCCCAATGTGTTAATATAGATACCAATTGATCTTATTTTCTTTAAAAAAAGGCAGACGATCCCACTGGGGCCATTAAATCCTCTAGAAAATAACAGAGGAGACTATTCTGATTCAAGTTATAAGTACAATCTCAACCAGAATTTGGCTGCTCTTAACCATGTTCTTGTATCCATCAGGAATTGCCGCATTTCTAAGCATAAAGTAAGCATAAGCAACACATTGCGGTAATCCTAGAATTTTCCTTAAGAAGAAAGCTTGGATTTGTTCCAAAAGATAATTATTATCACGGATCCATATTGGAATACTATACAGCAACTGTGGTGCGATCTTTGCATTGAGTAGTTGAAAGGAGGCTGGTACATAAGAGTTCCATCTATGAAAGTGGAACCGAACAATGCTCTGCACCGTCACCCTCGCAATGTTGAGTGCCATTTTACAGTACTGTGATGAAACAATTATGTTTCATGTACCTATTGTACCTCATGTATGTTTCTGTTTTATACATTACTTTCTAAGGACCTGTTCTATTGCTGAGGTGTCCTGGCTCGGGGGAGGAGGAGTGGCTGCTGGTCAATTGGATGAGTCTCCTGCTGGAGATCAGGGAATGGGCGGTCTCTCTCTCTCTCTCTCTCCTGTGGGCTTTGCTGCTGGATGGTTGCAAGGAGAGCCGCTCTGTGGGGAGGCAGAGTGGGTGGCTGCTGGGAGAAGCCCAGCAGAGAGGATTTAGAGCAGTGGTGAAATTCAGCCAGTTCTCACCAGTTCTGCAGAACCGGTTGCTAAATTTATTGATATACAAAAAGTAGTGCTGTAGTAAGAAGCAGTACAAAGAAAGGAGGACATAGAACCAGTTGTTAATTTATTTGAATCCCACCACTGATTTAGAGCCAGGACCCAGTATTAGTGAGCATGCGTTAGAGTGTGTTTTCAGTCTGGGTGTTCCCAGGCCATGAAATTACAAGCCTTTTCCTCTCAGGGCAATCTGGGCCTGGGCCACGCCTGTGTAGGCCTTGCCAGGCTTGTGTGATCCAGCTCCACCCACCGGCCAATTGCCCTGAGACGCAGCTTAACTGTTTTGTATTGTTCACCTGTTGTTATTTCTGGCACCCCAACCTCTTTTTACCTTTGACAATCTGTTAATAAAAACCCTTCCGGCCTTGTTCCGGCTCACAGTGATTGATTAGCCTCCTCGCTCTATAAGAGTGAGTGTAGAGACCCTTGAGGTAACCTCTGCTAGGAAACTCTTCTGGCAACCTGGTACCTGGGCTGGTGGCCACGGATTGGAACTACCAAGACGGTTCCCCACTAAACTGCAGGTTTAAACCAAGTGGGCGAGTAGGGGCGTCATAGGTTACAATCCCCGTTTCGTTCGTGACAGGTACAGAGTCCAAATGAGGTTATAAGAGAAGTAAATGCCTAGATTCTTGAAGTATTTCACTTGTTCAATATGAATGCCTTTAAAGTTCCAGGAATACAGTCGCCTTATCAAGGATTTGACAAGAGTTTTGTAGATTGAGAAGTGCTGTACAAATTACGATTATTTGTATTGTTATTAAAAATATTTATATATCACTTTTCTACAAAAAAAATAGTTCACAAAGTGGTTTACAAAGCAAAATGAATTAATAAATGACACATTTAGCTAAATGGAATAGATATAGCAAGAAAGATTTTTTTTAAAAAAAGACAACAAAACCCAGAGTTTCTTGTTGGCTTTTCAAGACAGAAACACACACACACATACGTACACCACTGACCCACTTACTTCCAAGACTGTCCATTGTTCTACAACAATAGCATCATAGCCTTGTATACTTTTGCTGTCTTCCACAGAAAGGTCTTCAAAGATGAACATTCCATCTGTAACATCGAGGAAGGAATCTGTACAATAACAAAACTCTTTCTATAAGTGACATAAGTACACATCCTATACAAAATAACAGTTTTGAAATTGTGTGCATTCATTACCATAACTCCAGTTTCCCCCCAGCATGTTGTTTACATAAATTATGTACATCTCTTGTCTCTTTATTAAAAAAGCATTCAAGGGGGTCCTATAAACCAGGGACCTCCAAACAATGGCCCACAGGCTAGATCTGGTACACGGGAAATTCTTTCCCCATTGTGAGAAGTGCAGATCGTTCCATCTTGCAGCTGCTCCATTTTGCAGCCAGGGATGCTCTAGGCATTTGTATCTATGCCCGGGTGTCCCAGAAGGCCGTTGGGCATAGACACGAATGTCCAGACTGTCCCTGCAACTGATCGGTTGCAAAATAGAGAGGCTGCAAGTCAGAACAATCTGCGCTGCTTGGGACAGAGAGAGAATTCCCCATGCACAGTGGTCCACTAGTTGGAGACGGCTGCTATAAACCCAGCACTAAAATTTAAGACGCAGAAAAGACACAGGAGAGTTTTTGGATGCCCAGGTGGTAGCAGTGGCCAGGAGCTCAGGCCTTCTTTGTCAGTGTTTGTTAAGCCGCACAAGCTTAAACATTGTGGTCCTCATCTAAGCACATTAAACGGTGACTAAAACTGTCAGTTTGGACAACTTTGTGTCCACACTTCTCATATTTCAAGAGGTCTCTGATCACAAAAGACTTCTCACAAAAACTGAGGATTGATCCCTCAGGGCTGAATGGATGAGTAAGGATGAAAGAAGATGCCAAATAGTACTGTAGAAGTGTTCAACTACTAGCGGAACTTGAGCAACTTCCTTGGTTGAACTAATGTCTGGTGAATTTTAGCAAGAACTAAAGAAGCAAGAACTTGCTCACGCAAATGCCAGTATTCCAATGTGCAACTCAATCTATTGTATGAAAGCACATGCAACAACCTACTCTTGAATGAGAGAGAAGCACATCAACTAACAATCCCTAAACACATCAAAGCTCTTACAAGGTATCTTTTGCAGTGTTAGTCTCCAGGACTTGCATGTTCAACCATGTCTCCTAATTTAACCCCTCCCCTCTCCAATGTCTCAGTTTCTGAGTGGTTAACTTGTTTTCACTAGTTCCATAATTGGTGCAATTAATCCTCTAGATTCTAGCATTCTACAGCTGCTTCGTTAACTCTTACAAGCTAAATGATCAAGAGATGACTAATTTGTATAGTCCAGCGCACTTACCATATCAAATCAAAAGAATTCAAACGAAAGCCCTCTCAACTGGATTCGACAGTACTAGGTGTGCATATTGCCAGGATGAAACCCCGGGAAACTCCGAGTACCAGAAGTGGGCCATTTACAAGATGCCATTCTGAGAATGGGCCAAAATGCATTGAAAAGTCCTATACGTAAACTGCGCCAGTCCCAAGCTCGGACACAGTCCAACCACAGGTATGACTGCAGTTTTTCTCAGAGCTGGGTGTGCACATTGCAGGAAAGGCAGTCCGGGAACTTTGGAGTACCCGGGGTGGGCCATTTC
>JAJKFI010000009.1:8207503-8224100 GCA_029204185.1 Lerista edwardsae | reverse complement strand
TGTTGCAGTTTCACATCTCACAGTCCAGAACTGGCTGAAACTGGCATTCCGTCTCTCCGTCTCAGGATCAGATAGTACACCTGTGTGTCCTTCAGCAGGCAGCTTCCCAGCTTGTTAGGGATAGTAGTTGTACTCCCTTTTAAGATAGTGTAGAATAAGCAGGCAGTTTCACACGGGAAGTCCTGGCTGCAAAACACTGCACATTCCCATGAGCTCATAGTGTTCTAAGGGTCACCCCATTGGGTAAGATGGGGCACAAGGGGTCTTCAGGTATCCACCTACCAGATATACTCTGGCTGCATCCCTTTGTTCTGTTGTTAGAAGGAGTTTTTCACTGTGTGTGCTTAAGATGTAAAGCTGCACTGAAACGGCCGCCTGCGAGCGGCATAGACTTCCCCGGCTTCCCAGCCGGCAGATTGAACCTTTGTACCTTTCTCACTTTCGCTACAATAAAGAGACTTTGTTATGGAAATGTGGCGATTGCTTCAATCCTTCGCTTCGGAGCGCTAAGGCAAGGCGCTGGAATGGGTCTCCAAGCCCCCAACTCTGCTACTATTTACACAAATACACAACAATTTCCACCAGGTTCCAGTCTGAGGTTTTAGGATTTTGCATGCATTTTGGCCCATTTACAGATTGGGACCTGGTGGAAATGGCCCACCCCGGGTACTCCAAAGTTCCCGGACTGCCTTTCCTGCAATGTGCACACCCAGCTCTGAGAAAAACTGCAGTCATACCTGTGGTTGGACTGTGTCCGAGCTTGGGACTGGCGCAGTTTACGTATAGGACTTTTCAATGCATTTTGGCCTATTCTCAGAATGGCATCTTGTAAATGGCCCACTTCTGGTACTCGGAGTTTCCCGGGGTTTCATCCTGGCAATATGCACACCTAGTACTGTCGAATCCAGTTGAGAGGGCTTTCGTTTGAATTCTTTTGATTTGATATGGTAAGTGCGCTGGTAAGGAACTGGACTAGTACTAATAGCTGGATCACATAATCAGCCATGCCATGATACTAAGACATTTTTCTGTTCTGCCCAAGCCTGGTTGTCATTTTATTTCCTCTACCTTCTCTAAGCTCGTGTAAAAGGTTAATCCACCCTCTTTCAGGAGAAAAGGTTCCATTATCACTGCATTTTTTATTAAGGTAAGATGTTCCCAACTGTGCTCAAAAGGCTATTTTCACTTGGGTATATAAATATTTGATGCACTTCTCCAAAGCAAAATGTCATTTTAATGTTCCTGCCCATGATTTACAAGATGACGATGGGAAAAGATTTCTTATTTTATTATGACAGCTATACTAGCGGGAAGCAACATCTCCCTATGTTGTCTGTTGTCTTTGAACTATTAAACCTCGTGCACAGAATCTACCCTTTATGCTACTGTTAATACCAAGAGAAAAATCACCACCTTAGAAAGAAAATAGAGAAATGTAGCCTGAGCATTTGCTTTTGGCAGATGTGCTGCTTTAGTTCTTGGACACTTCACAGATGAGCTTCCTACAGCAAAAGTGTACATGTGCTATTTTGCACGTAGAAAACCAAATGGCAGTGGACATTCACAGTCTATACATGTGGTAAAATAGTTACAAGTTTGTCATATGACAGTGTACATGCAATGTACATGCATATGATCGTGTACGTGCATGCACTGTATTCCAAGAAGGTGAATCCTAAATTCCACTGAAATTAATACGACTTCAGTTAGACACAATTAACTAGGCTCCATTAATTTCAATGGTGCAGGACACGCTTTCTTTGTATACAAGTCATGACATGCACAATTTCCTACATGGAAATCATATGCATAGGAATTTAAACCATGCACAGCCTTCCTCTCCCTCACAGTTTAAGACAGGGTTTCCAAACCCTGGCTTAAGGGCCAAATCGGACCTCTGGAAGATTTTTATCTGGCCCTTGGCAGGTGGTAGATCTTGCCCAAAGCAACCTGTTGAGGGGAGATAAGCACAGTGCTACCTCAGTATCTGCTGGGGTTCTGTTCCAGAGCCCCCCCACAGATACCGGGGTCACCATTTAAATGCTCTTACATATAATGCGGCATTCACGCTAAAAAGTTTGGAGACCCCTGGTTTAATACTACAAATCCAACCTAACTGGGCTTATTATGTATCTTGATCACTGCCTTATGTTTGCAGGATTAATTAGCAGGACAATTAACTTTACAAGTTATGGCAAAGTTGTTACAAGTTTAGTACAGCCATTTTCTACCACTGTGCTACAGTCCTCAGTTGTGCCGCGGGAATCTGGGAGAGGGTCATTTATTAGGTCATCCCATTGGGGGATGTGAGCCCCCCACCAGCAGCACAGTGTGCCTTGTCAATTCTCAAAAAATTGATGGTGACCACTTTAGTGCTTGACCGTTTTAGTGCCTTGCCAATGAGCCATGAGATGAAAACGGCTGAAAAATCACATAACTTATATTTAATATTTTAAGAATTTTTTTTTAAAAAAACTCACAGGTTGATAAAGATATCTCAACTATGCTTTTCCATTTTTAATTTCACCAGGCTACTCATCTACATGCCTCTCCAAAAAAGAAAACAAAAAAGTACAGAAAAGGAGAGAGGATTCTAGCATGAACATAGCGCATGTCTGAGCATGAACACAGTATACATGCTGTTTTGCAGGGCCGGCCCATCTATGAGGCCAACTGAGGCCATCATCTCAGGAAGCTAACTGGTGAGAGTACTTGTCCACCTCTGCCTGATTCTGCTGGTCTACCTTCTTCTACTCTCTAGGTTCTAGAAAAGGGAAGAAAAGGGGAATGGAGCAAAAGAGGAAGGAGAGGAGAGTGGTGGCTACAGATTTGGTGATGCTCTAGTCCAGAGGTTCCCAAACTTTGCAGCACTGTGACTCACAGCACTCATCCTCTGCGATGGGTTGCAATGCTTCTGGTGGTGCTGGCGGTCTCTCCAGCTTGGCAACCTACCGTACGGGACTTTGTGGGCCTCAGAAGCTTCCGTAAGCCACTTTCAGATTTCAGGAGCAAACTGTAAGTGTCTTCTGAAACCTGGAAGTGGCCTACAGGGGCTTCTGATGGTCATTCTGAGGCCTGCAGAATAGGTTGCTGGGTCAGGAGAGGCCTCTGGAAGCTCCGGTAAGTGATGGGGCTTCCAGAATGGCTCCCATTTGAAGTCAAACTGGTACAAGGGCAGGTGGGAGGGCCCAGATCGTGACCCACTGTGCTTGGGTTTGTAATCCACCAGTGGAACGCAACCCACACTTTGGGAAGCGCTGCATTTATCACTCTTCTGTCTTCTACACTTTCACTTTTGCATCATTTCCTTCTTCCTTTTCAAATTCAGGAAGCAGGAGGAGAACTGGTGGCTGGCTGCAACTGAGTCAAGCAGGTGGCATATGATATGCTGCTGCTTCAAGCACTGGGAGGTCATGGACCAGCCTGGTACCCTTGGATGCTATTTACATAACCAACAGCTTATAGAGAAATATGATAGTTTTATGGTTGGTTCACTGGTAGATAGTTCTCTGTTTAACCTTCTTCTATGAACTGTTGACTCTTAGGAGATGAGCACTGCCATGTACAGATGCCAGATTTACTGCAAAGATGCAAACCTCAGTTTCCATAACAATAGCTAGGAAGTCCCACCCACAAAAAACTAGGCTGATCTTTAGCAATGCAGTCTACACTTTAGGAATATACTTCCTAGCTTTGCAATTAGTTACTTTAAAAATGTCTCTTGCCATTCAGCCATGTTTCTAGGATGGTTTTCAAAACAGAACATAAGACTGTCATCATTATTTCATATAAAATAGTACAACAGCCATTAATACAATTTATATCTTACAAGTCTAAACTCACTGCACTAGTCTGCTTATTCACAGAGCGATACTTTATGTTCATCGTACAATCTCCCTTTCTGAAGGCATTCTTAATGGTGGAATTTGACATTAGCAAACTCCCCCAGAGTCCTCTTGTTATGTAAATGCACTTTTAATGTTTAAACAACAGAATAATACTTCTCATATGTGGCACTTGGGATATGAAACAACACAATGATAAGGAGCCAAAAATTAGATGTTTGCCTTATAAAGCAGATCTAATTGGTCTGTATCAGTGACTCATACTTCTGAAACTACAGTTTATAATATAAAATAAATGACCATTTGTTTCTAAGCCAGTTAGCTAGCAATTTACATGATGTGCCAGGAAGCTAGAAGGAAGCAGGCTGTCATTCTTTAAAGCTTCCTTTGCTGCAGGATGCAAAAAATTAAGGCTGGCTGCTAATTTCCCAATTTAATTTTACAAGGATAAACCAATTGTCCTGACTATTGTCATTGGCTGTGGAATCTCTGGCAGCAGCATGAAACAGGAAATAGCATTCTGGAGCTTACCTCCAGTTGACTTTGGCTTGGATCCAAAGTTCGCTCCGCAAAATGGAAGGTACTCCTGCTGATGCAGGATCTGTGTCACTGAATCTCCTGTCTACAACTCCCTACCTCCTCAAACAGCTGCTCTGGAGAATCCCTGATCCAGAAACATAACTAGAGTGGGACATGTGCCTTGGGTGCAAAGACAGTAAGATCCAAAGAGTGGATCGTACCAGTTGAGATCCAGAGAGGGGACAAACAAAGAAAGGTAGCCTTTGGCTACCGCTGTGCCCATGGCACCCAGGCAGCTCAGGATTGAAGGTGCCAGTCTTGAAGGTGCCATCAAACACCCTACAACTAGGTTATCCAGGAGCAATAGTCAGGGGCTCAGACTGAATGGACATGAAACACTGCCCCTCCAAAGCTTCAGCAGGCCTGCCTCTAGCCAGTAGCAGGATGGAAAACTGCTTGAGATCCCTCCGCTGATCTGAGTTTGCTTGAAGAAAGACAGGAAGTAAAATCAAGCTTTTCATTTAAAATGAAAGACACACAGAGAAGCAACTATATGAAATGTTTGTTATATCCTTTGTAACAATATCTGTGGCTCATGTCTTATCTAGTTTTCAAGCCCAGATGTAAAAATAACTAGTTTTTTGTTTGTTTCCCACAACAGGACCAACAAAACCAGCAATAACTTCAGCACAAACACAAGGGTTTCTGCTTTTTATGTACATGTTTTGCTGTTTAGAAATAGAGCTGGAGCATCCCTGATAAATGGCTGTTCAGCCTCTTCTTGATCTCCAGCAGGGGAGAGCCCACTTCCTGCAGGTAATAGGTTCCATTATCAAATTGTTCTTATTATTTAAATGTTTATTTTAACATGGAACAAAAGTCTGATCTCCTGGAATTTAAACCAATGAGTCTCTGGGGCAGCAGAGAACAGGTAATTGCCCTATTCAGTGCGACAACCCTCCAGATAGTTGAAAAGTGTTATCAGTTTTCTTAGTTTTCTCTTCTCCAGGCTATTCATACCCACTTGCTTCAACCTTTCTGATAGGACTTGTTTTCCAGATGCTTGACCATCTTCATTGCCCTCTTTTGAACTGATTCCATTAATACATGATGTCTACATCATTCTTAGAATGCAGTGCCCAGAACCAGTAAAACTGCAGTGTCTTCAGCAGTAAAATAAGAGTATCTTTGTCAGAAATACATATCTCTTGTTGCTTTTGTGTACATTTAAAACCGTACGAAAATATTAGAAGCAGATTACGGTTGTGTACGCACTATTATTTCTGAGCAGCTGCAGGAATAAGTACGCCTGAAGCTCAGTTAAGACAATCGACAAATGTGTAGCAAACACTAGCAATGAGGCTGACGAAGTGCCACCATGAACACCATAACTGTGAGAAGTGAAGATTCAGTGCTCGGAACGCAAAGAACAAAAATCAACACTTTCCATTCTCAAAACATATGGCAGGATGTGGCAAGCAGCTCAGAACTAGCAAGTGCAGAATCAGAGCTTGAAGATTTGCAGCCAACTTTAGAGAGAGAAATGTGACAAAAGCAAGGGGAAGGTCATATTCCAAAGGGAGGGGAGTGGAAAGTGTACCACCTACATTAT
This sequence comes from Lerista edwardsae, assembly GCA_029204185.1. Taxonomy (NCBI): domain Eukaryota; kingdom Metazoa; phylum Chordata; class Lepidosauria; order Squamata; family Scincidae; genus Lerista; species Lerista edwardsae. The sequence goes on along the minus strand of JAJKFI010000009.1, from coordinate 8,218,124 downwards.
GAGAAGTTTCTTGTGCTGCAACAAGAGGCATTAAAAGGTTTTGCAAATCTTTGAATAAGTCAGTGTTTTCAAACTGTGGATCAAGACCCATTTGGTGGGTCGCAGAAAGCTGGGAGCAGCCATCTTGGAAGCTGCAGACCTTACTCTTGTTAGATTCCTTTTGTGAATGTTAATAGTTTGAATTTGCAAGTGAGGGTTTTTTTGTCTGTTTTAAACTGTTTTTATTTCAATGCTTTTGCATAATATTTTGTCCTAATCTTGCTTTCTGTCAGGGATGTTTCATGGTTGTTAAATTGCTGCAGTTCAAGAATGCCAGTTTGCATTCCAGGAGTGTCATTTCACTATGTCACAATGATGGAACTTCCTGCTTGATGACGTCGCTTCTGGCTATGACATCACTTCCAGGATAACGACATCACTTTCAGTGGGTCCTGACATGAGTGCCATTCTAAAAAGTGGCTACTGGTCTAAAACGTTTGAGAACCACTGGCCTAAGTTATACTATAAAACTTCATCCTTACTAAAAATATATGAACCACAAAACCAAGACTTACACAAGCATGCTGTTCATGGAGCACTTCACAAAAGTGAAGTGACTTTTCAGAAATCAACATGTACAATGCCAGGCCAAAAAGAGAAATCAAAGCCAAAAAGGGGAGGTTTTTTTCTTATTGTTTATGTACTGAGATTTGTAAGTTCTCCAAACAATTTGCCAACTATTGCAGGTCAAATGCTTTCATGCAACTATTGGGAGGGGCCCATATCTCAGTGGCAGAATACAGGTTTTACATGCAGAACGTCCCAGATTCAATCCCTGGCATCTCCACATAGGACAAAGGAAACTGCTTTCTCTAACTGAAGTCAACAACACAGAGATGGAGGGACCAACTGGAGGAATCAGTATATGGCAGCTTCCTATGTTGCTAATGCTTGAAAATGTTGATGCTGTCTCTAAAGTAAGCATACCTGAAGTCCACAAACCACATTGGGAATTAGCCAATCCCTATGCTATTCACTGGTAGTTCATAGACGGGCACACTGTGGCCTATTTATAGACTTGCCCTGAACTAAAACAGATCCATTGCTTAGTTAGCAGCAGTCTACGAAACAGCCAAGAACTTTTTCAGGAATTAAATTTGGCAGCATGAAAATTTATAAAGGTGCTGCTGCTTCAAAGACTGTTACTGATTGATGCCAACAAATAATTTACACTCAGTATGGCATGTAATTTCAAGGTGTAATTAGGAGGAAAAGAGAATATTTCTTTTGCTAAGAGCCATCTGAAAGGTATGAAATTGAAGCAAGGGAATGAGGTGCTACTTAAGCACATCTGCCTCATTTTGTTGATTTCGGAATAAAAAGTGCTTCTAACGCTTGCAAACATAAATGTTCTCAAGTTTTCCCATTCTGTCCTGAATGGATTTGTTGAGCATTCCTACAAGAAACTAAAAAAGGAAACAATGCGTCATCAAAAGTAGGGTAAAAAGGTAACAAGAGTAGGAAAATTCCATACCATTGACCATTCCAAGACCAAAGACGGCGTTCACCAATGTGCTCCCTTTTCGAAAGTGATCCGTCATGTGCTCCAGCCAATTGGCTTCTACGCTGCAAATTCCTTGCCCATTGCTGAAGATTCTCATGGGAATTGTTACAGTGTAGTACTGACTAGATCTCTGCAAGGTCTTTGGCTTATTGAAGATGGCAAAGATCTCCATTTCTAAACAAAATACAAAGTGCAGAAACAACAGTTAACTATGACACCACAAATATAGTTAACTCTCTCTTTCTAGTCTGCCAGCAGAAATACCCTGTTAATAAAAACTTAATAAGACATTAAGTTTTCCCCAAGTATAATTTGTAAAATGAAAACATTACTCATTAGCAAAAACCGTGGTTTCCTACTTTGCTTCTGAATGACCAGTACATGGAAACAAATCTTAAATATTTTAAACCACAAGGGTTAATTGCATACTGAATTTACACAATCATCAAAGTAGGAAATTGTTTCATTAATTGGACATTCAGCTGTCATATTTGGAAACTCTGCTGAAAACAAGATGTCTGCCTTTATCCTGCGCACAAAACCTTTGCGTGACAATAAGAGCTAGCAACCAGTCAAAAAACTGTGGTGCAGATCTTAGGTCCTTTTTTTTTTTTTTTTTGCTATGGCAGCAGTTACCTTTTTGGAACATGTTCCACACGGCCCACATCTTACACTCTCCCTCTTCTGCTATGAGAAAACCCTCCAAAACATCCTATCGCAGAAGGCAAGGGACAATTTATTGTGTGAATACTACAGCTTCTTTTCCTAGTTTGTGATTACTTCAAAACCTCCCAATGTACTAGAATCTGGAATTCCAAGCATTTTCCCCCATAAATCTGTAAAATCCCTTTTAAGAGGCATCTAGTCCAGCTGCCATCACTGCATTCTGTGGTCTCAATTCCACAGATTAATTACTCGTTGGGTAAATAAATATTACAGGTTGATTATTCCTTATCTGGACTATTTGGAATGGATTTTTCTGGATTTCCAAATAATTGCATAAATATAATGAGAAATGTTTCCTCTTGCCCTCTTCACTGTTATCCATTTGAGATCCTGATGGCCTCTTCGACATTTTTCAACAGTGTCTGTACACACCACAAAGCAGAGAATAGATCATACAGCACGTACATGTCTGGATAAGGGATCATCCACCTGCATTACTAGTTGGGTAAATAAATAAATATTACCAGAACTCTCTCCTTTGCCAGTCATTTTCTTGATTTGCAGCATTTCAATCCCACCCCATGGGGAGAAATTTGCTAAAGCACAGGAACGTGGGTTCCAGTGGTGCAGTAGGCCACTTAGTAGGTGCAGATTGGGCCTCAAGTTTTCAAGCAGATGGGAAACAAAAACAGACAAGCAACAGCCAGCCATGGTTTGTCTATTTCACATCTGGAAGCTCAAAATCAAGGCACGTGTTAATTACTGTCAGCCTAGTCTACAGCTTCAAGTTATGTCAGGACTCAGCCAAATACATTTTCCAGTAGTGGTGCCTCCTTCTTATTGGATGTTGCTGTTTGTAGTCAAGGTACATGTTATTCTCTCTGTTCATTTCCAGGCCTGTTGGATTGTTAAATCTTAAAGAGGCCAAAATATGCATTATAAAAAATGTGTTAGGGCGCAATCCTAACCAAGTTTCCAGCACTAGGGTAATGCTGCTCTGAGTTTAGAGAAGCGCAATTGGATTCAGTTCCCCTACCTGGAGAACTGCCCCCCCCCCAACTGCAGGATGCAACACATGCCCCATTGACACAGCTATGTTAGTGCTGAAACGTTGGTTAGGATTTAGGCTTCAGTCTGGTAATTTTTTTTAATAGCATGGGGGGCATACAGAATGTAGCAAAAGTGCACTCGGAGGAAGGGGCACTGAATGGGCACTCCCCATGCATTATTTAAAGTATGGGAAAAAATTGCTCCAGCAGTTTTGGCCTACCAGTACTACTACCCACCCACCCCAAAAGGTGGGGTGTCAAATTAATACATCTTTTGTGACATGTAGCTTGTCCCTTAGGTTCTTTCTCAGTAAGTTCTTTGGTGCACTTGAAATGAAATGAGATTTGGCTGATTGCTTCACTTTCCCCCTATGATGTGATCTTGGATTCTTAGCTGCTTTTACAAGTCACTGGATTTGCACTGAAGAATAAACAACTTTCCTTCCTTTGCTAAACTATTTTTAACTATCTTATTGTTAACTCCTTGTCACTGTGCTATATTTACACCAAGTTTCATTTTTAACTTCACTTTGTCATCAGACTGTCTGAAGTCAGTATCTTATATTTGAGAATCATGTTCTGATAACCAGGTGTGAATATTTCTGCTCAAAATTACACCTGCTGGAGCACAGCAAGTTGTTGTTGTTGTGTTGTTTTTTGTTTTTGCAGTGTGGCTCTGTAGATATATCAAACGAGTACCTTTCTGGTTTTCATTTTTGCTGTCAAATGTTGAGGCTCTAATTCTCTGCGTGTTCTCATGAACCTCTTGATTTGCTGTGGGTCACAAAGGTGTTGTTTTCCTTGAGTAATTTGCAATCTGTGTAAATTCTGCTTCTTGAAGTGTTATCATCATCATCATTAAATAATAATATTCTGCAATACTAAATTAGTTCTTGTTTCACTTTTCTAAACTTTTTCAAATAATCCTTCTACTGCTGAAATTTATTGTCAATTAAACACAAGCTTTTATTCTGAATAACACAGCCAGTCCTCACTTAAAGTCATTTTGTTATAAAGTTGATGAGGAAAAAATGTTCTACCCATGTCTGCGTCGGCACTGGCATAGCTAAGCCACTTGCTACCTGGTGCAAAGTATATTTTGCAGCCACCCCCATCAAAAGGGACGAGAATGGCCCCCTCCCAGCAGCCATGACAAGTGCCGCCGCTGCAGCAGCCAAGTATAAGTTACGCATGGGCCTCAGCAACAGTGTCACACCAGAGTGCTGCCTCCCCCCAGTGGCCGGGAGAAGCATCACCGCTTTTACCAGTGATGAGCCAGCTTCTGCTTTGCCAACACTCTAGCCCAGGAGGCCTCAAACTTTTTAAACAGGGGGCCAGTTCACTGTCCCTCAGACTGTTGGGGCTGGACGATTGTTTGAAAAAAAAATATGAACAAATTCCTATGCATACTGCACATATCTCATTTCTAGTGCAAAAAAACAACACAAAACAGCTATGGAGTCTGCTTTCTGGGCCACACCACTGTGCCTCCTTCATAGCTGCCCACAAGTTCTCACCATGAACAGCAGCGGTGGGACCACAGACATTATTTCACCCTGCTCCACCACTAGCTTGTCCAAGCTGCCCCAGACGTTTTTAAAAATACAGAAATCAGTGGCAGGGGAACAAAACTGGGGAGAGGGCAACAGTGGAGCAAACCATGGGGAGAAGACAACACTTGGGGAAGGGCAGAGAAGAGGGGGAGAGGAAAAGAGAAGGCACTCACCGGAGGAGGGAAGCCAGCAAAGAAGGTGTGCGGGGCGAGGGAGGGGGTGGGGGGGCGAGGGGGCTTCCACTGGGGGAGGGGTTCTGGGCCCTGGAGGGTCTCTATGTAGCAGGGCAGGGGAATGTGTCAGCCGCCAGCCGGGAGAGATGGGGGGAATAGGACAGCTGGCAAGGGAAGGGGCAGGAGCAAATGAGGCCTCGGAAAAGAGGCACTTGCCAGAGGAAGGAAGCCAGCAAAGGAGGCATGTGGGGCTGCGGAGGGGGTGCAAGGGGGGAACAGGACAGCTGATGGGGGAAGGGGCAGGAGCGAGCGAGGCCTAGGAAAAGCGGCACTCGCTGGAGGAGGGAAGCCAGCAAAGGAGGCGTGCGGGGTTGCGGAGGGAGTGGGAGGGCGAGGGGGCTTCCAAGGGGGGTTCTGGGCCCTGGAGGCTCTCTGCATAGCAGGGTGGGGGAAGCGTGTCGGCAGTAGTAAGTGCCTGCGGCCGACACACTTCCCCTGCCCTCTACGCAGAGACGAACCAGCAACTCCTGCAGTTACGGCAGCTGCTGCTCCATCCCCCAGCTCCCGGTGCCATCGCTACCACTAGTGCCGCTGCCTCAAGGCCAAAGAGGACACTGCATTATTGCGCAAGCGGGGAAGCAAGGAGGTCATGAGCCGCATATACACATCACAACGAACCACTTGGCCGTGTGGGAAGGAAGAGGAGCGAGGAGCATTTCAAGTGGCTGGCTCCACCCCTTACCTGCCATTGGATAAGGGAGGAGGAGGAGGAGGGCTGCTGGGGTGCTGAATTGTGGAGGGAAAGAAAGTGGGCGTGCCCTTCTTGCTCTCTCACCACGACTGGGGCGCTTCCTGCGGCGGATTCTGCTCCCTGTGGCGGAGCATAAAGCGTCCTTCCTTTTCCCCCACGGTTTTTTCCCCCAGTGTCTAGGGCCTCATGTGGGCCGGGTAAATGACCTTGGGGGGGCTGGATCCAGCCTGCGGGCCTTAGTTTGAGGACCCTTGCTCTAGCCCACTGGTCCCCAAAACTAGCCCACTGGTTTGTTTTTTTCCCAACTGGTGGCTCCCTTTTCCTACCAGGCCACTAGCCGTGGCTCCCCATTAGCGCTACAATTCTATACATTGTGTTGGGTAGCAGGTTTTTCACAAGGATTCTGTGGCTCCCTGGGTAGCCACGACTCAGTTTGGGAACCACTGCTCTAGCCCACTGCCCTCCTGTCCTCCACACTCCTGCTCTGTCCTCCTTTTTCTTTTCCAATCCAGGGAGTGGAGTGAAGAGGATCAGTGGGGGCAAGCAGGCGGCAGAAGTGGCCCCCTACTGATCAGTCCCCCACTGATCTCCTGCCTAAGGCAGTCGCCTTAGTTGGTCTGCTTCAGTTGGTCTCATGGATGGGCTGGTCCTCCCCTTCTGCTGTCAAATTCTAAGGGCAGGGCAGGAGTCATTTCAGGGTCCAATTAATAAGTAATGTTAAGGTTGCTAGAAAATCCTCTTCATTCCCTATGTTTGGGAAGGTGTCTAAATACATCAAAAGTCTGCATAATGTCCAAGCCAAATATTATCCCCATTATCATCAGTAACACCACGGGCTGGAAATACGTTTTGCATCCTCGGCGTCCATTTTTTACTCCCTTTGCCTGCAAAACCATCTGCATCCACTTCACATTGTGGGAACAAAGACTTGTGTTCCAATTTTAGAACTAAAGAAGTCACACTTACAGCTTCCATCTCTACACTTCTGCTGCACAAAGGAAAGCAGATTTCTTTCTATACAGGCTTGCTTGCTTTTCTTGCATGTTGCCGGGTCTCTATTTCTTTCGCCTTGTCACCCTGGTGCTCCCAGATAACTGTTCAGACACTTCAAAACACTAGTGTAACTTATTGAACAAATTGTAGTCACCTCTCCTAGCTTCAAGCCATCTGTTCCTTTTCCTTCTGATCCTTACTTCCTGTGTGAGAGCTGCCTTCCATTAAAGTGAGAGACACTTTCTAACACACGCACACACGCACACACACAGAGAGAGAGAGAGAGGGAGAGAGAGAGAGAGAGAGAGAGAGGGAGAGAGAGAGAGATAAGAGAGAGACGGGGAACTTTGAGAAGTTTAAAGCTCTTACAAGAAGCAGACTATCAAAGGACATTTTAATTAAGGTAAGCACAAACTATTAAAGTCACAAACAACCTCGCTAGCTAGATATTCTCACAAGCTCCCAAAGAATATATTCTAGCTGCTCATTTCACCAGCTGCTAGGCAAAATTTTTAATATTTTAATTTTTAAATAAAATAAATTACAATTAATAAATAACTGATTTTAAATATTAAAAATATTATGCAATAAATATTTTGTTTCTATCTGCCTTGAGGAATTTGTCTGAAAAACAGCATAAAACCCTTATAAAGTTGCATCCTTTCATTACAGCACTCTTCACTCTAAAATTATTGACAGCTATTTTAGCCAATGGGAACAGTACATTCTGGCAGGGTGGGCCCAATCAGCTGCCATTTTCTTCAGTGGTATCTCCTTTAGTGCCATTTCATGCAGTATACTTGCAGTATCCAAGGAAGTATCCTTGGATACATGCAGTATCCAAGGAAGAGATCCATAGCACTATCAGAGATATTGCTGTAGCTAAATAACCTTAATAAATATTGTATTAAAACAGGATGAGTGGTAAACTGTGGGTTGGGACCCAACAGTGGGTTATGAGCCAATTTCAGGAGAATCATGGAGCAACGAGAGCAGCCATATTGAAAATATGGGAAGATGGGATACTGGAAAGGGGGGGGCTGTGTGGTTGTTTTGCTTGTTCCAAGGTGCTATTGGAGGATGACGGGCAGCCCAATCCTAAACAGTGCAGGCATAGCAAGGCCGTCTCAGCACGGCTGCATCTGAAAGCCATTAGGAGGCAGAAGCAGAATAGCACAGGGCAAGGGGAGGTTTTCCTCTTGCACCTGGGTAATCCCCAGCCAGCCCTACGGGACTGCTCGGATCTATGCCTGCAGATTTTCAGGATCGGGGCCATCTTGGCCAGGGATGGGGCATAGGATTTGGTGCCACGGCTGTTGGCTGTCGCTGCCCTTGTCACTGCCCACTGCACCACCCCGTTACATCCCCAGCACGCCTCTGAAACACCCTCTGCGAAGTCCTGTGCCGACCAAGCGCCACTGGCGTTTGACCGGTGCACGGCCAGTGCAGCTGAAGGGTGCACTGGTGCCCGAGTGCCAGCTCTGCTGCTTGTGCCAGTCCAGCCCCCGACTCGCTGGCGCAGACATGCTTATTTGTGACAGCGCTGGACCGGCGCAAGAGTGCAGCGCAGGCGCAATGCCAGTATAGGACTGTGCACTGAGAAATAACCCAACATATTGCTGCATTCTCAGGAAAGCAGCAGGCTGTGGTGTCACAATGATGGCACTTTCAGTCATGACATCACTTCTGGTGGGTCGCAGTCAGATTGTCGTTCTAAAAAGTGGGTCCCAGTGCAAAAATGTTTGAGAACCACTGGGACAGACTATTCTAGAAGTAGTAAAAGATTGAACAAATCTCCCTCTTTACTACTTCAGTTACCATAGCAGATTATTCTGAGTTACCATAGCAGATTATTCTGAAGACAAAAAAGTTTGTTGGAAGTCTAACAATAGCAATTTCATTCCACAGCAACCATGTCAATACAAATTGAAACCATGTCAATACAAATTTCTTTTGCAGGTTTGTTTTTTTTAAAGTCTGGACAAGGATTTTAGAACAGTGTTTAATGACATTTATTAACTTATCCAGCATTAGAACTGCTGGTGGTGATTTTTTTTGGCATGTAAAAATAATAAGCAGCAAATGGTGTTTTCAATGTTCGTATGTGTGTAGGGGGAGACACGGGATGGACAGATGGCTGCATTTGATTTGCCATAGCAAACAAAACACAAAGTCCAGAATACATGAATGCATGAACATACAGTAAATGCATGAACAAGTGGACCCAATGGCTCAGGTGCCACTCAGCAAAGTTTTCTGTACAAAGAGACCATCTTGCATGACAAAGAACCAGATTAGGAAATATAAAACAGAGCCCAATTCAAAGCAGAAGATCTGCTAGACAGCACTTGTTGCACTGGCGGAGGGTGTAGCAACTGTGTCGTAGGAGGCCCGTGCCAACTCTGCCGAAACTGCATCCAGGCCTTCTGCCCGACACACAAATAAAGTTGGGCCAGGGAGTGGAGGGGCAGCTGGCTGGAGGGTGGAATGGAGATGGAGAGGGGGCATTTCAGGATGGGAGAGGGGAATGGGGCAAATCAGGACCAGGAAGGAGGTGAGATTGGCAGAGCAGGCCTTCGCAGTATCCCAGCTCCCTTTCCTGGGCATTACACTAGGCCGGTCAGACTTGTGCCTGCTATTTAGCAGGCGCAGATCTGTATAGACCCATAGGGCAGCTTGGGGCATTAGAGTAAGAGGAAAAATACCCCCTTTCTTCAAGGTGACCTCCAGCCTGCTCTTAAGCTGTGTTGGATACAGTGGAGGCCACGCGGCCACGCCGTACCAGCACAGTTTAGGATTGGGCTGACAGCTTGCGAAGAGCACCAAGAGAATTGACAAAACATTACCGCAAACACAGTAGCATTAAGAGCAACTTTGTATGAAGTCTTGAGCAAGAACAGAACAATCTCAGTCTAGACCAGTGTTTCTCAACTGTGGGTCAGGGTCCACATGGTGAGTCGCAACCTGATGTTACCCCAAGGGTTACCCCTGCTAACTGGGCAAGAGGCACTTTTTCAAGTTGTGTTCCTCTTATATTTAGCAGGGGTAGAGTAATTGTCCCTCTTCACCCCTGTGCAGTGTCTTTTCCTGTGGCTGTTGGTGGTGGTGGTCTGAATTTTTTAAAGATTGTGAGCCCTTTTGGGACAGGGAGCCATTTAACTTTAATGTTATTATTTGCCTGTAAACCACTTTGTGTTGAAAAGTGGTATATAAAGACTGCTTGATAATGATGGTGATGATGATAATGTCAGGTGGGTTGTGGGAAGGTGGGAGCAGCCATCTTGGAAGCTGCTAACCTTATTCTTGCTATATTCCTTTTGTGAATGTTAATAGGTGAGGGGTTAAACTGAGAGTTTAATGTTTTGTTTTTAGTTCAGTGCTTTTGCATCATATTTTGTCCTTGCTTTCTGTCAGTAATGTTTCATGGTTGTGCAATTGCTGCAGTCCAAGAATGCCTGTTTGCCTTCCAGGAGTGTCATTTTATTATGTCACAATGATGACACTTCCTGCTTGATGATGTCACTTCTGGCCATGACATCACTTCCAGATTAAGCACATCAGTTCCGGTGGATCCCAACATGAATGCCATTCTAAAAAGTGGGTCCCAGTCTAAAAGGTTTGAGAACTACTGGTTTAGACTGTCAGAATTACAATAGCCTTTCAAATGTTTAAGCTACTTAAGGAGCAGCCTCAACTGACAAACTTTTCTTGCCCAATTTATTTGGATGTGTTTAATGCTTTGAGATGACTTTGTTAATAAGAGGCACTTTAGATTAGAAATTAAAATCCCATCAATGTATGAGATTCTCCCCTTCTGTTTTATAATAATAATAATAATAATAATAATAATAATAATAATAATAATAATAATAATAATAATAATAATAATAATA
>JAJKFI010000009.1:8095557-8207493 GCA_029204185.1 Lerista edwardsae | reverse complement strand
TAATAATAATAATAATAATAATAATAATAATAATAATAATAATAATACTTGGATTTATATACCGCCTTTCTTAGGTCACCAGATTTCTCTGATGACTATAACTCAAGGCGGTTTACATGGGCAGACTTTATTCAGAAACCCAAAGGTTTTTACAATTTATACAGAAATGTTCTGTCTTTCAAGAACTACACACATACAGATGGATCTTTCTGGATTTAGTCCTTCATTCTGGCCACCCGTTTGTCTTCTTGCTGGCTGATAAATGGCTTCCCTGCTCCCACCAGAGAAGCAGCTGAACTTCAGCACAACTCCCCCTCACACAAGGCAGCCGAAGCTCAGCTGTTAATCAGCCGCAATTAACGAGGTCTGCCGCTCACAGAGACTTCTGGCTGTCCCGAACTGGCGACCTTCAGATCTTCAGCTCTTATCTTCAGGCAAACGGAGGCATTAACCCTCTCGACTAAATCTTCTGCCGATGTTTTAGGGCATTTTCCCCATAGAACTTGTTGAATGCCCCCAAATTTAAGAAAAATCAGCTGCAGGCAGGGCTGGCAAGGTTAAGCCTGGCCAATCCCCTGAATCCCCACAGTGCTGGTGGCAACACCACACCTTGCATTACAAATGTGAGCATCCTCCAGGGCCCCCCTACATTATCACAGAGTTGCTAGGCAATGCTTCCATTAGTCAAACAAGGAGAAGAAACATCTGCCTGCTGCTAGTGCCAATAAACCTGGGGGGTGTCAGTGTAGATTTTTACTGGTCTCCAGCAACCCGCCACCAGCATTGGTTGCAAGGATTTGGCACAAGATCCAATAACAGAGGAAAATGAGGTTTGGGGTGGGTGGGTTTCTGTCTGCAAACACAGCCACTTTCCCTTTTAAAAGACATTCTTCTGTCAAATCTCCAAACAGCTTTTTGGAGTTGTGGCATTTATGAGAGTTCTGTGCGAGTGATTTGAGAAGGAAACTCCCAGAAATATGCAAGAACAGCCAGATAGTACACATTCAAAGTGTGCGGTTCCAGAGTGGTAATGATGAAATATGAGTTGTTGTACACATATCAAGGACGGATATTGAGATGTTGGTTTGGCAAAGCCATCCCACTGCGGAGCCAGGCTTTATATAGATCAAGAGGATTGCTTTATCATTTTGTAGTAATAGGAAACAGGATGGAAGAATGGTCCCTCAGCCAGAAACTTTATAATTCAACATACGCACATTAAAAAAAAAAAGGAATCCAACATTATTTCAACATCAGCAATTATATTTTAAATTATGTTGGAAATGGAAACACATTTATAGGCTTACTAAGGAGCTCAGAGTATGCTTGTGAGTAGTATATAACATTTTGCAATTCATACATAAAGAACAGTGAGATGTATGAACCAAGCACAGCCTGATCAAAATAAGACAGAACGGATCACTTCAGAAGAAAGCAAAAGTGGTGGAAATAACGTCATGGGAAGAAAAAGCAGAACTCTCCAGCAGAGAATATAAACCAAGGCTGCATTGACAAAATGCACTTCTGGAAAAGGGAAATGAAAGCATAGGCAAGGTTGATCTTGTAAAAGATAAGGCAGACAATGCGGAGAATAGAAACATGTTTTAACCTCTGGACTCACATGGGAGGAAGAAAGATTAATGCCAAAACTTGAATAAGTTTTCCAGGTTAGGAAAAGGAAGTGCTGAAGAAAACTAAGGTCACAAAAGGATAATAAAGAAATCAGATGTGCTGTGGGAAAAGTGGTGGTGTAGAAAGATATCTCATTCCCTCTGACTCACAAATCAAATTTGAAAATTTGATTTACAGGTCCAACAGCATCTGCAGGGGTTCTGTTCCGGAAACCCCTGCAGATGCAGAAAACAGAGGATCACAAAATCTGTGGTCAGGTCTGTGTTCTGACATGTGGTGAGGTCATGTGCCACCTCCCTACAACTCAGAATGCCTCCCGGAGCCTTCCAGCAGGCAATTCCGGTTTTCACAAAAACCTGGCAGACACTTCTGGTTTTCGTGAACACTGAAAATGCTTGCCAGAAGGCTCTGACAGGCATTTGAGGTGTGGGAAGGTCACGTATAGTCTCCGGTCGGAACCTGAATTGGGTCAAATCCGTGGTTTCCATACCCATGGATGAGGAGGGGCTACTGTAATAGCTTGTAAATATTCACAAGTTAAAACACCCTCGAAGGAGAGGAGATATGACTCCAAATAGGCCATATGAACTATAAAAAGTGATACAGTGCCTCTGACGTCTTTCAAAAAGGATAGCTTTGGATTCAATTTTTATCACAGATGGATTGTTCCCAACAGCATATCAAAGAGATGACCTCCTCTTGCATGTCCCACTGCACCATACTTGTACCACGCTGTGACAACATGGGTGGGTTACAGATCCATGCATTCTCTCCCCAGTGTGCTACATCTTCCCCACTTCTCCAAACAATCCTACTCATAGGTACGGTTTACGTTTGGCAGAAGCTGCTTTCTAACAAATAGGCCACTAGGCCATCTAACTTGGTATTGCCAAGTAGAGGTACTCCAGAGTTTCAAGCAGGATGAAGCACACACTTATTAACACAGCTGCATCAGTGCAGAAAAGTTGGATTGGATGGGCCCTTGCAGCCCAGCCTTTGAGATGCAATTGTCACAAAAAAAGCCCGAATAAAAGTTTCTTCAGAACAGCATACTTGTGCAGGGTGAATAAAAAGCCAATGAATAGTGGCAGTATATTGATTCAGTTGCTGCTAGCAGTGGCACATTATTATGTATTAAGCAAGTTAACTAAACTAGAAAAAAAAAACAAGACTCTAAAGAATATTAATACCTTCTAATAGAAGTAAGGCCATCCCAAATCCATGGGCTTTCATTCCAAATCCAGCTGTCATCCCAAATCCATGAGCCTTCCAAACCAGAACTCTTTTGCTGGTCTAAATTTGGACTGAACATTGACCTGCACTGGAAATCTCAATATATTGTCAACCATTTTGAATTTTGTTTATCTGAGAGCTACAACATCCTTTGGGACTTATTAATGCTTTCTATCATCAAGTAGTAAACAGAAGTAAATCACAATCTGGGGCTTGGAGAACAACTCTGTAGGAAGTCAACAACTCTGTAGGAAGTCAACAAACAAACAAATCCAGCTGGCAGACGATCAATGTTAACATCCTTTGGTATTCACTGTTCCCTTTATTCCAGGCTAATTGTTTTTCCCAGTAGTCCATGGATGCCTGCAAGGTCCAGTACACTAAAGGCAGGGTGTATTAAAAGCAGGAAAACATGATCTGATGCTAATTCAGCTACAAGACTATCAGTAATCATTTTCTCTACACCCTCAAAATCCTGCCGGCAAAGTGGGTATTTTATTTATCTACCTAAAGGGCTGTTGTAAGTATAAAGAAGACACAATATTATAAAGCATTTTATGTGTGAATAGTGCCATATCAAGGATAATATAAAGCACGAGTGTATTCCTATCAAATGTCAGAGCAAAATATTTATGCAGCAAGCAGCATTCAATCCAGTCCAGCATTGTGCTAATCGATTCACAGCATTCTCACCTTGAAGATGCCCTTCATTTTCTCCAGCGGAGCTTAAACTGAGATGTTCAGTAACCTGCCCTTCACCTCCCAGATCTTCACTGGGGTCTCTAGGCTGGTCTAAGTTTTCCTCCTTCGCTTCTGGGATTTTGTCTCCATTAGTGCAATCTGCTTTTTCACGATCCAACGAAGCACGATCTTCAGGAAAGTCTGATTGATTTGTGTCACCTTTTAGTTCTCTGGAGCTGTTGCTGGTAGATATTATAGTACTGCTGTTTTTGGAGTTTACGTGGGAAACGTATTGTGGTATTATGCCAACAAATCTCAAGCCCCGACTTGCTGCATCTTGAATCTATAAATCAGAAGAGATTACATTTTAATTTACAAGTCGTCCTTCAGGAATAGAAGTGTTTCAAACATACCACATGTCAGGTGAACTAGAGTCAGTTTATGGTTTGAACAATTTTTTTTAATGGTCCATGAAAAAACTTGTATTCCAAAGTAGCACAGCGGCACCTGCTCCTTTTAAAAAACAATCACATTATAAAGTTTGAAAATTCAAGAGACCATTTTCTGTAGACTCACTATACCTTCTGGAAAAAGAACATTTTCTGCTTTATAGCTTTATTAACTAGAAGGAGAAGCAGAACAATTTCCAGCTGATCAGAACATTTTAATAAAATACTAAAGATGTGAAGCGCCACTTTCACAATTGTGTTTCTCAAACACACAATCCTATGCATGTCTTATCACAAAACTCAGAGTGCAATCCTAAACAGGAGTTAGGCTGGCATAAACTAAGCCAGCAAAGTTTGGCCAGCACAAGGGCCACCTTGAAACGTGTTTGGACTACTCTCGGTGTCAGGGAGGATGGCTCACATCAGTGTGCTGGCTTCTCAGACTCCAAGAATGGTCCAAACATGGCCTTTGTGCTGGCCAAACCTTGCTGGCTTAGTTTATGCCAGCCTAACTCCAGTTTAGGATTGCGTTTAATAGTTCTAACTTCTATGAAAGTATTATAGGATTGTAGCCTTAAAAGTTTAAGCTAACCCCTTTTTTTTTACCTTTGTCTTTTTCTTACTATTTAATAAAGACCACACAAAATGTACTTTCTATAACAATTAAATATTTAGAGAATAGCTTAAGATTACTACACTGAAAGGCAATTTAAATATTTATAGCAATGTCCCTTTTTCATAAATCAATAAATAGCAATACACTGATATTTGCTTTGTCTCCTGGCCCTTGGTCTTATTAATTTGGTGTGTTCCAACATTTGCAGCATATGCCAAACCTTAGTGAGCCACTCCTTCATATCAACTGTTTTAGCCTACACTGACCCTTTGCAATTGTAGCAGTGGTCATCCATTCAGATAATAAAGGATATCTTTTGCCTTTTGGAATGATCATCTAATAATTATAACAAGGCAACGTAAGAACTGGGCTGGTCCAAGACCTCCTGAAATTGCCTACCAAATGCTTCCCCCCCCCTTGCCCAATGATGCGTCAGCCTCTGCTCCTCCCTCTCCTACCTCACTGAGGTACCATCGGGGCATCCATTTCTTGGCCACTTCCTTAAGGGGGAATGGCCCTTTTCTGGTTCTGATGGTGGGTTGTGTGACCCATCACTTTGGGAACTACTGCAGTACAGTATAGCTTATATCAAGAATATACAGCACAGTACAACTTCAACCCAAGCCTGAATTTCAATAATATAGCAAGAAGATATGGTTGGCTGTCTGTATCAGGTTAGATTCATTTCTGTAACATGGAAAAAGGGACACAGGGGGCTGCACCATTTGTCTGAAATTAGGAACTTAAGCACAAATACTTTTAAAAAAAGGAATAGAATTGGACATTCATTTTGTACCTGCATTGCCAATATCTCCTGCTATTGGAGACCAAAATAAACACAATACAAGCTTTTTCAAATGCAAATAAGATGGAATCAATTGTCCACACAAACTGCAACACTGACAGAGAATTCAGGGTAGAGAAGCAGTCATTTATTCAACACTTTTTAAAAACAGAGAAAATCTCATTGTACCTTCCCCAGACTATTTTGAGTCATCCAACCTCCCAACAGTTTTGCTACTGAGATGAGTAGATGCGTGACACCTGGATGACAGCCACAACTTCCTCTTTTACACTATTGTTACAGTTTAAGTGCTGAACTGCATGATAGCAGGAACTGAAGCTTGCTTCCCCAGGAAAACCAGAAAAAAAAAATCAGAAGGTCACAGTTGCAGGATTTGAGATTGAGACATACAGTTTCCTATTAAAGCTGCAAAAGTGAAGCCAGCATCGTGGTCGATCTTATTGTAATCTTTTCTTGTACAGCCTAGTATGGGTGGTGTTTTGCTCAACAGAAGAAACCATCTGAAAAGCTTCTATACCTTTAAAATGGGTACCTTTAAAATGGCATGAATCTATTCTATGAGAAATGACTACATGACTAGCAAAACATGTTAATAAGGACACCTGGTTAGGTTTTTTTGGGGGGGGGGCAGAAGGGTTTTCTGAAATTGCTACTTGCCACCTGGTATTTCCAAAGGATCACAAAAGGAGACAAGGTGGATTTGTGGTGGACTGAATGTTTGAAATGTTCTCTTGTCTAGGCAAGAAATCAGGGCAAATATAAACTATGAAGGCAGACAGTGGTCCAGGCAAGCAGTCAAGTACATTCTAATCCATCTTCTCAAAGAGCAGTAGTTCAGTCCAGCAATAAGGACCCAATCCTAAACAACTTTCCAGCACCAGTGCAGCCATGCCAATGGGACACAAGCTACACACATCTGCAAGGATCAGAAGGGCAAAAGACAGCCAATTAAAGCCCCAAGAACTGCAGCACTATGCTGATTGGCTGAAAATTTGCATCTCCTGAAAAGATTAGCAGAATTTGTTAAATTTTCTGGCTGGCTGGGGATTTGCCCTTTCTAGATCCTTGCCCTCTTAATTCAAAACTGATCTTTTGGCTGGACTTTATTTAAACCCCAGAATGGTCTTTTACTTTGAATTTAAACTGAACCAAAGTATATGTTTCTTGCTGACTAGAAACAGATTTTACAGTCACTGCATTATGCTTAACCAAATGTTTCTTTTAAAAGGGAAT
Source organism: Lerista edwardsae (assembly GCA_029204185.1). Classification (NCBI taxonomy): domain Eukaryota; kingdom Metazoa; phylum Chordata; class Lepidosauria; order Squamata; family Scincidae; genus Lerista; species Lerista edwardsae. The sequence goes on along the minus strand of JAJKFI010000009.1, from coordinate 8,200,844 downwards.
TAGAGAAATTCATGCGGTTCTATCAAGAGCCATGATAGCTAAATGTTCATGATAGCTAAATGATAGCCACTGAATACCAGTTGCTGGGGGGCACTGTTAATATTATTATTGTTAATATTATTATTAATATTAATAATAAATGCCAGTTTTTCTATACCGCCTTTCTGGTCACTGGATTTCTCCTCTGACTTTAATCAAGGTGGCAGGCTTCTCTCAATCCCATATAGGGGTTCTTACAATCACAAGTTCTATCTTTCAAGAACACTACAGTCCAGGTGGTCTCCTTCATAGTCCAGCATCTCTCTGGCTGCTCACACTCCCATGCATGGCTTGACAGGCATTCCTCCAATCCCGCTGGAAGGGTTGTTATCTCCACTCCTCTCACCAGCTAGAGAGACTCATCTCTGTTGGCCGTGTTTATCGGCAGTTCACGGTTACTTCCAGCTGACTTGAATTGCCATCCCAGGTGGCCTTCAGGCTTCAGAGGCAGCAGCTCTTCCATTCGGCCAGACCTTCCAGCCCATAGGCTCAGTTGGAGAACTAATTTGACTGATCAGAAGTGGACACAGAATGCTAGAAATTTGGTCTGATCCAGCAGAGCTCTTACATCCTTTACTTTGATTCTCAAGAAGGGCCAACTGTACATAATAAGCATCTGCCTGAGAAATAAGTATTCAAGGAGTGCCTTCCGTACAGGAATCGACCAGCAAGTCCAGATTCATACTTCTCCCAGAAGAGTCAGCTGCCCAGATGAACGAAGAGCATATACCAGAATCTTCTGCAATTTCACAGTGAGTTCTAGCATGCATTTGATTTGGGCAGATTTTGATTTTGGGCAGTCATGCAGGGGTGTTTCAGATTTGATTAGAATGGCCTTGGGGGAGGGGGAAATCTAATCCTTTCCCCACACCACCTTTCCAATCCATATTTACTTATACACAGGTTCCCATTTCCCCCGCATGGGGTTAGTAACAGCTTTGAGGTAGAGGGCTAGACAATGTGCTCCTCGGTGCCACTGCTTCAATTGAATGTACAGCCTTCTCCAGAAACATTAAACAGAAACATCATGAAGTTCAATTCCAGATTCCACAGGAAATGTGTAAATTGGCCTCAAGGTGCTATAAAGAGAAAGCTGTATGTAAAACTAAATTAGCTTTGGTTATGTAAAAAATAAAAAGCAGAAGTGGTCCGTAGTTTGTAACAGCCTATGCTGTTTAATCTTTAAGGCCTCGGTTCACAAACTCTCTGGCTCACTTCTGGTTTGTGATAGGCTATTTTTAGCTTTTCTGAGGCAGGAGCAACCCTGCAGAGATGTCCGCGAGGCTCCCTGCATCCCTCCGAGACTGGCACTCCTCTTCCGCCACTGGTGGCGGAGCAATCATGGCAATCATGTCGCCGCCATCCCCCACCCAAACCCTTCAGAGGAAGAGACAGGGGTTTCCAAGCTGGCATTGCAACACCCCGGTTTGGGAACCTCTGCTTTAAGATGTCACAAAACTCTTTGCCGTTTTAGCGGCAATGGACCACTGGCCCAATCCTCCAGGGGTACAACACTATTCTAGCAGGCACTGCCCACAGAGACGGCCGTTGTGAAAGTGCCAGAAAGCACTTTGCAACAGCCAAGCAATACAAAGAAGCACCAGAAATGGTAGGTGTGCAGTGGCATGGAGGCAGGGAACTCGTGCCCCTTCCCAGGCCTGATCAACTAGAATGGGGCTGCCCCAGCAATTTTGTATGTGCGGTCCTTTCCAATTAGCCCTGTAGCAGCTACTGGGTATTTTCCTGGCACAAGGGACAAATATCCCCATATTCTGGGGAGCTCTCTAGCAGCCTCATTGCCTGCGCTGCATATAGTGATGGTTGATTTGGTGCCACTGCATTTCAGCATGGGCAGTTTGGTTTAGAACTGAGTCGCAAAACAGCTTCTTCTCTGGAAATAGGAGGCACGTGGCTAAAATGTGGCAGAGAGAAATAAGGAATGGACCTACATGTGACACATACCCGTTATTTGTTTGAAGAGATGCAAGTCTCATTCCTTGTATTCCCCCAAGGAAAAAAATCTGTGCCAACTGCCCAAGTAGGTATGGAGACAGTCCCAATCCAGCATGAATCACCACAACTATTAACAAAACAACTCCCCCCCCCCCCCAAGCAGTATCTTTTAGCAGCCAAACTGAAATGACTGAAACGGCACAATTTTCAGAATCTTCCAAGGCAGCCATATGGTCACTCAAATCTACATTTACATGCCGGATTTTGAGGAATTAATCCCAATGAGCACTTGGCTCTGGGAAGAAGTTGGAGTGCATAAAAATATCATTCAGCACTGGCACGGCAATTTGGAATATTTTACAGACTGGAAAAAAATTACAACACGTAGTGCTTTTATATGCCAACCAGCACAATTTTTCTTCTCACACTAAGTTGCATTACTAAGAGACAAGTAAAACAGCATTAAAGGGTGCATGTATAAATCCTTAGATAATAGAATCAGTTTAAACAAATTTTTTCTCCCAGTGATATATGCTGCTTTAGGGCCTAAGCAAGAATTATACTTTAATTCACAGATCTCAGATCAAAGTTTAGGAGTTACTTGTCTCAGAATGAATCACTTCTTACATATTGTAGAGACTTATTTGGCTTTTATAGCATGGATGTAGCAATTCAAAACCTTGCAAAGATTTAAAGAAAGCAAATGAATAGGTTGAAAGTATGATTTCTCAACGCTTAAGAAAACATGCAAAGCCTACCCAGAGAGATAACTTGCATTACCCCTAGGAATGCTAACTGCTGAAAAATCTGGAGTGAATTAATTCAATTTTGTCCACTTATGGTTATCAGGAGGGCTGATGACATCGGTGAGCAAAATATAAACCACCTGGTGTTTTTAGGAAAAACTGAGCAACAAGGGCTGTGACTATGTGATAGGAATGAACTACGTGGGGCTGAGTAGTTTTGGAAGAATTCTCTGGAGAATTCTTACCCCCAGTGCAGAATCTTGCACTTAAAGGAGTTCAGAAGAAAAATGTTGATGGGCATTAATCCAGTATGACAATTCCATTTCCAACTCAGCAGTAGATACAGTCAATAGCTGGTTACACTCTATGAGCCTTTACTGCAATGGCACAAATAAGGAATTATATAGCCAAGCCTCACAAGGCAATTCTTCAAGAACTATAGTGTTTTCAAATCCTCCACTACTCAGCCCCAAACTGCAATTATGGAGGCCTACCTCATAGGACAGCAGTAGGAATGGAAGGAAACCATTGCTTAGGGCCAAGCTACATGTTATGTTAATCACATCGTCAATCTAGATTAGGGAGGGAGATTCTTTTGCCAGCCACTGTCTCCTGATGTTGTTGGGGATCATGTGAGAGGGCCTTCATGGTGATGGTTCCCAAAACAGAAAGGTCTTAAGAAAGAAACAGATCTTAAGAAAGGCCGTATATAAATACATGTAAAAAAAACAAACCATGGAGGACTGAGCGTGTCTGAGCGTGAACCGTGTCTAGGACTGAGCGACTGTATACCTCCCTGCAAGTATTTTGCCAGAGACTGAAGACCTTTCCACAGGTCTTTTCTGGGCTTGTTCTGTTTCTTTGTTCCTCTGTATGACTTTGTTTAAATTACTGTTCTGTTTTACTGTGTTTTTGGTGACACCTTTTTAAAGATAGAGGAACATCAGTGGTTTTTCTGCAACAAGGTAAAAAAGAGATGTTCCCCTGTCTTTTTCATAGGCGTCCCAGTATCCATGGATAACTGAAACAGTGGGTACTGAGGTATGCCTGCACACACATTTAAAATGGGGAACTGAACAAGTGACTCTCTCCCTACTTATGGGGATAGATACATATATATACACACCCACTGTTATTGTACAGATTTAGCTTGCACAATTACCCAGGCCTTAGCTACCTTACTGTTAGGCTACTGTAACATGCTATACATGAGGCTGCCTCTGAAGTCTAGAAAACTTCAACTGGTATACAATGCAACAGCAAGAGTGTTAGCAAAGCTTTACGATGGTGCTATAGTTTGGTTACTCTGGTTGCACTGGCTGCTGGTTGTTTCTGGGCACAATTCAAAGCACTAGTTATTGCCATTAAAACCCAAAACGATTCTCCAAAACTGGAGAATCACCTTCTCCCATGTCCTGCAAAATCTTTTAGAGAGATGCTCTGAAACATTCTGCCACTGTAAGTTCAGCTGGCACTGATCCATAAGAGGACATTCTTGGAGGGCAGCCTCCACACTCTGAAATACCCAGCCTCTATGTATGTGGCTTGGCGCTCTTTGCAGGCTTTTTCTGCTAGTTGAGAGCCTGGCTTTTGCCAGCTCTTCACAGATTCCTTATAATTCCTTATTCCTTATAGTTGTCTCCTGGTTGGATTGTTTGCATTTGCTGTTCTTCTCTTATTTTTGATTGTTTCAACTGCATTGCTTTTTAACACTTTTTGTAAGCCACCCTAAATCCTTGTTGAGAAGGATGGGATATACATTTTTTAAAATAAATACATAGTGACAAGCCTTCTAAGATCTCTTGGAAGAAATGTCAACAGTGACATTGCAACGAGAGAAAGGAGAGGTGGGAATTAATAGTAAATAGATGGAAATACTAAACCTCCAACTGAAATGAAATATTAAAATGTGGACATGAATACACAGTTTAGGTAATTGGTAAATGCATTTTGAGCTTTTAAAAACTGTGTGCTTAGACCATGCCTTAATTCATACTATATATTGACAGCAGAATGACTTCATTAACAACCCAGTCATAAGACTGCTCTATACTGGTGCAAGCCCAGTGCACAAGTTATGGCACAAGCCATAAAGCACATCTACGCTGACTTGAGTGCCAGCCTGCCAACTCCAGATCCAGTCTCTGCACTGGCTGGAGCAGGTATGATTGCTTCAGGAGATACAGGGGGGCAGGGGAGGGTTCTGACAGGACATTCTGGGTGTGGGGATGGGGTGTTTCTGGGAAGGGTGGAGTAGAACCGGGGGAGGATCAGGCCCGGGCGGGGGTGGGATCGGTGGTGGCAGTGCACGCCATATCCAAACCCCCACAAAGCCCAACACCAGCAAAATAGCTGACACAGATCCAATTAGCCCAATAGGGCAGGCTCAGGCAGGATAAATACCCCCTTACCCAGTTGTGTCATCCTACCGGTACGCTGGGCAGGACGTCCGGGTGATCAGCAGCCCGCCCGTCGCGTACCACTGCGTTACGCCGTTTGCGTAACCAGTTACGCCGCTTGCGTACGTTACGCAAATGGCGTAATGCTGCGGTGCGCGACGGGCGGGCTGCCAATCACCCAGACGTCCCACCCAGCGTACCAGTAGGATGACACCACTGCCCTTACCCCATTGGTGACCTCCAGCTTGCTCCTAACCTGTGTGCACAGGGCATGCGGCATGGCTGTACCAGCACAGGTTAGGATTGCGCTTTAAAATGGATAGAGAAATCTTATTTAATATCAACATACAACTGTGCAGAGTGAAATAACAGACAGCGAAATTTGTGGCCAGACAGTGTTTTTAGCCAGGTATTATTTCTTATCCACTTTAACCGATACATTACACCGAACACACCAGATGCTGACATGCTCAACATATTAATTCCACTAGTATTTTAAAAAATGCAAAAGAACAATATATGTAATATAATGAGGACCAATACCTTAGAAAAAGATTTTCAACTTGCACAGGACTGATTTACAAAGAAGTGTTCTGAATGTCTCTTAATCGTTTTGATGCCAGAAACTGGGATTTCTTGGTTTCCATCCAGCACAAATGTAGATTCTAATGCTTTTGGTGTACAGTAACTCAACCCAGCTTGCTGCATTTTAGGCTGACTCAAGAAGTTTTATAAACTAGACATTACATTAAAGTGGTTCTTTTGCTAATACTTTAAAGACCAGTTTGGGATATATGATTAATAATACAGTGAAACAGCAAGTGAATGCAAGAATAACTGGTTCCAGTGGAAATTAAACATTTGCAGGGAATGCTAGCCTTGACAAGATGTAATGTGATAGCTCAATGGTAAGAGCACATGCTCTATATGCAGGACATCCCAGATTCAATTCTTGTTATCTTCAAATAGGGTCCTCTCTGCAACTTGAGAGCCACTGCCAGTGAGTGTACAGACAATACTGAGCTCAATGGCAGCTTCCTGTGTTCAAGGAACACTACATTCTATGGAGCAATCCATAAGGCAAATATGGAGCAAATCCACTCGGATGGTACAGAATCATTGACTGAGGGCAGTGAGGAAAAAGAGGCTGGGGAATGGAAGTGCTCTCTGAAAGATATTCTCAAGAGGTAGATTAGCAGCAAGGCTTTGCACTAATGTGTACAAGTTAGAAATACAAATGGCATTCATATACAATAGAGTCTTGCGGCACTTAACAGATTCACTAAAGAATACAGTTTCATGGATTACAGTCCACTTCATCAGATACATGAAGCGTCCCCTTCTGTTAGCAGGTGCACACGCACGCACACAAGGGTAAAATGGACATGAAATGCACAAGATATTCTTAGAGATGTTTTGAAAACTGTTATTTATTTTATTCAAAGTAAGCCCACTGCTAAGGACGTGGTGGCGCTGCAGGTTAAACCGCTGCTGCTGGGCTTTCTGACCAGAAGGTTGGGAGTTCAAGCCCATGAGACGGAGTGAGCTCCCGTTGCTTGTCCCAGCTCCTGCTAAACTAGCAGTTTGAAAGCACATAAAAAATGCGAGTAGATAAATAGGTGCCACTTCAGTGAGAAGGTAACGGCGTCCTGTGCACTACGGCATATAGTCATGTTGGCCACATGACCACAGAAGCTTGTCCTCAGACAAACACTGGCTCTACAGACTTAGAAACAGAGATGAGCACCGCCCCCTACAGTCAGTCACGACTAGACCGTTCGGTCGTGGGGAAATCTTTACCTTTACTTTTAAGCCCACTGCATTCAGTAAGACTTAGGGTGCAACACTAACCAATTTTCAAGCACTAACATAGCTGTCCCAATGGGGCATGTGCTGCATCCTACAGTTGGGGGGGAGGGCAACTGCAACACAGAGGCCTCCTCAAGTTAAGGGAATGTTTGTACCCTTACCTCGAAGCTGCATTGCCCTTACCCCAGTGCTGAAAAGTTGTTTTATTTAGTGCCAGTGCCCAAGGCTGTAATCCTATTTGATCATTGGAAACAAACACCTCTATCTATAGTTCATGAAAATTCTATGTGTAAAGCTTACGTAAGTGACAATTTACAACAACAAAAATTGACGATAACACAATCCTCCTAGTGCTGCTCTGTTAAATTATTAGAACACTCACAAATTTATCTTTTTCCTTCACTGAAAGTGAGTGTACACTTTTGCTCAGACTGATTAAGGCTTGGTAGAGCCATGGGGGGGGGCAGATAGTTGTTTCTGGCCAGACAGTGAGTCATCAATTGACCATCCCCAATGGATAACTAACTAACAAAAGGATAACTAACAAAGCAGTTAGTTCTTGCTACATAATTTTTTTTAACTACATTACTAAAGGCTTAAACCTAACCATGGCAGCATATCGCCACATATGCCAGCTCAAAGTAACAACACAAAAAAACCTGCAATTAAGAACGTAAGAAGAGTCCCACTGGATCAGGCCAAGGGCCCATCTAGTCCAGCTCCCTGTATCTCACAGTGGCCCACGGAGAAATGGAGATGAGCACCACCCCCTACAGTGTGTCACGACTGGACCATTCAGTCATGCGGAAACCTTAACCTAAGGGAACTTAAAACCTGTTTGGATCATGCCTGCAGACTGTGGCCACAATCCAACAGAGTTAACTGAATGGAAGTATTGCTACTGGTGCCCACGTTTCTAAGCCTGTAGAGCCGGCGTTTGTCCTGAGGACAAGCTTCCGTGGTCATGTGGCCAGCATGACTATACGCTGTAGTGCACAGAATGCTGTTACCTTCCCACCGAAGTGGTACCTATTTATCTACTTGCATTTTTAGGTGCTTTCAAACTGCTAGGTTGGCAGGAGCTGGGACAAGCAACAGGAGCTCACTCCATCGCATGGGCTTGAACTCCCAACCTTCTGGTCAGAAAGCCCAGCGGCAGCGGATTAACCCGCTGCACCACCACACATGTATTATGCAGAATGTGTTATTCTGACACATGACCACTCCCTTTTTTGCTTTCATTTTAAATCCAAAATTGAACTTTAGGATTCCTGTTTGGTATTCATCACCCTAGCAATCCATTTTTTTATTACAAAATAATGGCTAACATTTTTAAAATCAAGAACATCTTTAGTTTAATAACTAAACTATTTATCAATAACACAAATACAGCTTATTTGCTGGTTAGCAGTAATTTTATTCATCTTGCCTCGAAATAAATGCAGAAGAATATATTGTTTTCACACAATTCCCTGCAAAATGTTACGCAAATGTGCTCTGACAAGTGGCACACAAGCAACCATCTCCAGGCAAAAATTACACTCGAGGTACTAAGGCAACAAAAAGTATAACTACATCATGTCAAAAATTGCCATGAAAGCATGGCTTGCTTGCCTGCATGTTCCACAACCATCATTCTTCATTAGTATTTCTCTGTGGTCACTTTGACAGAAACACACGAGTCCTCCCATCATCTGTCACTTTGCTTATAGGGCTCGCTTGTGAAGAGACACATTTAAATTTGAAAGCGACTTTTGGGTTGTCCTTGCCATTTTCCATTATTCTGATACAATTCTCAGCTTCTAAGAATTTGACACAAGTTATTGTTTACGTGAAAGCCACAAATTGGGTAGATACCTAGATATTGGATTATGCAAAGTTCTGCACTATGCAGAAGGCTTCAAATCAACAGAGAATATTTCATTCATAGAATGAATGAAACTGTGTTTTACTCTCAGCTATCAGAAATGATTTCAAAACATTTTCATTTATATCAAACTTTACATTATGATTTTTTGGCACAAACTTGATGTAGAGGGAATGCCAGCGCAGCAACCACTACGTCAGCCGAGGGTGTTGCAAAAGGGCTGTAAAGCACTCTGACATCTTGCAAATAAGCAGTGCCAGCGGGAAAGCCCACACCATCCTGCAGCTGCTGAATCCAAAAGGAGCGCCTGATGGAGCAGGTGAGCGCCAAGTTTGCAACCAAATGTAAATTTTATACCTTAAAATCTCTTACAAATACAGAAAATTCCAAGTCCACGCAGCTTTAGTTCATATTTTTCTTACTTGTTAGAGCTGGAACTTCTGCCAGAAATTTCAGGCTTACAAATTATCCAAAGCTCTGAACTGGCACATTTGGTCAGAATTATGTCAACAAGAGTGTATTGCAGAGAAAAAAGCGTACAGTACATTGTTCAGTAAATTGTGAACATCTATTCTGCAGGTTTTACAGTGTTCTGCTGGTTTTGCTAAGTTATGTGAGTAACAAACTGATCAGGATGATCTCATCTTCAAGTCAGTTCCCCCCCCCCCAATACATTCATATACAGTTCCATTTATGGCCACAAAAGTTCCCAAGTGCAGATTTTTGTTTGTTTCATTTTATAATGCGGCACGCTATTTAGCGAGACTGAAAACATCCACTTGGAGAAATACTCTGAAGCTGTGGCCTAATTAACTCTTCTTTGTATGCATTGGGCTATGGAGAAAGCAGAGGCAGCTGAACATTTGCCTATGTACATTGCTAAACGTGGCAAGTTTCACTGATTCATGCAAAGCTTTAGGGCCCAATCCTATGGGCCAGAGCACTCCATAGGGCAAGGCACACACATGCAAATGCCACGGGGTGGACAAGCCCAAAACTAATATTGGCCAACCCTGGTGCTGTTCCTCACATTTTTCAGAATCAATAGCATGAATGCTATCCTAATTTTAGTTGGTTACAATGAACTAGAATTATGATACAACACCAAACAAAGAAAGCTCTTAGAGTTACAGTTCCGAGGAAAATACACTAAATCTGAAAATATATATTTACTGTCAAATGGACTGTTGTCACTGTTTGACAGCGCCTTCTTGTCCCTTCCCACACTACTGCATGCAGCTACGCCAAAAAAGGCACATGCTGCGTGCTATGGTGGGAGGAGTGCCTTAAGGCAAAAAGTAACAACTTTTTAAAAACTTACCTCCAACATAAGCCTACAGGCGGCCTATCGACCCATGCCAGCCATTTTGCAAGTGTAAGTCCCAAGGAGAGCCAGTGGGTATTCTGATGCAGGTTTGGAGGATAGGATCTACCCCCTCACTCCCCTGAATCACTCCCTGCCCTTCCTGATCTTCCCCCAAACTTCCCCTACTCTCCCTGTTCATGACACTCCCCCCCCCCCGCCCAACTACTGAGGCTGATGTAGGCCGGGGAACAGGAGCATAGCTAAAAAGATGCAGGGGGATGCAATTGTACTAGGCAACAAGCTTTAGGGGGCAACAAGCTGAGCTTGACACTAGTGGCCAAAATTGTGAAAACTTTGGTATGTATGAAGAATATTATCATATTATATACCAGTCAATGCAGAATTTAATGCAGACTGCAATGAAACAAACCAGAGTGTAATACCTTTACTCTAGCAAACGTTATGGCCAAAAAAACAGAAAATGAAAATAAAACTCATGTAAGAATTGTGATTTGTTAAAATCACAATTTTTCAATCAAACAGTATTTATATACCACTTTTCAGCAGGAGTTCACAAAGCGGTTTACAGGCAAAAAAAAAATTATAAAGTTAAATGGCTCCCTTCCCCAAAAGGGCTCACGATCTTTAAAAAATTACAGACCACCACCAGCAACAGCCACTAGAAAAGACACTGTGCTGGCTTGAAGAAGGACAATTACTCTCCCCCTGCTAAATATAAGAGGAACACCACTTGAAAAAGTGCCTCTTGCCCAGTTAGCAGGGGTAAATTTTTAGGATTAATACTGTCATGTTATATATCATTTGCTGCAGAATTTCATGCAGGATGCAATGAAACAAATTGTAGTTTAATATCTTCATTCTCTCAAATGTTAGGGCCAAAAACCCAAGAAAATGAAAATACAACTGTGATGTCACTTCTTGTTGTGACATCACTTCTGGGGCATCATTTTGCCCTCTGCACCGGGCTACACTTTCATTAGCTACACCAGTGCCGGGGAAGCAAGGTTCCAATGCTGCTGCCACTTTGCAGCAGCAGCTCAGACTGGCCCAGCGGTGGTGTGCTCTGACCACCATCACTGGGCATTTTGTTACTCTTCCTGCCATTGCAAATGAGGCCATAAGTGTCCTGCAATTTGTTGTGACTACTAGGCATTCCACTAAACCTGTCTTTGTTTTTACAACTTGCAGGTACCCCATGCACAACCTGGATTAAAAAAGAAACACACTGAACAAACTATATATATAGCATATACGTGTATTACAATGCTGTATAATCACGCGTTTCAGATTTTCTCTTTAGTCTTCAGCCAACTCCTGGAATGCAGAGGCCATGCACTGTATACATTTTCCATGTGTTTGGTTTTTTTTTACCTTGGGCAGGAAGATGAATTATATGTCATGTTTTTGAATTGTAAAAGCAATCAAATCTCCTGGGGATGCCATGAAATATTTTTCTATACCACAGAGCTAGTATCACAAGCACCAAAATTATACTACAGAGTATAACTGAGGGTATCCTTCCCTTTTCCCCCAAGTTTAACCAAAAGCATGTGTCTTTCTTCATACCATACTACCCAATATATAGTTCATGTAGTTTTCCACGTGCCTTTGCTTTACTTTTGTTTTTAAAAACTGACAAAGTGTACACTAGCACTGCTATTGCCAGACACAGCAGGGTTTCCCTGTCCAGCATTATTTCATTACTCCAGATCATAATCTCCTTCAAGATCTTTAGATAGATAGTTTGTTTGCTTCCAAAGTGTGCAGAAAACCAAGGCTTGAGTATTGACCTGTTCTTAGGAGGAAAGGACATTTTCGTGAAGGATAATTATTTCAAAGAATTTCAGATCACTTTGATAAGGAAGCCCTTTGGGTAATAAATAGTATTATAGCAGGATTATTTAATACTTGTCCATTTGAACACTGGGAACTTGTTTTAGTCCAATTTTTCTGCACTGCTTTTTCAAATCTACATCTTTAAAATAAATCTTTTTGAGAATTAATTTTTAAGAATACAAAATGTGTTCCTGTCCAAAATTATGTATGGGATTTTTTCCCCAATAATCATGGTCATGTAACATTGTAAGGAATAATTCATTCCTAGCAGAGATTCATTTTAGCCATTAAACAGCAATATAGTTTCAGACACTCACATCATAAGTTGAAATTTTTTTCATGTTATAACAAAAGTAAGGAATTAAATATTTAAACAATAAGAAACTATGGAATACAAAAAAAGACCAAATAAAAAAGACCTACATAGCCTTTATGAAAAGCATGTTGGATACAGCCATTTCTCTGCTTTGCATTTTGGTGAAATATGTCTCATTTTAGGCCAAAGTGCTTTTAATGTATGGCAAAAGACTTCTCTTTTCCAGCTGTTAAATACACACACACTTTCTTTGCTTGTTCCTTGATATTCATTTGCTCTTCCAAGAACTTAAAGTGAAAGATGTTCACAGAGTCTATAATATATTTTAAGTTTTCAGCTAATTTATTTATCATTTTTACCCTTAACGGGTGATCAAAACCAAACCTAACTTTTCCATATAAACCACAAGGGGTCTTTATACCTTTCAAGATATATTGAACTGGGAAAGGCAACTTAACTCTTGTCCCAAGCAAAACCTTTATAATATTAGTCTCAAACTCCCTTAGTTTTCAACCTCTAAATCTGACATTTGTTTAGGAGTGACTAGGGCCCTTTCAGTCCTCCAGTATCTTATTTTATGGAGGTTGCTGACAAGAAAAATACAACACTCATATATGCTCACGCATAGACACCAAACCCCATATGGCACACAAGTTACAGTTACACTTAAAGGTCAATTTTTTTCAAAGATACCAGCCTAAGATCATGGAGTTAGTAATTCTCCAAGCTACTATAAAAAGGCCACAATTACTCAAGGAAAAGATAAATATTTGAAAGCTACACATGGACATGGACTGCCACAGAGCACCCCAGTACGGATTAAGTAGCTGCAGCCATTCTCCAGTACCAAAATCCTATGCAGGTCTACTCAGAAACAAGCCCCACTGAGCTGAACAGGGCTTATTCCCAGGAATCCCACTGGTTTTGGTATAGGACTGTAGCCTGAGAGCGCAATCCTAACCTGGATTTGGCCAGCAAAGTTTGGCCGGCACAAGGGACACTGTAAAGCGCATTTGGACCACTCTCAGAGTCAGGAAGGATGGCGCACATCTGTGTGCTGGCCTCTCTGACTCCGAGAGTGGTCCAAACATACTTTATGGTATCCTTTGTGCCAGCCAAACTTTGCTGGCCTAACTGTGCGGGCCTAAATCCAGGTTAGGATTGCACCCTGAGACATGTACAGAAGAAGATGCATATCAGTCACAGGGGACAGTGTTTTATTTCCACATCACAGATGGAGAATTTCAATGCATATTTTAAAAACTTGTCAGTTACTGCAGTCATTAATTTGCCAAATGTAATTGACACGTGCAAAATTCTAATTTTCATCTGAAACACCTGTTTTAAAATGCTACAGTAAATATAAATTATGTAGCTAGCAATGACACTCCTGGTAATTGATGCATTTTCCTCTCTGGCATTGATCTTTACTACAATGTTTGCTAGAGCTTTTCAAGGGTAGCACACCAGACAAAGGGGGAGGTAAAGGGGGGGGGAAGAGAAAGTACAGATGAGGAAGGCTGTTGCCTTCCTGTCCTGCTGTGAACTGAGAAAAACATGTTAGCAAAATGCCGAGGGGGGTTGGTAGAGAAGAGTATTAGACTAGATGGGTCACTGATCTAATACAGCAGTAACATTTACATTCTTAAATCCAAGGATCAGATACTTTCTGATACCTTCAGATACCAAGCAGGCCGAAATGGGACTAAACGTGGATATTCCAGCACTGGACCATGCAATTTATACAAGTGGGTGGGGGGGGAGAAGAGACAGAAATTTAAGAAAAGGAGGAAATGAAAGAAAATTTAAGAAAAGGACGTCGGCAGGCTACAGTACAGGTATGGCCATCACATATCACTTTCCAGGTCATCCTGCCCCTGTCTGCTTGGGGCTGTCAAGAAGCAAAAAAAAAGGGGGGGGTTAGGAAATGGACCAGTCAGTTCTTCACCTGTCTTAGCATTGCATCCCCCCCAATACTTTGACCATCTCACGGAGCCACTAGTTAGAGGTGAAAGGTGGAGTAAAATGTTTTTAAATAAAATGAAGAACCTATTGTCACAGTTTAATCTCAGCTCAAGGGCAAAACAGAGTTGTCGAAGTGAATGGTGCTTGCTAGGCAGTGAGCAAGCACCATTACTTTCCTTTCCTAGTTCATCAACATCACAACCCACCCCACCACCCTCAATAAAGGAAAAAGGGTAGCCCTTAGCTAGTAATCATGTTTACAAAGTTCTACTTTTATATGAACAAATGTTCTAACAAGGAAGAAGCAGTAGATGACAATGTAACAGGTGTCTATAGACTTTGGTAAATGATAATCATTCCGTATTCATAAATTGAAAAATAACTGTTCACGTTGTGTTATTTTGAAAATGTTTTGCTTTCACTTACCTTCTTAATGAGATCTGGCATTTTTGATTTGTCTGGAAGGCAGTCAGAGGAAAAGCAACTTTCAATCTCTAAAGTATTTCTTTCACTGATAACATCATTTTTGGGGGATCTGAAAAGAAAACAGACACAGACGTCAGCTTTTACAAGAAAATGACAATTCACCCAAAATTATGTGGTTTCATGCAATACTTGCTTTCTAATCCTAGTTCTAGAGTACAACAGGACATGGAGCACTGAGTGGTAGGACTACGAGAGAGAGAGAGAGAGAGAGAGAGAGAGAGAGAGAGAGATGACTGCTAAATGGGAGCTTTTTATTTTTTAGAAAACACATATTTAGAATATTTATATACTGCTTTTCAACAAAAAAAATCTCAAAGCAGTTTCTATAGCAAAAATATTGAGAAAAATTGTAAAGGCTTTTGGGACATGGAACAATCTAAAAAAAGACACAAGGGATATATCAGCAAACATCAAAAGGGGACTCTAGACTGGGATGAACAGGGACACTCACAGCCCTTAAATTTCCTGCATGCCAGAAGTGCAGCAGTAGTCAAGTGGCAGCTTGGAGGCACACCAGGAGAAGGGGACATTCCCCCCTTCCCCTGGGGTAAGGGCAAGGGCACAGGGTCACCTATGGGTCTCTTCAAGTCTGCACTATTTTGCCAGCGCAGACTTGAGGGCCTCTGTGTCAGGCCAGGCGGGCCGACATGGAGGTCAGGTTTTGGCGGTGAAGGCCTCCATCAGTCTCACCTCCGCTCTGCCCCTTCCCCACCCAGTCCTGCCCTCCCCCTCCTGCCCTGAAAGAGCTCACCAGTGGCAGCGGCAGCAAGACTTACTGACTGCCGGGCCCATGTTGGGTCGCTGCTGAGGTCCATCACCGGGCCAGTGCCATCAGTAAGCCCTTACCACTGGTGGTGGAAGTGCCTCGTGGCACTTCCACAACACTGGTGCCGGTAGTAAGGGTTTACCACCAGCGCTAGCCCCGATAGGACTGGGCCTTTACTGTCCCCCTGCTGAATGTGAGAAAATCGCCACTCTAAAATGTGCCTTTTTTAAACAGGAGACCACAGGCTATCTTTGAGAACAGAACTGTACAGACTCAACATCCACATGTTGGATGTTTCCCCCCCCCTAGCCAATTCAGTATGCCCTATCCAGTGTTATCAATCATAACAATCCTTTTCTTATACATAAGCATCCAGGATAACATCTTTTTTGGAGGGTGGAGGATAAGCATGATAAAATATCTTTCTTGCATGTTGTTTGCCCTGTAAATATTTTAATGTAATGAAAGAACACCATTCTTGACTTGCCAGCCAAGTCATTTTTGAACAGGATCAGCTGCTACGGTTCTGAGGGAACTGCAAGGCAATGCGTTTACTGAGCCAAAATAATAGCTTACCTAATAAGCAGCAAGGGGAACAAAACACATTTTTTAAGTGTTCTCAACCTATCAATACCAGCTGTCAGACACACAAAATGTCTGCTCACCACAGATGAAGGTGGTCCCTGGGTACTTCCTAAGTTTCTAACACCTTCAAAGCCATAAGGCTGGAGAGGCTGAGGAGTGAAAATGACTGCTAAGGCAGCCCAAGATTGCCATGTTTCCTGTGGGATGTTATAGAAAGTTTACTACCACAACAAAGTTATCACATGTTCATTTTACCCTACATGCCCTTTTCTCTTTGCTCAGACTTTGAGATGGCAGACAATTTGGGGACAACCTCTGGGCAGTGCTAAAGGGAAAAAAGCAGGCTCTTTTTTCAGTTTTCAAGGGACCTATTGATTTTCTTTCCCTCTCATTATCTCAGAAAAGAGAGAGAATCAGAATTCCCCGTAATACAGAACTTGGGTGGTCCCACCCATTTGGCAGCAAAATGGCATTGTCCAAAAGCAAGGCAGTGCATACTATGTTTTTCTGAGGCCTATTTAAACCACGCCTGCCTCTTACTCCAGAGGCCACCACAACATCTGGCCTGGGGTGAGGACTGTTGTGGCCACTTAGGGCCCAATATCCCATTTTCCAGCACTGATGCAGCTGTGCCAATGGGGCATGTGCTGCATTTCGGGGAGGGGACAAAGAGTCCCTTGTTCCCTTACCTCAGGGCTGCATTGCTGATGCATCCAAGTTGGACAGGATTGTGGCCTTAGAACTGCGGCAAAGAGGTCGTGGTGGCAGCCCAGGCTGCTCTTTAACTTGGGTCCAATGGAGGTTGAAATTGGATTAGTTTGTCATTGCTATTGTTGTTGTTGTTGTCAACTATGTAAATTGCTTTAGGAAACCTCAGGCTGAAAATAAATACATAAATAATCCGCCTCCAGCCCAAAATACAAAAGTATATTCATTTGAAAAATGAAAGAAATTTTTTTTACAGTACACTGCACTATGGAAAGCTGAAGTGGTCCACAGGAGTAGGAAAGAAAAGGGAAACGTTGGGTGGAAATAGATGCCTGTTTTTATCCTCGTCACAAATAGGTGCTTGCGGTACTAATAACATATAATGCATGAACGGCACAGGAGTACTACATTCATATTCCCAGGCGTTGAATGATGGTTTACTTCTGCAGCTCTCACAAAAAGTTTTGGTAATACTGGCCGCACAAATCTGTATGTGCAGAAACAGAGAGAGAAATTCTGCACATGCCCAACGAACACTAACATGACCCATCAGTATACCAGTGAAATAACCAGAAGCGCATTATTACATAGTCCTAAGAATCAAATATGTCAAGCACAATGAACAAGAACATAAAATACAGTGATAAAGCAACAACAATTTTATGATGATTGTACATTGTAACAGGTTTGGAAGGTAGCGTTACTAATTATACATTTGGCCAGTGTCATCCATAAAGGTTCTCTGGGTGAGATAAAGAACATACTAAGGCAGGGCTTGCTCCAGGAGTGGTGGGGCCCAACATGGGGCATTCCTGCAGGGGGCCCCACCCTGCCTGTGGGCCCCCTCAAGAAGAGTAAGTGGGGTTCTGCATACAAACTGTGGCACCTAGAAATATTGGGTGGTTCCATGATGATGTCTTTGCCAACTGCTTCTAGGAGACCCATTTTGGGCCATTTAGAGGCAGGGGCAGATGGGAGGACCCAAGGTAAACTGCTCTGCTTGCCTCACTTGTAGCCCATAGAGATCCTGGCTGCAGCAGCAAGTGATATGCACACTGTGCTGGTGCAGGGCCCAATGTGATGACATTGGTCACATTCAGTAGTGTCATTCTGTAACGGGCTGCCGGAACGCTAGGCGGGACCGCTTGATTGACAGGCAGTCCATGACGCATCGCCGCCTGCCCTCCCGCCGCGGGGGCTCCCTCCGGTTGGCGCGCCCCTCCACGGCTTGCCTAGGCACCCAGCGCGCCCCCCAGGTAAGCGGGCACCCCCTCCGAAGCCAGGGGTGCCCCCGCGGCAGGCGGGCAGGCGGCGATGCGTCACGAACGGGCAGCAAATCAGGCGGTAAGTCCCGCCTAGCATTCCAGCAGCTCGTTGCCAGATAACACCGCTGGTCACATTGGCTTGGTACATTGGTCGGCCCTGTACCAAGGTGTTCTAATCCTCTGCGTTCTTATGTAAAATGCATAATCAAGGTTAAAGGGCTTGAGCAGAAGATACTAGCCTAGCACAGGATAGGATGGAACTCCTCAGTATTCTGTTTACCCAATATTACAGATATAGTAGCTGCCAGGGGTTCATACATTTTGGCTGGCCTTGGCAACCAGTCATTTTTTGTGATCACAGTGGCATGGCTAGGCATCTGGCACCCAGAGCCCAAAACATTTTTTAACGACCACATGTCCCCCACTCAACCTCAGCCCTGAGAAGGCCTCCAGGAAACCTTAGAAAGGCACTTCCAGTTTTTGCCAAAGACCAGAAGGGCTTTCTAAGGCCTCCAGGAGGCTTTCTGACACCCCCTCAAGGGGTGGTACCCCAGGCAATACCCCCGCCCCCGGCCCAGCCTTAACTAAGTCACTGTGTGGTCATAGATTATATCCTTCTACCAAGCTCCTTGGAATGAGTAGACATTCTATGTGGGGATTTCTTTGGAAAGAATCTCCAAAGTTTCTTGCAACCTTCTGCATACTAGAGAACATGGGACAGATTTATGCTGACCAACTACTATTTTAAATATTCACACTTTGAGTAAATGTAGTCCTTTAATCAATATAAATGTCAACAAAGGAGAAAAAGCTTTAAAAGGAATGTGACAAATATATTTTCTACTACATTATTGTAAACATACGACCACTTAAAAACAAATACAGGAGTGCTTAGTCTGTAAATTTCACATTGCCAGGATAATAAAACACATCCCCATAGAATGTCAAGGTGAGATGAATGCTTGTTCAACATAAATGTGTTACTTAACAAAACAAGAAAATTAAATTAGCAGCAATTTCAAATAGTACACTTATGCAGATAGCCAAATAGATTCCATTTACATGGATTGAAAAAAACTTCATAAAAATCTTGTTATCTAGGAAAGACATGACCAAAATCCAGGGTAGGGAGCTATTCAAGTAGTTCCACAAAGCAATTTTGAGCTTTAGAAATGAAGAAGTACCCTGAACTCTGCTTTGAAGAAATGACAATACTATTTGTATATACAGTATTGCCAAAAATGCACATTTTATCCTGGAAAAAATTTGAAAGTTGTTTTGGATGATATGAAGAAATTTGGGGAACAGAATGCAGAAGGCACTTGTATATTTTCTGCCATTTTCAAAAATGGCCAAACTTTCTGACTCCAAACGGCTACTCATATTCCTATTATACTGCTTTCATTCTGTATCATAGGTAGTGAACATCTTAGAGCAGTGTTATTCCAACTGTGAACCAGGACTCCCTTGGGGTATTAACCCGGTATGTATTCATTCTCTTTCTTTACATCCTACTTTATTAATACACATTTGGAGGCCTAATGTACAACCAAGGGGGTTCATGGTCTTGATGGGTATTAACCCAGATGGTCTTGATAGTGAGTGTGCTGTTATATCCCCCAAACCTGGGTATTTTTATACCTCTCTGGCACAATTACTTATCCTATCAGGATAAAGGTCAGTTTCTCCTGATTGCATTACTAGCTGAATGGAACCTTCTTGATTAAATTTGCATTCCTGACCCCAGCTATGATCTCACACCTTTTGCAAACACAAAGGAGATAGGCATGTAGTTTCAGCTCTTTCCCACCGAAAGTGGATACATGCCGGGTTAGTAGTGTGCATCTCCAGCGAAGGTGGATACATACCGGGTAAATACCCTCACTTGGTGGGTCACGGAAAGCTGGAAGCAGCCATCTTGGAAACTGCAGACCTTACTTACTCTTGCTATATCCCTTTTGTCAACGATAACAGTTTGAATTTTCAAGTGAGGGTGGTTTTTTTAATTTTGTTTTTAGTTCAGTGCTTTTACACAATATTTTGTCCTAATCTTGCTTTCTGTCAGGGATGTTTCATGGCTGTGCAATTGCTTCAGTCCAAGAACGCCAATTGCATTTCAGGAGTGTCATTTTATTATGTCACAATGACAGTACTTCCTGCTTGATGATATCCCTTCCTGCCACAACATCACTTCCAGATTAATGACATCACTTCCAGTGGGTCCCAACATGAGTACCATTCTAAAAAGTGGGTCCCGGTCTAAAAGGTTTGAATACCACTGTCTTAAAGTGTATGCCCGAACTGATGATAATCTTAAAAAATTCTTTCCCATGGGAATTTTGAGCAACGAATCATTTATTTTACAATTTTTTAAATGGACAAAGAACAAAATGCTCAAAAGCAGCGGTTCCCAAAGTCCTACTCAGACATTGGGATTGCTCTGTAAGTGCTGGTGGGGGGCACTGACAGTGTCACAGCAATCACTGCGCTGAAGGCACCCAGGGGCTCCCATATCTTGAAAATATGATTTTCTTTTCCATTATTTGCAGCTAATCAGTTCCTGAGAAAAAAGTCCTTATTTCTGTTCATCTGTTTAATTACATCACTTCCTGCTTAAAGACATTCATCCCCCAGCAGGCGCCATGAATGCAAATTGACCTGTTGTATGAAATGCGTTTGAGACCCCTGCTCTAGCCCATTCTCATTGACTTTGATGGGCAGTGGCTTTCAAGGCTGTAATGAGGCCCTGTTAACCTAACCCTGCTAAAGTGAAAGCCAGGCATGCCCCGGTATCCACTGGGGTTCTGTTACAGATCCCATTGTAGATGCCCGACACCATGGATACCGGGGATGCATTTTTAAAGATAGGGGAACATCAGTGGTTTTGCTGCAACAAGGTAAAAAAAGAGATTTGTTTAATGTTCCCCTATCTTTTTAATAGGTGTCCCAGTATCCATGGTATCTGTGGATGACTGAAACCGAAGATACTGAATCAGTGGATATTGGGGCACGCCTGTACTTCAGTGGAAATGTCTGGACCTTTATGTGCAATATATTGCAATATATACATTAGTTAATTTAAAAAGTACAAAAACAGCAATTAATGTTGAATTTTGACATTTTTAACAAAAAAAGAGACAAAAGAATCTTGCTGAAGTAAAATGAGAAAGAAGAACTACAAAACAAGAACAATGTCATGGTATAAACTAAGAGAGAGAAGATCAATTACTATTTAATTAGTGAGATTGGGCATAAGAAAGTCCACAATTCTATACATACTTGGGAGTAAGTCCCATTAAACTCAGTGGAGCTTACTTCTGAGTAGTCATTTCTAGGATTGTGCTGTAAATTTCAAACAATACCAGGAAAAGTTTAGCAGCAGTGCAAGACATATAGAAGTCAGTTGTTTGTTAATGAGAAAGCAAACGACACAGATAGGAAACCATAATATCTTTCTGAATTTCTAAATGACTTGTTACCAAGTCTGTTTCTCGCTCTGCCTTATATAACACACTTCTAGTTTTCTTGTTCTGGGTAGTTTACTGGAAGTTGAATGAAGCTTGTAAAGAGACATACATCGTAATAAGCTGAGGCCCGCTAGCAATTTCTCTTCTGCCAGGGGCTTTCCTGAAAGTGTAAATCAGTGTGAATCAGATCTGTCATGTGAGAATCACTGTGAACAAGCAGTCCCAAGATTAAACCTCACATCTGCAACCTCCTAGCCGCCACAAAAATCCCCTTTTTTGCCATTCTGAATTGCCTATCATTTCTTTAGCATTTACTTCATAATTAACACATTTCTCAGAATCCAGTGCTGGCCTTCTGCACTTCAACTTACTTAAGCATTATTTCTAGATATAAAGAAAGTAATTCAGGCACAGGGCAATAATCAGCCAGTTCTAAAGTAACCCTTTGTGACTATGAAACAGACAGCACAAGTGGGGTAATTCTGTCTTTTCTTTCCAGGTATAGTTCTTTTCAGTAATACCATAACTTCTTTCCAGGCATATTTGGTCCCATAGTTCATTATATGGTATTTGAGTACTTCCAGTTCCTTGCCTCTAATATATTAGCTTCATGGCACCCATCTTGAAACCCAGAATGAATATTTAACAGCCCAATCCTATCAAAATCCCCCACCAATGCAGTTGCAAGGGCGCACTCAGTGATGTCATGCAGGGGGTACGCAGGGGTACGCGAGTACCGGTTTCTAGGATTATGGCTGGCCCCGCCCATTCGCCTGCCCACTCGTTGACTCCGCCCCCTGCAACGTTTGAATTTCCTGCATGTTTGAGTTGCCTGCATGTTCTCAGAGCCAGGCAGGCAGCGAGCGGAGCCTTTCCTTTCCTTGCCACTGAAAAATGAGTTGCTCTGGGGTTTTAACATGATGCCAGGCCTCCTTAACATGTTCTGGGGGTGCTGTGGAATACTGCTGCAACTGTTGGGTCAGTTTAAAATTGTCTGAGGCCTCAAAAAGGGCTTTTTTCATGTCACTTCCTGCCACGACCTCACTTCCAGCTTATGATGTCACTTCTGGTGGGCGGGTCCCGACACATGCCAATCAAAAGTGAGTACCTGTTATTAAATCATTTAGATGGGCGCACTGCATCCTGAGAGGGGGCTCTCTTTTTGGACCCATGTCAGCGATTTTGCTGGTGAAAGTTCGAGTGGACCTGGGAAGGTGGACTGAGGCCAGAAAGGGGGATATTGGCAGCACTGCTGCTACTACCACCCCCTTCCCAGCCTCGAACTGCCCCTTCCTGCCCACTCCCACTTGCCCTCCACGTTTGCCGTTTGCCCGTCTGCTGTGGTGGCAGACCAGATGTAAAATGGCATGTTACTGTTTGTGACAGACGTAAAGCATGCAACATTGCCGGAATGTGAGTTCTGGCAGGGCAGCATGCCTATAAAATGGGGCTGTAAGTACAGTAGCTCCAAGGACAAGATACATGATGCCCCAAGTCTTGTTGAAGCTAAGCAAGTCTCAGTCTGATCAGTGCCCGATGGAAGATTACTTGGGAACCCAATGTAAACTAGCTTGAGTTCCAGGTTAGGTGTGACAATGAAATAAAATGCTGTATGAAAGAGAATTACTTATGGAGGTGTGAGACAATGACAGGGGGGAAAAGTTGTTTGCTAAGTGTGCCTTTTTGCTTAACTCTTAAAACCACTGTTTCCTTTATGGTTCAGTCGTTTTTAAACAACAGGTGCAAGGGTAAGTTTCTATATATGATCATGTTGCATGGTCACAGTTCAACAGGAACTGAACACATTCATGTGTAAATAGGCTTTAAAATATTCTTAACAGCTAAATAAAAATCTTTAAGCTCACTTAAGTTAGACAATTAACATAAATTGTACCAATTATGGCACTTTGTTCAACTCAAAAGCTAACAACCCAACAGCCAGGAATCATTATCAGGCTTAACTCTTGGAGACTTGCACTTCAACTGGTAGTTTGTAGGCCACGCCAAGTCTTTTAAGACCCTCCTAAATAACTAGGCCCCAATACCCATCTTCATCTTTTCCTCTCATAGACAGAACTGAGCAGGATGAACCAATAGAAGGAAGCATTCTATTATAGTAAAATTAGGCTCATATGAAACCATTCTGTCTGCTTTAGTCAGGATTCTCCTGATGAAAAATTCAAGCTGTCAAGATAGACACAGATACAGACACAGAGCTGTTCACTGAAACTAAACTCAATCTGGGATTTATCCAATAACATTTCTACATGGAATACTAGTACACATTGTTATTAATACAGTGCAATATCTCACATGATTGTACCATCTCAGCCTTTGTTTAAAAGGCTTGTCATATGAAAATCCATAATGGACAAGAGGGGACTCCTGAGAGAATGCAGGCTGAGCCAGGAAAGTAGCACCTAATATTTAGTGCACTTGCCCCTTTCCTGCTCCCCACTTTGTTGGACAAGAAGATGAATGAGGAGAATCCTTGGTAGAATGTACTCTCTGCCACCAGCCGAAGAACAGAGGGAGGTTGTCTGGACAAACAGCCCCTCCCACAAGAACTCTAAATTCCAGTGGTCCCTATTAGAATTCTTCACAATAACGTAGGTAGAGTGAGACAATCCACTGACCACCACCACCCGTAACCAGGGATGAGGCAGACCAAAGGTTAAAATAGAACATTTTAAGATTAAAAGTAGAAGGAAGGAAGGAAGGAAGGAAGGAAGGAAGGAAGGAAGGAAGGAAGGCTTTGCAAAATGGACAAAAATGAAAAAAAACACCTTCTGCATATCTACCTGATGCATTTTACATTTCCCTAGCTACGTCACAAAGCAGCTTATACAGAAAAACATATTTACTTGGTGAACATTTCATCTGCTCTTTGACTGTTAGCTATCATACCCCCAAGATCTGTTGAAGTTTCATAAATTCTAATTTGGTGAATTATATATAGCTCCTCACCCACTCTGAAATTGGTTGTACCAAGCTGCACTACTTATCTACACTAGTGACAGACCAAAGCAAAAAATGCACATTGTCTTGACATGATCTGTTTCAATGTTTACCTGGAATATTCTTTCATGAGTTGTGTTGTTAACAACAAAGCAGATTTGTATCATACTTTTTAAATACACAAAGTGCTTCGTGTGTATTGTGTGAGGCAAACCTTAGAATTGAATTGTATCATGTAAGATATTATTATCCCTGAATTGTAGCTGAGGCTGAGAGGAAGTGGCTTACCTAAGACCATTTATTAGGTTTATGACATAGGTGAGATTCAAACTGGTGAAGTCCTGATTGCTTAGTCTTTTAGCCACAGTGTTAGACCAGCTCTCTTTAAAAATGTGCATGTTTACTTTTTAAAAAAATATAAATAGCACCATCCACTTGCTATAGACAGTCTCTCTCTCTCTCTCTCTCTCCCCCCCTAAAACTTAGAACTGCCTCCTATTTGTTGGCCCTCCACATGGCATAGGAATTTTCTGTTTTGTCAAGCTTTTGGTTAGGTGTCTTGTCATCTTGCTTTTTATGCATTCCTGTTATTGCTTTGTAGCTTATACTGACTGTTTATTGTTTTATGATTTTATTGTTTTTATTGTATACTGTGAGCTGCCTTGAGCTTCCTCAAGGGTGGAAATGAGAGCTATAAATGCTTCTAATAAAATAAATAAATTCAAACACAACAACTTTTCTAGGTGCATTTAATGAAATGAAGTATGACTATAAGGACATAAAATGAGCCATTCTTCCCAACCTCCTTCCAGGATTGGTTGTTTCCTGGTGACAATGTATTCTAAAATATGAAACACATTTCAGTGGGTTATCCTAAGACACTGCTGCCAAACTGCAGATGGAACATAAGCACGCAAAACGTGCTAAGCCTATAAAAATATCTATGCCTGGCACAGCAAATATTAACATGACACTGCTATAATTTCCCGATCTAGGTCAAATCTCAGCAGGAAATCTCATTGTCTATTTTTATCCCCAGTTCACACAAAAAAGAGCTTTACCTTTCCGTTTTCTTTATCAGCACAGCCCTGAAGATTTGTTCCTGGGGAGTCCTCTCTTTCTCATTAGTTGGCTGCACAAAGGGATGGACGGCAGCCAAGATGAAGCCCTGCTGATACAATTCTTGCAGCTGAGCTGGAAGATCACGCAAAGAAGAGAGCCTAATTGTCAATGATCCTGGTAGCTCATCTGGAACCAAAAAGACAGACAAATCAATAATCTTAAAGTTATGTAAACATTAAAACCTTTTATCATCCACATCCTTTCTGCCAATAAAACAGCTTCATGCAGTTCAGCTGCATTGCTAAATAAATACTTACCTGGTAATGGAAAACATTTTCTCCGGAATTCCAGATTTCAAAAACAAACTATTTTCATCTTCCTATCCACCCATGCAATAGCTCCACATAAGCCTAAGAGGACATCTAAGGCAGCGAAAAACTGTAGGTTGTATCATAAGTAAAGGTGTTTGGAAATGGTGCT
This sequence comes from Lerista edwardsae, assembly GCA_029204185.1. NCBI lineage: Eukaryota > Metazoa > Chordata > Lepidosauria > Squamata > Scincidae > Lerista > Lerista edwardsae. The sequence continues at coordinate 8,174,810 of JAJKFI010000009.1, read as the reverse complement.
ATTTATTTTTCTCAGAAGTAAGCCCACTGTGTTCAATAAGACTTACAGCCCAAATCTGTCCAATTTTTCCATCATCGATGCAGTCTCCTAACTGCTGCATCCTCCTATCTGGAGGAGGCCTCTATACCTGCCCCACCAACACAGGATGCAGTGCACAACCCTTTGGCGTGGCTGCATCAGCACAGGAAAGATGGACAGGATTGGGCTGTAATCTTACTCGCTGGGCTGTATCTTACTGGAAACAAACTTCTCTAATCATAAGAGAGCTTATATGAACAGGACTTTACCTGGTCATAAGTGGTTGCCTTCAATGCAACTTTCAGGATTAACTTTCTTTGGCTATAACATCATAGCTGCAACCAAAACTAATATTCTAATTCTGTGATCCGCTAATTGCCCAAACCCATGTGCGCATTTCATACTATGATATAAGGCATTATTTGGGCAAATTTAGTGTGTCACAGCTAGAGCTCAGTTTTGGATATGCACGTAAACAAAGGCACGCATGGTCCCATGAACTAGTAGTCAAAGGTGATTCATCAAATAATGAAAGCTAGTATTCCCCAAGGTGTTGGGCTGGGATCCACCAATGGGTCATAAGCCAATTTTTGGTGGGTCACGAAAAGTTTCTGAAATTAAAAAAAAAACTTTGCAAGCATCCTTGCCTAGTTTGCAGAGGAAAAATTGCATCAATCAATCAATCAATCAATCAACAGGTACTTATATACCGCTTTTCAACACGAAGTTCACAAAGCGGTTTACAGGCAAATAGTAATAATAAAGTTAAATGGCTCCCTGTCCCAAAAGGGCTCACAATCTAAAAAAAGGCAGACTGCCAGCAACAGCCACTAGAAAGACTGCGCAGGGGTGAAGAGGGACAGTTACTCTCCCCCTGCTAAATATAAGAGGAACACCACTGGAAAAAGTGCCTCTTGTCCAGTTAGCAGGTGCATCAGCAGGCAATCTGGATGGAGAGACTGCTCTTGTGGCTGAAATGCAAGCCTATGATATGAGATAATCTTCATACCCCAAATTAAAAGGTCACATTTTTTATTTTCCCTAGTAATTAGCATGCTGTAGATTACCTATGAACCCAGTTTCAACCTTTTGCCTGCTTGGAAATCCCTAACTGCACATCTTGCTCTCCAGTTCAGCCTTCTTAAGTAGCTCAGAATGACTAAAAAGGTTTGGGGGAACAGTCCTTGAACTCCATTTCTAGGAGGCGTCTAGGAAATGTCTACACAGTTTCTGTAAGGTTTCCAACATCCTCGGGAGAGAACAGGAACCCGATTATTATTAATAACAATATTTCTTTCCAGATCTTTTTTTTATCTAGTAAAACTATGTGGGTCACATAGATTGTTCTTTTTAAAAGTGGGTCCCAGTGCTAAAATGTTTGAGAAGCACTGATCTAAGCTCTTTTGAAATACATTCATCTTTCAGCATCCCTTCATGTTTGCAAGTGTTTATTCTATTTTTCAGCCTGTGTCTTTTCAAATTTCCTTCCCAAGTGGGAGAAGTTCATGCTGTTTTAGATCCCGAGGCTGATTTAGGACGCAATCCTAACCAATTTTCCAGCACTGTCATAGCCCTGTCAATGGGACATGTGCTGCATCCTGCAGTGGAGTAGTAGTCACAGAGACCTCCCTCAAGGTAAGGGAATGTTTGTTCCCTTATCTCAGAGCTGCTTTGCCCTTACACTGGTGCGGCAAAGTTGGTTAGGATCATGCCTTTAGTGTACTTAGGTGCCATTAAACATCAATAGGAATAAAAGCACACTGAAGGTGCTCAGATCCTTAAAACAGGTTTCCCCACTAGAATACAGTCTGTATGAAAGCCACTAGACTCTGCAAAAAAATCTTTGTTCTTATTTCCCATAAGAATGTATGGCTTCTCCTTTCTGAATAATGAAAGGAGTTACCATAAAAACTAATAAATATTCAAAACTAGTAATAAAAAGGCATAATTTAAATAATAATAGGATAGCGAGCTGCTGCCCCATACTCCTCCTACAGTTTCTCTTAACCTACAAGAACTATGTTCCAGGAATATACAATGGCGCTTCTGATTGAGGAGCACAGGACACAATATCATTATTTCTTTAAATAGAGAGGAAAAACCGAAGAAATGCATATAGTGATGGATAATGCACCCTGCAGTTCTATCACAGCATACAAATTAAGTGAAATTCATAACAAAATTCGCTAAGCAATATAATGCAAGTGGTGTAAAATAAATACAAATAACCAAGCAAGCTGTCAGTCAGACTGAACCTGTGCCAAAGAATATTAAAAAAACAAAAACGTTTTTCCTTTTTGCATACTTAGTCAATTAGGGCGCAGTCCTAACCAACTTTCCAGCACTGACATAGCTGTGCCAATAGGAAATGTTCTGCATTCTGAAGTGGGTAGTAATCATGGAGGCCTCCTCAAGCCTCCGTGTTTGTTCCCTTATCTCAGAGCTGGCTTGCCTTTACCCCGGGGCTGGAAAGTTGGTTAGGATTGCACCCTTAGCCTTTTAAGGCCTGATTTTGATGATATTATTGAGATTCTGCAAGCAGTCCTCAATTGCTGGAAGTCTGGAGCAAAGCCTTGCACAGGTCCACTCCCTGGTATGTTGGCAGATAGCAGATGACAGCATACCATGGGCAGTGGTGACAGGCAGCAATTGTTCCCACCATCCTGTAGGCAAAAGGAAGGGAATAGAACCTTCAGTGGCTGTGGCTCTTCCCTCCCTGTGGGCACCAGTAGAACATGCCCCAGACACCCTGCAGTGATTCAAGATCCTCTGGATTCTCATTTGTAGTGCTAGTTGCAGCATCAGAGGAGGGTTCCCAGTTGATTCATGTCACACAGACTCATGCTACAGGGCAGGGGCATCAAGGCCAGAGGGCCCGATACGGCCCCAAGAAGCAATTTCTCCAGCCCCACACAAAATGCGGGAGGAGATTCCACAAAAACAGCACTGAAGGGCAGCTGACAAGTCACGACATTATCGTTTTCCAAGAGGGAAAATAGGAGCATAATGCAGACTTTTCAAACCATTATACCACCGTGCTATGTTCCATTAGGAAACCTAACTGTTGCACCTACTTACACTGATTACTCTGTGCAGTTCCTGACCTTAGTTATCCACACCTTTTGCAAGCCAATTTGTCTAATCACAGCTAGCATTAGGGAGGAAAATGCAGCAGAAAATCAGGGCTCATTTTCTGAACACACACAAGGACTCATTTAATACTGAAATTTATTACACTAAAAAGAGCAGAAGGATAAAGCTTTAAACAGCACACAAAAATGACATCCAATATGTTGAAAAGCAAATTTAAAAAAATCAAATCTAACATATACAGGAAAAACTATCCTAATAAAGCTTTCATTAGATTTCACCCTGCACCTTGGAAACGTCCTGTTTCAATCATTTTTTTTTAAAAGAATTCCAAATGTTATCAAAATGCACTTTTGAAGACAAAGAAACCATGCAAATGTTTAAAGCAAATTATTTTATTCCATTTATCAATGCCCCACACCTATCAGACAAGGGCTGTGCCTTAATGGTAGATGACCTGCTTTATGCGCCAAAGTTTCCAGGTTTAATCCTGGCTATCTCCAGGTAGGGTAGGAAAATATTTGAAAACCACTTTCACTCAGTGTTGAGAATACTAGCCTAAATGAACCAAGGATCTGACTGGTTACAAGGCAAATCACCCTAGAAAAAAGCATTCCCACTTCTCTCCCTCATGCAGAAGAGAATCGTGTTTGCCAGTTTTAGGGAGTTAGGCTTCTAATAGTGTAATCCCAACCAGGAGTTAGGCCGGCACAAATTAGGCCAGCAAAGTTTAGCTGGCACAAGGGACACCGTACAGTATGTTTGCACCACTCTCTGAGTCAGGAAAGCCAGCACACAGACATGCGTCATCCTCTCTGACTTCTCCCTGACTGGAGAAGACTCCCATCTGTTAGATGGAGGGCTTTTGAAATCAAAGTAGGCAATGCAGAGCTAGTGAATCAATAGGCTAATTATTGGCAGATTCTTATGTTCTATATGAGACACAAACTACAACTGTCATCAAGGTTTCACTTGTGATATAAATCAATGTAAAAAGAGTTACAATATGAGGTTATCATACATATTTGGAACATCAATCCCATGCATGAAGCATGTTTCACAGTGTGCCAATTATCACCATTGATGGTTTATTATTCCAGATTTCCTCATACACAATAGTGTTTTAAGGGATTCCTCCCAGATTAACTCTTTTATAATTTTTCACTGTAACACACTTTTGAATCCAATCACACTTGTTGAAAGCCGATACCATACTTATTGATGACTGAAGCCTGCCTGTGTGGAACTCATTTCTGAAGCAGAGTATTAGTCAAAATTAACTTGTTCAAAAAATTATGTTGGGAGTGATCTGAATTTACAAGGTAAGAGTTTCACATAAATGGTTTTATAAGCATCTCTTTCCTTCATAACCTTGCTTTCTTACTCATCATTACATAATAAGTCTCATAATGTGGATGAGTAAGCATCGGCTTAGTGGTAAATTTTAAAGTGTATTCTTGTTTCCCAAGCAACAGAGTCAAGTCACCGTCACCAAGGCAATTGAGCCATAACTTTTCCTGACCACCTTCTCGGAATCCCTGAACAGAGCTGAAATAGGGGGTGATCCAGGGGAGTTTTCACTTCAAGGCTTCCTCTCCTTCAAGTGTAAGTGTCTGAGCTCAATGCTAAGAAATTCATACTGGGCCATTCCCACTAAGCCACAAAGACACAGACTCAGAGTGCAACAGTCCAAATGCAGCACAATATGGCTCCCTGAGACCAGGTTCAGTCTCCAACCGGGAAACCTAGCAGGAATCCAGCAGGCAGTTGAGACAAATAGGAAGACAAAGCAAGAGTTATATCACCATTAAACTCCAGATAAATTCAGACCAGGAAACAAAGCAGCTTGCTCTAGCATGGATCAGACCTCAAAAGAACTAGGACAGCTAAAAATGAGGCCCTTCAGTTGCAAACTTTTATAGCACCATATTTAAAAGAACAGAGCCCAACATCCTAGTCTAGAAGAGCCCCTTGAACTGGTTCCCATCATGGAGATTTCACGTCGTCAACTTGGGTTTCAGTGATGCAAGAATTTCATAGTCACTGTATGCCAAGCTATGCAGAGAGCTGGGGTAATATGCTAACACCCATCTCCTTCACATATGAAAATATTCTGCCCACCAATTTTTGGGAATACAATGGGCCCTTGATATCACGGGGGTTCAATTTCTGGAACACCTGCAACTACCGTATTTCCTGGGTACTGTAATTCACAGAATTCAGGGCTCACCACACCTGATCAGAGCCGAGCCCTGGTCAGATCCAGAGGGTTTCCTAAGGCCAGGCCACATGCAACTGCCCAAGGCTTACTCAGAATGGCTTTTTCAGCAAAACTCAGAAGTGACTTTTTTAAATCTAAATGGCCATTCTGAGGCCCACAGACGCTGTGGGTGGTCACGTGGGGGCCCCTGCTAGCCTCAGCAAACTCTCTAGACCTGACCAGAGCACAACTCTGTTTGGGATTAGAGGATCAAGGTGGACTTTGGGAGCAGGAATTCAACATCCACAGATTTTCAAATCCATCTCAAACCCACAGATAATACAAACCCCCTTGTATATATTGCTAATTTTTTAAAAACTGAACGGCTGTGATATCCTTACTGGTTTTTCTTCAAAATATACTTCTGTTGATGACTGGACCATGAAAGGTTAAGGCATGACCCATGGACAAAATCAGTCCACAGTAAATGTGCATTATTCTTCATGCTTTCCTATCCTCAATAAAAGTTACAATCTACTTTTAATCTTATCTGTTGTGCCACAGTCTCTCTCTTCCAATTTCACTGACAAATACATTTCCTGTGAATGATTGTGTCCAGGGAGCACTGAAAAATAAAACCATTAAGAATTCCTGAAACAACCACCAGCAAATTGATTGACACGTGAAATTAATGAGTCTGGGTCTACTAAAAACAAAGTCTGTCCTGCTGTATCAAGCGAACTGTCTGAGATATGAATACCATTCAATAAACCTACATACATGTAATTTAAAAACAAAACAAAAAGGAGAGATAGGAAGAGAAGAGAAAAAATTGCATGTGAACAAAACCTCAAAGCGACATTGATGAGGCTAAGATCCAATGAGCTAAAAACAGCTAGTTAATATTTTATGCTATTTTCTTGATATATTATGATAATGTGATTCACAACTTTCCTTTTAACTCTGAAGAAATATAAATAATCCTATTAAACAAATCAGTAATAAATATGCAAGAGAAATCTGGAATATCCACAAAGACAAACTCCTCATATTTCTGTTATTGTAATATCTAACACTTTAAAGAGAGTAAAAAGAGTATTGGAAAAGGTAATGAATTGCAAATAAGAAGGCCCTATAGAGTTCTTCCTCTTTTCAAATGTATTAGAACCACATGCTCAATAACATTCAGAAGAGTTATTACCTATCAAAAATATAATTAGGTAATACAATTTTAAAATGACATTAGATAAAAATGCATTCTCAGCAGTACAATTCTTAGCTCACACGAGTATGTTGTTTCAGCATAAATTGTTTGTTCCTTGCTCTCATAGATAATAGAAGTATATTTCCCTCACCTCCACAATCTTTTTTAACTAACATAGAATCTGGATTGAGGATACAGATTTCACTAAGGCAGTGGTTCCCAAACTGTTTCAGCTGGTGACTTTCTATTAGGAGTACAATCCTATATGTTGTATAGGGCAGTGAGATTTTCACACGGATGCCAGAGCTCCCCAGCTGGTTTTTGCAGTTTCTTGGGGAGCCATAGCTCACAGTTCGAGAACCACTGCGCTTAAGTATTGTTTAAATCAATGCTCTTCAACCCTGGGGTTGGGACCCCAATGGGGTCGCAAAGCCTCAATTGTGGGGTTGCAACAACTTTGTTGTTGTTGCTGTTCAGTCGCTAAGTCATGTCCGACTCTTCGCGACCCTATGGACCACAGCACGCCAGGCCTCCCTGTCCTCCACTAGCTTCCGGAGTTCGCCCAATTTCATGTTCATCGCTTCGGTGACACTATCTAACCATCTCATCCTCTGCCGCCCCCTTCTCCTTTCGCCTTCAATCTTTCCCAGCATGAGGGTCTTTTCTAAAGAGTCCTCTCTTCTCATGAGGTGGCCAAAGTATTGGAGCTTCAGCTTCAGGATTTGTCCTTCCAGGGGGCAATCAGGCTTGACTTCCTGGAGGATGGACCGATTGGACCTCTTTGCAGTCCAGGGGACTCTCAAGAGTCTTCTCCAGCACCATAATTCGAAAGCATCTATTCTTCGGCGCTCTGCCTTTCTTATGGTCCAGCTCTCACAGCCATACATAGCTACTGGGAAAACCATCGCTTTGACTATGCAAACCTTTGTTGACAGGATGATGTCTCAGCTTTTTATTAAGTTGTCTAAGTTCGCCATAGCTTTCCTCCCAAGAAGTAAACGTCTTTTAATTTCATGGCTGCAGTCACCATCTGCGGTGATCTTGGAGCCCAGGAAGATAAAGTCTGTCACTGCTTCCATTTCTTCCCCTTCTATTTGCCAGGAAGTGATGGGAGTGGTGGCCATGATTTAGTTTTTTTTAATGTTGAACTTCAAGCCAATTTTTGCACTTTCCTCTTTCACCCTCATCAGAAGGTTCTTTAGGTCTTCCTTACTTTCTGCCATTAGAGTGGTATCATCTGCATATCTGAGGTTGTTGATATTTCTCCCAGCAATCTTGATTCCAGCTTGTGAATCATCCAGCCCAGCCTTTCTCATGATGTACTCTGCATATAAGTTAAATAAGCAGGGTGACAGTATACAGCCTTGTCGTACTCCTTTCCCAATTTGAAACCAGTCAGTTGTTCCATGCCCAGTTCTAATGTTGCTTCCTGACTCGCATACAGGTTTCTCAGAAGACAGATAGTCTGGTACTCCCATCTCTTCAAGAACTTGCCAGTTTGTTGTGATCCACACAATGAAAGGCTTTAGCATAGCCAATGAAGCAGAGGTAGTTTTTCTGGAACTCTCTGGCTTTCTCCATGATCCAGCGAATATTGGCAATTTGATCTCTAGTTCCTCTGCCTCTTTGGAAACCAGCTTGTACATCTGGTAGTTCTCGATTCACATACTGCTGAAGCTTAGCTTGTAGGATTTTGAGCATCACCTTGCTAGCATGTGAAATGAGTGCAATGGTGCGGTAGTTCGAACAATCTTTGGCATTACCCTTCTTTGGGACTGGAATGTAAACTGATCTTTTCCAGTCTCGTGGCCACTGCTGGGTTTTCCAAATTTGCTGGCATATGGAGTGCAGCACTTTGACAGCATCATCTTTTAAGATTTTGAGTAATTCCGCTGGAATGCTGTCACCTCCACTAGCTTTGTTGTTAGTGATGCTTTCTAAAGCCCACTTGACTTCACACTCCAGGATGTCAGGTTCGAGCTCAGTGACCGCACCATTGTGGTTATCAGGAACATTTAGATTGGCCTTATATAGTTCCTCTGTGTATTCTTGCCACCTCTTCTTAATCTGCTTCTGTTAGGTCCTTGCTGTTCTTGTCCTTTATTGTGCCAGCCTTAGCATGAAATTGTCCTTTGACATCTCCAATTTTCTTGAAAAGATCTCTAGTCTTTCCCATTCTATTGTTTTCCTCTATTTCTTTGCATTGCTCATTTAGGAAGGCCTTCCTATCTCTCCTTGCTGTTGTCTGGAAATCTGCATTCAGTTGGGTATATCTTTCCCTTTCTCCCTTGCTTTTGGCTTCCCTTCTTTCCTCAGCTATTTGTAAAGCCTCATCAGACGGCCACTTTGCCTTCTTGCATTTCTTTCTCTTTGGGATGGTTTTAGTTGCTGCCTCCTGTACAATGTTACAGACCTCCGTCCAAAGTTCTTCAAGCACTTTGTCTACATCTAAGCCCCTAAATCTATTTGTCACCTCCACTGTATATTCGTATGGGATCTGATTTAGGTCATACGTGGAGGGCCTAGTGGTTTTCCCTACTTTTTTCAGTTTAAGCCTGAATTTTGCAATAAGAAGCTCATGATCTGAGCCACAGTCAGCTCCAGGTCTTGTTTTTACTGCCTGTATAGTACTTCTCCACCTTTGACTGCAAATAATGTAATCAATCCGATTTCAATGTAGCCCATCTGGTGAAGTCCATGTGTACAGTCGCCGTTTGTGTTGCTGGAAAGGGTGTTTGCTATGACTAATGTGTTCTCCTGACAAAACTCTATCAGTCTTTGCCCTGCTTCACTTTGTACTCCAAGACCAAACTTGCCTGTTATTCCTATTACCTCTTGACTGCCTACTTTAGCATTCCAATCCCCTATGATGAGAAGGACATCTTTTTTGGGTGTTAATTCTAGAAGGTGTTGTAGGTCTTCATAGAAATGGTCAACTTCTTCCTCTTCAGCATCAGTGGTTGGGGCACAGACTTGGACTACTGTGATGTTAAAAGGTTTGCCTTGGATCCGAATAGAAACCATTCTTGAGGTTATACCCCAGTACTGCTGTTCTCTATCTCTTCTTCACTATAAAGGCTACTCCATTTCTTCTAAGGGATTCCTGCCCACAGTAGCAGAAATAATGGTCATCTGAATTAAATTCTCCCATTCCTGTTCATTTTAGTTCACTAACTCCCATGATGTCGATGTTCAGCCTTGACATCTCACGTTTGACCACCTCTAGCTTACTTTAATTCATAGATCTGACGTTCCAGGTTCCTATGCAGTATTGTTCTTTGCAACATCATACTTTCCTTTCACTTCCAGACACATCCACAGCTGAGCTTCCTTCCGAATTTGGCCCAGCTGCTTCACTCTTTCTGGAGCTACTAGTATTCATGTTCTCTCTTCCCCAGTAGCATAAGGGACACCTTCCAACCTGAAGGGCTCATCTTCCAGTGTCATATCATTTAGCCTTTTAGTACTGTAAACCATGGGGTTTTCTTGGCAAGAGTACTGGAGTGGGTTGCCATTTCCTTCTCCAGTGGATCACACTCAGCGCAACAACTTACAGGAATGAAAAAGGTTGTAGACCACTGGACTAGACCACCACCAGGCAAAGTGGGAGGCATCTCCCACTTCAGGTACCCCTTCAGGCAGTGGTGTCATCTAAATGATTTAAGAACAGGAACTCACTTTTGATTGGCACGTGTCAGGACCCGCCCACCGGAAATGACGTCATAAACCGGAGGCTGGCGGAGCACAGGTCTACCTGCAGCTGGTTCCTAGCCAGCGACGACATCAGCGACGAGTGGGCGGAGCCAGCCAGTTCTGTACAGCGCCTGGCGCCTACAGAACAGAAAGTGAAGAATTCCCCCCTCCCCAAGTGCAGCTCCAATAGCGATGGGGACAGTTTCCCAAAGACACCTCACACCCAGAGCGCCAGTGAAATGCTCTGGACTGGAGAGACAGTGGCGAAAGCCTTTCCTTGGTCTTCGCGGCTAGGTGAGGTGGAGTTATTCAAAATTGCCAGGGAAGTTGAAAATTGGCACAGGGGCAGCAGCCTCGAAGCGGAGGCTGGCTGAGCAGAATGAAGCAGGAACCTGTGGAAGGGGCTGAGGGGCGGCACCACTCTGGACGGCACCCTTGGGTGCTTCCCCACACCAAAGCCTGCTTATGCCAGGCAGGTCAGGAGGGCAGCTTCAAAAAGTCCCGGCCTCCCTTTGTCCCCTCCAGGGCCCCCCTCGATTCGCCACCGCACCCCCAGGATGCCCCTTCTCCCCAGTGGGCTGCAGACTCACCAGAGTGGCTGCTAACTCCATGTGTGTGGCTGGAGGGACTTCCCCACTGCAGCCCTTCCCCCTTCGCCCCCCCTAGGAATCCAGAGTCGCTCCCTTTAACTCTCTGAGTGCCGGCCAACCAAGAAGAAAAGCTCTTTGTAGAGGAATCGGGAGGGAGGGGAGGGAGAGTGAAGTGGGCGGAATCAGCCCTAATTTTAACTAGTGGAACCGAGTTCCCCCGCGTTCCCCCGGCATGATATCACTACCTTCAGGTACCAGGAGATTGTATCCCAGTCCTGCTCAGGTGCTTAGCAATTGTGCTAAAATAGCTTTCACCAGTGTCAGACTTCATGGTAGCTCTTTTTCTGCTCTCTCTCACATAAGAGTATTTTACGACATTGAACAGTGCTGTGCATTATGGGGATGGGGAATGCGTGGTGACAGCGGTGGTGTGGGTGGATAGGTACCTGGGATAGGTGGGAAAGATAGCGGGGTCCTCAGTTTCGTACTTTATTTATAGATTGGGGTCATGGCCCAAGAAAGGTTGAAGACCACTGATCTAAATTATATGAAATCACACCGGGTGGAAGAAGCTATGGTTTTTCTCATGGGGAAAAAAATTGATCAACTAAAGCAGCAGTTGATTCTGTAAGGTCTGCAGGCCAGATCATGGAAGCTCTTTCTCAGGTCTGTGTGATACTTGGGCTCCCCCAGCTCACCATCAGCTGCTCAGTTTGTCTCAAACAACTTTCACCAGCCACAGTAGACACAGGCCACTCTAGACTCTAACTTCTTGGTCACATTCCTCCATGTTTTCTTACTTCATCAGTGGAGCCAATAATCACAGATATCAACAAAAACGTTCTAAAGCCAAAACAAGGAACCTGCACGCAAAGTCGCATGGGAAGCACAATGTGACACCATGGCCAAGACATGCATCATCTCTCCTCATCTGGCACATTACTTCAAATGCTAGGATTCAGGAATTCCTGCCATTCTCACATCTAAAGCAGCCACTGGACACCCATTCTCCCAGCTTCAACTCTGGGGCCAAAACACTTCATTTCAAAAACAAATGCATTCCCCTGTCCACCTCTGAGTGCATTACTGGAGTGGATGCACACAGCTCTGGTAAAAAGCTGTTAGCTGAAAAATCCCTTACCAGCCGTTTACTGCAAAATGATATAAAGAAAATTTCCAAGAACAGAGACAGAGTGCACATTTCCAAAGATCAGAGATAGGGTTTTTTCTGAGGGGAAAAAATTCCTTTGAAAGGAGAAGAAAAGCTCTCATTAGCTTCCAATTTGAGCCACTGCTCTTGATCTGATCACTGTGCACAAACTTGACAGGTGCAGTAGGTGACAAACATGCCATCGGATTCTCGTGAACATTAATTGTGCGAAGTGCATCATATCAGCAGTGGGAGGGGGGGGGGAAAGGGAAGAGCCTTCACAGGTGGTGTGGTACATAAAAAATTAAAAAATGTCAAGGCTTTGTAAGGAGATGCCACATATTTTCCAAAGGAGATGATAAAAGGAGTTAATCTGAAAGAGAATGAGCTATGAGGCTTACGGATTAAGTTGATGGAGTTTTGAAGAAGTTAAGAGACAAGGTAGTTATTAATAAAATATAAACAAGCATCCGGCTGCGACTGTTGCTTTTGCTGTGCTTTGCTGGATAAACTCTGCACCAGGGCTCTTACTTAAAAGTGGTTTCTTCCTGACACAAGAAATGACAAAGGGGGCTAAATGGTATGAATTAATTTGCCACCACCCATTGTACCGTTTAATAAAATGAAAAAAATAAATTAACAGCCACTTGCAGCCTAGATCTCAAAACTAAAAAAAAAAAAGGAGAAGAGAAAGAATGAGAGACTGAGTGCTCTCTTGTTAAGTCGTGTTGTAGAAAAGTTTGGAACGGAGTCAGGGTAATTTTTTTTTTTTTTGGTATTGTGTTATTTCGGAAAGCACAGCTCAGAAGCAGCATCTGTCTCTTTCTCTGTAGAGTCTTGCTCTCTTTTTGAGCCAGCTGGGTTGACTGCCTTGATGAAGCTTTTCAAGCGATCAAATGGCTAAAATTAAAACATATTCTGCAAGATTATTTTCATTGTTCTTCCACCACATGTTCTCTGAATAAAATACTTTGGTAATTGCCTGACTTTTGTTATCAAGCTGCACTCCTTGCACTTCCTGTCACTTTTGTTATCACAAATTTGGTGAGCGGTGCTGAGGAAAGAGTGGGTGGGTGCGCAGATAAGCAAATGTTTAGGACCAAGCAGTCTCAAGAAGTACTTGCCCAGGCAGCCTTCTACACATTTGCTTCTCACTCAGAAATTATAACATTTTACGTACTTTAAAGAAAAACATTCACAACATTTATTCTGCTTTTGCTGTTATCATTACACAAGGTAAGTTTTTAAAAAGCCATCTCTCTCTCTCTCTCTCTCTCTCTCTCTCTCTCTCACACACACACACACACACACACACACACACAGGAGAACAGATTACACTAGAAAAGACAAATAGTTTTATTTTTATTTGCGAAAGGACAGTATTGGCTAGATAAGCAAAAGTAGGAATAACATTAATAAATGCTCTATAATTTCCTACTCAGTAGAAAGATCAGTTTATCAATGTGGTAAAGATGCATAGAAGCTATCTGGAAAGAGAGTGATGATTCATTTCCCCAAATCATTGTATACAATTCACATGATATAATTAAAGATCTTCAGCCACCCATTGCATGCAATTGCAATTTTATTGTTAGTTACAGGAAAAATAAACACACACATATGCAGATAGTCCACTGCTGTTTTCACATTTTCACTTTGCATCACACCGAAGGACAGAGATGCAGCTAATGGGGTCAATTGCACCAGGCGACAAGCTTTAGGGGGGGGGCAACAAACTGAGTTTGACATTAGTGATCAAAATTGTGAAAATGTTGGTAATTACAAATGATGCCATCAGAAAACAAAAATACAATTGTCACCATTTGACAGTATAAAAATCACAGTTTGTTAAAATTGTGGATTTTAGGGATAAAACGGTCATGTTATCTATCATTTGATACAGAATTTCATGCAGAATGCAATTAAAGAAATCAGAGTATAATATCTTCATGCTATCAAAAGTTATGGCAAAGAAATACCAGAAAACAAAAATACAACTGTAACGTCACTTCCTGTTATGACATCATTTGGGGGACATCATTTTGCCCATTGCACTGGGCTACATTTTCATTAGCTATGCCACTGCCAAAGGAAAAATGACATGTATCTGTGCAACACGTGCAAGAAATAGTCAAAACGTATTTTAAATGTGAACAAGGAATTCCCAGTTTCGTAAACCAGTTCTACCTACCTACCTACCACAGTAAGTCCTCAGATGAGGTGTTCCCTTGCACACGTGACCAAATATGATGTTAATGATGCAGTTTAGCAGGGATTTTCCAATTCTGGTAACCCTTTAGCTTTTTAGTGCACTAAATCATAGCGTGACTAGTATATGTGATGTTTTTATAACATCGGTATTGTCGTACTAGGCCATTTCGTCTTTATTATGAAGAACTTAAAGCACTAAGACGAGCAGACTGGAGAGGTTATATCTGTAGTAAGCTTGCCAGTATTGCTTCTTGCTGCTTCTGTAAGATCCGGCCCATAAAACAGCAAGTGCCCTCTTATGGTAATTACTTTAAAAGGACAATGTGTCCATTTCTAGCTGTGCCTGCATGTCACTATCTGGGCAATACTACTGTATTTTATTTGATCAAATTAAAACATTAAGCTCCTAGTTTTACAAAGCTGGGGTCACCTGCTAAAAATAGCAATCTTTGCAATTGAAAAACCAGAAAAATGTAGACCAAGATACATAAAGCATGAAGGGAACTCCAGGTTAATTGAAAAGGGGTGAGAGAATATTTAAAAAAAATTAATTTGAAGCAAAGTTTCAGTACAATGTAGCAAGGAGGCAATCTGTATGTGGAACTCATTGGGACTTACTTCAAAGTAGACATTTATACGTTTGCCCTGCTAGACACTTATATGATTCTATACATGTCTACTCCGATGCAAGTCCCATTGAGCACAATGGGATTTACTGGCAAGTAAGTTGTAGAGCAATGTTATTCAAACTGTGGGTTGGGAACTACTTGGTGGGTGTGCGACATGTTGTCAGGTGTGTCGCAGAGAGCTGGGAACAGCCATCATGGAAGCTGCAGATTTTCTTTTAACTATATTACTTTTGTGAATATTAACAGCTTGAATTTTCAAGTGAGGGTTTTTTTATTCTTTTCAGTTTAGTGCTTTTACATAATATTTTGTCCTAATCTTGCTTTCTGTCAGGGATGTTTCATGGGTGTAGAATTACTGTAGTCCAAGAATGCCAATTTGCATTTCAGGAGTGTCATTTTATTATGTTACCATGACAGCACTTCCTGCTTGATTATGTCACTTTAGGCTATAACATCACTTCCAGATTAATGACATCGCTTCTGGTGGATCCCAACACAAGTGCCATTCTAAAAAGTGGGTCCTGGTCTAAAAAGTTTGAGAACCACCCAATTCACAATTCACAAAACCTTTATTGGCATATAAAAAAAAAAAGATATAAGGCAACCAGCAAGCAAGCCATAAAACAAACAACAGCAAACAATTGGCTACCTCTCCGGAGCTGAAATAAAAGATAAAGGTAAGTAGAGTGAAATTAAAATTTGGAGCACTCTTCTGTCTCTCGGCGTTTGTTATTAATTTTTACTATAGAGAACAAAAACTCCGCTACATGTCGAATAAGAGTCGGATCTGAGGACCTGAGAAAAAGATTTAACAATGCCACTTCATCCTTCGAGTGGACTCCAAGCTTACACAAGGAAATAAACTTATGTCGAGCGTGATCATGTAAGGGGCAGTGAAAAAAAAGATGGATCATCGTTTCTTGAACCCCCAGCACACACGGGCAAGTTCTATCAATGAAGGGGATATTCAAATATCTACCCCATAGAACCTCCGAAGGCAGTACATTGCATCTGGCTAAGGTAAAGGCACGTCTTACACTGTGATTCAGAAGCAGTGAAAGGTAAAGTGGGATTGTGCCCAATCTAAGGGGCATGAGCCACGGTAATGGAAGACGAAGGCTCTTAATGGCCCTTGAGAATTCCAAGGCCTGGTTGTCCCACAGTTTCAGCTTAACCACCCATGTAGAAGATTACAGCCTCCCCCACCCCCCACCAACAAGCTGCAAGATTCTTAACTAGGAATCTGTGTCAAGGCTAGCCCGTTTAGGAGGTTGACTAAGGTGACCATTTAGGAGGCTGACTAAGGTGCCAAACAACCTCCAGGATTGGCCTGGAGTCTACAAGAACTGGCATCCATCTTCAGAAAGATCTTCAGAAGATACAGGAAGCTAGACTAGATGAACCCTTGACCTGATCCAGCGAGGCTCTTTATTATGTTCTTATAACTACCGAAAGCAATCCTGGAGATTTGGCAACCTCATCACCTCAGATAGCAGATTGTTACCTGTTGCTTCTCCTCCTCTTCCCAATACTGAGCTCAAAAAAGAACGTAAGAACATAAGAGTCCTGCTGGATCAGGCCAAAGGCCTATCAAGTCCAGCTTTCTGTATCTCACAGTGGCCCACCAGATACCTAAGGGCCCACCAGGTGCCTAAGATGCCTCAGTAGAAAACAAGGTTCTTGCATCCTGTTGCCACTCCCTTGCACCTGACATCCTGAAGTAGCCTACTACTCCCTTGCACCTATGGCCTATAGCCCATGATGGACTTTTCCTCCAGAAATCTGACCAATCCCCTTTTAAAGATGCCTAGGCCAGATCCCATCACCACTTCCTATGGCAAGGAGTTCCACAGATTAATTACCCTCTGGGTAAAAAAGTATTTCCTTTTATCTGTTAATTTTGTATGTCTCAATCATGTCCTCCCTCAGGTGCCTCCCTCAGGTGGCTAAAGAGCCCCAATCACTGCAGTCTTTCTTCATAAGAAAGGTGCTCCAGCCCCGTAATCATTTTTGTTGTTCTCTTCTGCACCTTTTACAGCTCCACTATTATGTCCTTTTTAAGATATGGTGACCAGAACTATACGCAATACTCTAGATGTGGCCTTACTATTGATTTGTACAGTGGCATGATAATATTGGCTGTTTTATTCTCAATGCTTTTTTAATTACCCCAAGCATGGAATTGGCCTGCTTAATTGCTGCCACACACTGGGTCGACACCTTCATCGAGTTGTCCACCAGCACCCCAAGATCTCTCCTGAGCTGTCACAGACAACTCAGAACCCATTAGCCTATATGTGAAGTTTTGATTTTTACTTTACGTTTGTCAACATTGAAACACATCTGTCATTTTGCTCCCCATTCCCCCAACTCGGAGAGATCCTTCTGGAGCTCTTCACAATCCCTTCTGGTTTTCACCACCCGGAAAAGTTTTGTGTCATCCGCAAACTTGGGCACCTCGCTGCTTATCCCTGTCTCCAGGTCATTTAATGAACAAGTTGAAAAGCACAGGTCCCAAGACAGATCCTTGGGGCACTCCACTTTTCACCTCTCTCCATTGTGAAAATTGCCCATTGACCCCCACTCTCTATTTCCTGGCCCTCAACCAATTCTGAATCCATAAAAGGACCTGTCCTCTTATTCCCTGACTGTTAAGTTTTCTCAGCAGCCTTTGGTGGAGGACTGTATCAAACGCTTTCTGAAAATCCAGATATATGATATCCACAGGTTCTCCCACACCCACACGCCTGTTGACCTTTTCAAACAATTCTGAAAGTTTTGTGAGGCAAGACTTATCCTTACAGAAGCCATGCTGACTTTCCTTCAGCAACTACTTGTTCCTTTATGTGTTTTAGAATTTTATCTTTGATGAGGCTTTCCACTGTCTTACCGGGAACAGATATTAGGCTGACTGGCCTGTAGTGTCCAGGGTCTCCCCTCCTCCCTTTTTAAAAGATTGGCGTGACATTGGCTATCCTCCAATCCTCTGGCACCGTGGCTGTTTTAAGGGACAAGTTGCATACTCTAGTTAAGAGGTCAGCAACTTCATTCTTTAGCTTCTTGATAACTCTTGGGAAGGAATGGAACAAAGCAGGAAAGGAAGTATGGCTGGGAGGAAAATAGAGTGGTGGGCTAGAGAGTTGAAGAGCTATACAGCTTCTTCCATTTTTGCTTTTTTAATCCAGGAAGTGGGAAGAAGAGAAGCAGTAGAAGCTCCTGTGCCAACAAGTAATTGAGGGGGGGAAGAGACATTCCACTTCAGGAGCCAGAAGGTCTGGAGGTAGCTGTAAATTGTGTACACTTATTGGAACAATGATTTTTTTCCTACAAAGGTACATTTTCTGGAGAGCACTCAGGCATATATAAGTCCATTAAAGAATCTTTAGCAATCTGTGCCTAGTAATGCTGGCTCTGTTCTTCCCAAATTGGCCGCTGGAACAAGTATTTATACTCAAAACTACAGTTGACTCTCATTACTGTATCTGTGTGGGTTCCATTCCCAGAAAAAAATATGTGGGTATTCAAACCTGTGAATTCGGGGCCACCCCATCCTCCAAAGGCTTTGGAGCAGTGCTTCACAAATGTTTTAGCACAGGGACCCACTTTTTAGAATGACAGTCTGTTGGGGACCCACCAGAAGTGATGTCAAGGCCAAGAGTCATTGTCGCTCTTTCAGAGCAACAAAGCCTGCTGCTTTCCTGAGAATGCAGCTATAAATTGGGTTATTTCTCAGCCATTTTCCAATAGCAAAGTGAATCTGAAAGGAAAAAAGCCTATTTACAACCTTGACACAAGCAAAATAACTACACAGCCTTTGCCCTTTCCAGTGTCCCATCTTTTCATATTTTCAGTATGGCTTCTCTAAGTGTTTCACGACCCACCTGAAATTGGCTCACGTCCCACAGCTTGGGAACCACTGGTCTTGAGGGTTTTCCGAGGCCAATGAGACTGCGAATGACCACCCTCAGCGGGCCTTAGAATTCCCAACACACACACCCCCCAAATAATTTCAGGGAAAGCCAGAACTGATGTTTTTATGCCCTTACAAGGCATTCCGAGGCTAGAAAAGCCCTGTGTAGACATAGATTTTTTTGCCCATAACGGGCATTCAGAGCACTGCAAAGGCCATGGGCCGTCACGTGTAGCTTCCACGTGCCTCAGAACACCCTCTGGACTTGACCAGAGTGCAGTTCCATTTGCTTTTGGAGGGTCTAGGTGGGCCTCTCTCCAGCAGGTTTACCCACAGATTATGAAATCTGTGAGTGCTGAATCTGCAGATAATGAAGGTACATCTGTAAATCCATTTGGGGAAAAAATGGCTGTCATGTTCAATGACATCGAATATAAATCTTTTCTCCTCAACGACAACTGTAGCAAAATCTTGGTCATGTCTACTCAGAAGCAAGTACCACTGAATTCAATGGAATTTACTTCCATGTAAGTGTGTATAGGATTTCAGTCAGAGAGCCCAATCCTAATGATTGTCCCAAGCTGTGATTCAGTGTGGGAATAGAAGCTGCCAGAGATCTCCTTGGGAGAAGAGGACATTATTTGGGGCCATTTGGATATTGAGGCGCAAATCTGGGTCGCCTCATGTTGGGCTTTCAGGCATGGGATAGGGATAGAATACGGCATACCAGAAGCCATTGTCTCCACCCCCACCCAGACCTGAATCACCCCCTCCCTGGCCTCCCCCACCCCCACCATACAGCCTACCTGCTCCAGTAGGCCTCCAAATGGGGGCAGTAAGCTGGCCCAGGTCTTGCAGCTGGCAGCACAGGCTTCCATGCTGCTAAAACATACCTTACAGCACATTTGCCACAGCCTGAACGCCCGTCCTGCTGGCACTAAGCTGACATAGGATCGGAATATTAATGTGAGTCAATGCAAAAAGGCAATGACTTTGAGGGAGCAATCCTAAGTTGCGCAGGAACAGGCAGGCTGGTGGGCCTGCGCTGTACCCAGCATAGCCTGGGGACAGGCTGGAGCCTCCCTGGGGCAAGGGCATATTTATGCCCTTACCCTCGGTATGCAGCTGCCACAATGGGCTCCTTGGATCTGTGCCTAATATTTAGCAGGAGCAGAGCCGAGGGGACCGTGCAGCTTGGGGACTGTATCTGTCACATGCAGCTTGGGGACAGGAGCTGGACACCAGGATGTGGACACCTCCACCCCCCCCCAAGGCCAGCACGCCACCAGGCCAGCCCCCCCCTCACCCACAAAAGTCCTCCCGCCATCCGGAAACACTCCTGCACCTGCCAAACTCACTAAGCGGCTTGAATCAGCCCAAGGGCACTTCTAGGATTGCGCCCTAAATTAAAACTCAATACAAAGTTACATACCTGAATACAAAAGTTTATACCTTCCTTTTGTTTTTCGACATCACAACCACACCTGTTTTCTAAATCTCATCCCTTCCAACTTCTTTGTTTTCATGGAGGCCACAGAAGTCACATGTTTGAGCCTTGGCAATCTGAAGCTCTCTTTCATCTTTTCCATTCTTCCTTTTATTTCCCCTCTCCAACTCCAGGATTGTCTCCTAGTAACAAAGCGGGTGTAACTGCAAGCATTGCAAAGTTGTTCATTTGGGGCTTATGTACTTTTTTTATAAATATTTTTCTTTGGAAGAGTGCTTGTCTCGGTTGACCTCTTTATCCTTATCCCCTGCACCAGATCAATAATTTAAGAAGTTACTGCCAGAATTTGTGTTACTTCAAGCAATTGAGAGACATGGGCCCAAACAAGCAAGGCGAGGCTGAGAGAATGCAACTGGACCCAGGGTACCGAATGAGCTTTATGGCCGAGTATGAATCTGAACAAAGGGGTCCTTGGCAGTGGTCCAAGCACTAGCTAACACAGGCTCTCTTTAACAGCTTGTGAAAATTTGTTTAGGCAGAACTAATTACTGTTGTTAAAATGATGAAGTCTGGAGTCAGTGCAAGAGCCGGAGAAACCACATCCTATTGACTAAAGACTGTACTGTTCGGCCAATCAAAAGCAATTACATTTTTTCCCCAGTGGGTTTGTCATTGACAGCCACTAAAAGTTATTTTTTTCCTAATTTACTTTTCTCTGAACTTTGTGGCTTGCATTAAATCTTAGTCAAAAGACAAGAATCCCCATCTTCTCGCAGTAGGGAAGCTGTCACCACCCAGTGTAAAAGATTTTAACCATCTGTCTATCAAGCAACAGTTTGTGTGGGTGTTCAAACTGAGTTTCCCACAATTACAAGATGGTCTATCAAAATGCACATGTTGGGCATTGTGTGCGAGTCCTGACTGACAAGTCACAAAAAATGCATGCTAGAAACAATTTGCTTTCACATACACGCACACACTGTTGGACACTCACCTGGATTGAAAAAGGAGGCAGCCATAGAGAAGGCCTCAGGTATCACTGCATACCTTCAAATCCACCTATTATATGGAATGACTTGAGCTGCAATGCTGCAATTACCTGAGAGTAAGTCCCACTGAATTCACCAGGGCTTTCTTCTAAATAGGCATGCATAGGATTGCATTGTCAGTTGCTAATATGTCTCACTGTGAACCAAATCAGTAGGTGGAAAGTAATTTATACCAGACAACTGGACTGCACTGAATAGTCTAAGGACACAATCCTAACTAACTTTCCAGCAGTGACATAGTTGTGCTACATCCAGTGATGTCATCTTGTAATGAAGAACAGGAACGCTGGGCGGGACTTACGCGTGATTGGCTGCCCGTCCATTCTGTTCCGCAGCTGCCCTGGCCTCGGCGAGGCACCTGCTCGCCAGGGGGGATGGGTGGGGGGGGTGCACCGGGTGCACCAGCGGTGGGGCGCACCAACCGGGGCAGCCCCCCGAGGCCAGGGCAGCCGCGGAACGGACGGGCTGCCAATCACGCGTAAGTCCCGCCCAGCATTCCCGTTCTTCATTACGAGATATCACTGGCTACATCCTGTAGTGGAGTACTAGTCCCGGAGGCCTCCTAAAGGTAAGGGAATATTTCTTCCCTTACCCAAGAGCTGCATTGCCCTTACCCTGGTGCTGGAAAGCTGGTTAGGATTCTGCCCTGTTTTTCCCCTTTCTGCTACCAAATTGTCACTTTTGGGGCTCTGTACCTACTAAGTACAGCAGGTACTCTGGCACCAAGCAGAAATTTGAACTTAAAGCAAGTGTAGTTGGGTTGCACCACAAACCCCAGAAGTTCTGAGACTGGGATGGGTAATAGGCACATCCCCAAGCAACTGCTGCCACAGGGAACAATGTGCTTCATCCTCTATCTTACGCCATTCACCCTCCCATGGTTTTACTATCAAGAGCATTAATATGTCACTGGCCAACAAAAGAAGTTCAACGGGTAGCTTACCTAGTGAAGGAAATGACAAAAATATGGTTTCCTGTCCCTAAATTACAAGCAAACAGGAAAAGATGTCATGGTCGAAGAATGGGGACAGTTGTTCTGCCCCTACCCCATAGCCAAATGGGCACAACACTATGGTACATGCCCACTTAAACGCCAAACTGTTGAATTGGTTGTTCAATTCATTTGTGACTTATTTTCACCCCAGCTCAGTGTGTTGACTCTGCTAGTCCTCCCCTGCCCTTCACAGCAGCCATAACAGATACAGGATAGCAAAGAGACAAACAGGTTAGATAAAGCACTGAATTCAAGGAATTAAAGCTCAAGAATGCTTATTTTCTTTCCGTTCCCATCTGCCTTCAAAGTGAAGCAAGGAAATTAGATAACGTGTTTTTCTAAGGTTGGAAGTTAATGAATTTTAAGTAGGCTAAACCACCTGCAAAGCAGCATTTTAGGAACTACTGAGCCACACTATCACATTTTTGGTTAAATAAATAGGAATAAAAATCAAGAGGAATAAGCTAGGCACTAAATGAATCAATATTAGATGCAGAAGATCAAAGTTACTTGTAGGAAAACTGCAGTCCCTCAACAACAACAACAACACACACACACACACACACACACCTGGGCATAAACAATGCCATATAGGGAAGCAAAATACAAATACACCGACTTTAAACGTACAAACAGGTATTACATGAACAGTCCTGCAACAGAACACAGGATTTTCTTAAGAACAGTTCCATGCGTTTCCTCACTCTTAAAAGCAGGATGTTATGTCACACAAGCAATTCTATATACACCAGAGTAAGAGGGTATGCCTTCTGTCCATCTCTTGATGTGGACATCCTTAAAACATCCAAAGATGTAGTAAGTAAGTATTTATCATCTACTGCTATGTATGAGTTTACTCCAGTTGGAATCAACAGGCATGGTATCATAGGTTGGCCAGGATGGGCACTAGTCACCAGGGGCCCAACCAGCCAACACTGTGAACCCCCCCCCCAATGAAGGCAGCACTGCTTTGAACTACCCTATAGATTCTCAGCTGGGCTTTCTCAGAGTCCCCTGCGATAACATTCTCTGAGGAGGCCCATTTGTGGATGGGAAAGGTGGGAGAACAGGTTGGTTGGAGATCCCTTCCTCAGCACTGCTGGAGCACTGAGGAAAGGGTACCCGCCTATCATTCCGTTCCTTTTCTCTGACCCATCCCAGCCAATAATAGTCAATCTTCAAGAATGACTTCCCAGAGTGCAGAGAGAAGTAGGTGTCTTCCACTGAAATAACTTCTCTCTATTGCCCTCACCCAGTCGAGAAAACAGAGAGGCCCAATCTTGGAGGGTACCTCTCAATACTGCCCGTGTGCTTAGACAGAGGCACTTTCTGCTGAGATTGCAATCTGAGGATACCTCTTTCTCAGTGCTGTGGCTGTGCTGACAGGCGCCCTCTAAGGTTGTTCCAGGGTGTGCGTGCATGCACATGGAAGCGCAGCAGGTGGGCCCAGAATCAAGCTTGGTCCATGGATCCCCCTAAGTTCCTTGCTCTGCCACTGGTTATTAGGAAGAGCTTGCTGCACACGAACAGTTCTGGATGTACATCACTATTTTTAAGGCAGTCTTCTAACTTTTCTTCCCATTTGTGCACGGGGGCTTGCACATGCAGAAGTGATAGCACAGATCCTTGTGCCCAGAAATCCAAACTGGATTCTGATTTAGCTTGCACTTGCACGACATGTTACACAAGATGTCACACAGCATCCTATTAAAACATCATTGTTATGCAATGTCTTCTGCACACATTTGCATAACTGAATGTGAAATAACACAAATTGTCTTCATGTGCTCCTTATGATATAACCTTTTAACTGGCATCTTTAACAGCACTCTAGGTTTTCAAACCCTGATTTGCATTTAGCAAGTGAGTTTGAAGCAGTAAAGACTGAAGAGCAAAGCAAGTGTAAATATTTGTAAATACATAGGAATACATGCCAGGAAGCCATGACCAGCGTTTCCCATCAAACATTCCTGCTTCACACTTTACAGCTGCATATACTTGTGGCAAATGCATTTGTTACGTAGGGTATAAGTCAGCCCGAAATCTGCAAGCTAAAGATGCTGAGGCCATCTCTATGCAAAAGTTTCCAGCTTAAAAAGTTTTAGCTGCTTTGATGAAACCTACAGTTGCCTGAATCCCAGCTGGCTGCAACATTGCCACCAACTCAGGGCAAAGACTTGGAATAAATACTTCCCTTGTAGATTATGCAACAACCACGGCTATTGCAGAAATTATATTTTGCAGCCCATTTTGGATTTATTTGCACCATATTCATTGGACACTTCATTTGAAGTACCTTTTCTTCCAACCATAAGGACTCAAGGGTGTGGGTACATGTTGATAAAATAACATTTCCTTGAATTGTAAGGAAATAACATCTCAAGTCTGTTTTATTTAGTCCTATTTAAAACTTTTCAATGTGTGAAAACAAGAACCACCCACATAATTCAACAGAAATAAGTTGAATTCAAAATAGCTTCTATATTGTTGCTTGTTCAGATGAAGAAAAGTAACTGTATCCCAGCAAAGGAAAATTTCTGAGTGTGGTGACTTCTGTATAGCACGATGGATCATATTCCAAGTTTAGGCAGTCATAGCTAAGGTTGCAATCCTTATTTGGAAGGAAGCACCCTGGACTCATTAGGACTTACTTCTGAGTAAGCATGCGTTGGACTATACTGCATGTCTCATTGATTTCAACAGACTGATTTCAATGGGACCGCCAGACAATCCGAAACACTAGCAATTTTCAACCTTTTTATCTCAGGGATAGGAGTGTTTGAAAATGGTGTGACTTTTTTGCAGATTTTATTATTTGGAAGGCAGAAAGCAATGTTATGTGCTTTTATTTTCATTTTTATTCATTTTAAATGCTTTAAAAGTGTACTAGGTAAGTGATATAGTGTCAGCAGATACAGCCACAGAATTATTTCTAATGGAAAAGCAATCTACAGGTGGAGCCTTCTTATCCATGGTTCTCCATATTTTCTCTTACTGGGGGTAGTGCTAACCCTCTGGAGCCTCAGAAAGGCTCCCTGAGGCTATTGCGACCCATTTCCAGTTTGGCCTCTCACACCCTCTGGAGGGCCGGCATTGCCCCTTTTCCACAATGGTGGTGCATGCCTGGAACTGCTGCTTCTGCCGCCACAACATTGCCATTCACTTCAAGGGATTAGCTATCAGTTTTCCCTGGCTGGGGCATTGCAATGCCCCAGTTTGGGAACCTCTGCTATACAGTACTGCAATTGATAAAGAGCTCCGAGGCAGTGATTTCAGGTGATCCATCACCATGTTCCCCATTTGTTTTCACACACACTGTGTACAGCCTCTTTTTCCACATGACAAACAAGTGTCTGTATAATGTAAACAAAGAGCAACAACATCCAGTGTGCAAATATAGCCTGGCCTCTTACTTAAGCAGAAAGCATTTTCTCAGTGGCTTTTTAATAAAGAATCCTAACAACAGCCCACCCTGGGGAAAAAAAGCAATAATGAAAGTTTAATGTTAACATTAAGCACAACGTATTTGTTACAGGGTTGTTTTCAAGAAAATTAATGCCAGAGAGATTTCTGACTTAAGCATCGTTAACATAAAGCAAGATTTTTTCCGTATGACTATACTCTTCAGAGCAGAGAACACAATCACCTCTTTTGCTAACAAGTTTTTTTTTTAACACTGCATTTAAATAAAAATAGGAATAGGGCTACGGAAAGTGCAGTAGTCAAATTATAAGCAGTCAACAGAAGCTTTTTTTTAATATATAAATAGTGTGTGGGGGCACACAACCAGGGTAAAAACTGCAGTGCTCAAGCCCCCTGCCCCCAAGATTCCCACCATGGTTTTGGGCCATTTCACACTGGTGTGAAGGTGTGGACTGATGGTTGAGCTTCCAGTACTGCCTGTAGCTAAGCAAAAGAATCTGGGCTCTTGTTTTTGGATGGGAGACTGAATGTCAGATTTTAACAAGCTGCAGTACCTGTTGTGGCAGGACAGAGGCGCTGAGCTGATTAGTCACTGCAAGTGAGAGTTTCAGGGGAGTGTGCGAGAAGGCCAACCAGCAAAAGAATGGAATACAACCTTGATTACCTGTCCAGGCTTGACTTACAATTGTCTGCTAAAGCTCGATTGTACACAGCCAGAGGAGAGAACCACACTGAGAAGGCTACATCTGGGACTGAGGATTTGATGAATCACAGAATACTGTGTATGTGTAAAAACTTCATTGAAAAATGGTGACTAGCCTGCCCATGTAAGCCGCCTTGGGCATTTGCTTCGGCATGGGAAAGATGGGATATACAGTCTTCAAATAAATATTTGTGAAAAATAAAATTTTGAGTGCATCTGTTACATTGCCTCTTGATATTGCTACATTATGTTCATAAAATCAAAAAAGCAACATAACAAGTCAGGCTA
Source organism: Lerista edwardsae (assembly GCA_029204185.1). Taxonomy (NCBI): domain Eukaryota; kingdom Metazoa; phylum Chordata; class Lepidosauria; order Squamata; family Scincidae; genus Lerista; species Lerista edwardsae. The sequence goes on along the minus strand of JAJKFI010000009.1, from coordinate 8,148,211 downwards.
CAGAAGGTTAAAAGCACAGCTAGATGTTCCAATTTATTAATGAACAAAAGCCAAGGCCATGTTTGGTGAAAATAAGTACCAACACACAGGACAGAAATGATTCCGTGCTTATTTCTGGTTACTAATGATAGCCCATCCAAACCACTTTGCATTGCCTCAGAAATATTTCTATATTATATTCCAAGGAGGCTGAGCTATAGCAGAATGATTGGTCCTTTTCAGATCTGGGGGCAAACACTTATATAGTGTTGTGTGTGTATATGTATACACACTAGAGAGAGAGAGAGAGAGAGAGAGTATATAAGGAAAAGAGATCAATTTTTGAGTCTATACTCAGTAGATTCTGAAGTGAAGTAGGGAAGAAGATATTTTAAAAAGTAGGGCTGAAGTTCTATTGCTATACATTCTCTCCACTGAGAGGGAAGAGAAAAATACTAGGTCAAGGGTGACATTTTGGTCTGTGTTTATCATGTGTTCTTTTCCAATGTCCTCAAAAAGAGAACCATAGCAGTACGTTGGGCAATGGAGCCAAAGCAAATGTTGTCACCCAACACAAATTGCAACCACATGTGTTACTCTAATTAGATTCTCAAATGACTACAGTCGCCACTTTGTTAATCCTAGATGAAGAATCTTCAACTAGTCTCCTTAGGGCATGTATGTTGCCTGAAGTTTTACACTGTTTTATAAAGCTGGAATTCAGGGAGAAATGCCACATTTATTTTATAGAGCAAAAAAAAAAAAGCTCTGGAGCACAACAGAAGTTATGTTAAATGCTGTGTTTAACAAGGTTAAACAAACCTTAAATGCTGTGTTTATCTATCATCCTTATCAACATGAAATACAATAACCACCCAGATAGAATGTTTTTACAAATCTAAAAACAGAGAATAGGCTTACCATCACTTAAAGTCGTAAATTCCAGGAAGTGATATTCATAGAAAATATCTATTTTTGTTTCTACTTGGGGCCTCTTCAAAGTTGAATAGATGTTACCAGGCCGCTTTTCTTCATGTTTTTCCAGCTTGTTTAGTCCACACCCCATTGCAAAAACTGAAGACAAAGAGGAGAAACACTAATTAGATGTTCATATTATCCTTCCTTACTATAAATAATTTTTTTTACTAAGAATTACTAAATTTTCCATAGATCTGTTTCCAATAGCATAATTAAAAGATTCAAGGTGCGATCCAACTATGCCCTTGGGCCGGCGCATGTAGTGAGTGTCGGCCCAGGGCTGTCACAAACATACTGTAAGGCACATCTGCAGCAGCGCATGAGGTGCTGAGTTGGCAGGCAGTTGCACCAATACAACAACACTGTGGGGACTGGCCAGTGAGTTGTTCCTGTACTGGCCAAGTTTGGCCAGCATGAGGGTTGAGAACGTAAAGTTGGGGGAAGGCAGGAGGGAGGCGGAACAGGGCAGGTGAGGGGGGCGTGTGGGCAGCCCGACCCCAGGAGGGTGGTGGATCCTCCCTGTCCCTGGGCTGGCTGGGCTGCAGTCCAGGCCACTCGGACTTGTGTCAGCTATTTCGATGCAGATCCAAGCAGCCCCATAAGGCTGGCTGGGGCTTACCCCGGGGCAAGGTGGAAATATCACCTTGACCCATGTTGACCTCCAGCTGCCTCCCAGCCTGCATTAGGATGCAGCGTAGGCCTGCCAGCTTCAATGCAGGTTAGGATTGGGCTGTCAGACATTAAAACAGGCTATGTTTAATCTCTCAGTTAAAGTCAGTTGCAAGAATCATGTTCTCTGATTTGAATCCCATGTGCTTTGTTATGCTCCCAAAAGCTATTCTATTGTTTGACTGGTATTAGCCCTCAACACAGTGTGGTACACTGCTAAAAAAAATCAAACATATATATAAATTTGTGGCTCTGTGAAGACATGACATAGTAACCTACAATGCCCCAGGGTTTCAAACACTCTCCATTTTTCACATGCAAATTCTTACAAAGTTTACTTTAACAATGATTTAGTTTTCATCACTACACACGCGATTAAAGGTATCCAAGATGATACTTGCAATACTGTGAAACTATGGCTTCAAATTATTTAACAACCATGGTTATGAGGCAAATAATAGTTTTAGCCATGGTTATAGCAATGTCAGTTCAGTGCAATGATAAATTCAAAGCAAACATGGAAAGTAGGGAAAATTTATATGAGCATTACATGGCATTAGAAACCACTGTTTGCGAAATAACTCATTATGTCTGCATAACACATGGCCTATGTTTAGTAAAGCAAATTTGGTCAGAGAAAGCAACAACAACAAAATCAGAGTTTCTTTGAATCACCATCTTTAAATCGGACCATAACTAAGCAAGGACAGGAAATGAACAAATGTATTGGGCACATAGTTTTCAGCTGGAACAATCTGAATATGCATTTTATGCCATGCAACATCTTTAAACCTTAAGGCAGTGGTTCTCAAACATTTTAGCACCGGGACCCACTTTTTAGAATGACAATCTGTCCAGGACCCACCGGAAGTGCCGTCATTGAGACGCCAGGAACTGCTGCTTTCCTGAGAATGCAGCAATAAGTTGGGTGATTTCTCAGCCATTTTCCAACAGCGAAGTGAATCAGAAAGAAAAAAGTCCATTTACAACCTTGACACAAGCAAAACAACCACATACCCCTCCCTCTTTCCAGCATCCCATCTTCCCATATTTTCAATATGGCTATCGTAGGTGCCTGAAATTGGCTCATGACCCACTGGTGGATCTCAACCCACAGCTTAGGATCCACTGCCTTAATGGGTTTAATTTTTGGAAAAAGCTTATTCAGTTTAAGCACCACTTAAATCAATAAGTTAGTCATAATTAACTTAAATTTTATTCATTTCAACAGGATTTCAGCATGTCCTTCTCCAGAAACAACCCAGTGTGTGAAAGGATGAACCCCCTAATTCTACTCCAGCTTCTATTTACCCATTTTTTATTTTAAACAAAAGTCCATGTTAAACTATTTCTGACCCATTAGGCTAGTTAGTGCAGACACCAGCTTGCTGGAGGATCTGAAGCAAAGCTGGGTCCACATGGCATCCTTTGCCTTCCCGTAATGGCACATTGGGTACTACTACTGCCACCATTTCTGAGGGTGGGTTCAGGGGTGGGTTCTGTGATGGGCATGGAACCTTGGTCAGTGTCCAGGCTGGCTGAACCCTGCATCCACTCCTGAATCTAATATATATGATGCACATATTAACCGTGGTGGTGACATTCTAGTGATAATTTTTAAAACCATGGTACAATTGCTTAATACTATGTACACTGACAGGGGGGAAAGTCATTTTTTATTTAGATTAACAATTTTTTCCTCTACGTATGTAATGATCCTGAGACTCTTAAATCATTCGAATGTGCAGCCATATGGATAAATCAAGAATGAAAATCCATCTCTGACTGTATAACCGTTTACAGAATTAATATAACGCTACAGAGACTGCACTCGTATTGAAGGGAAAAGCAACATCAAGATCTACAGCTGAATTCTTTCTAATGCCTCCTGAGTGATGAAGAAGGGTCACAACGAGAGCAAAACGTTGTCTTTTTCCCTATCTGAGATTTAAAAATTTAAGTGATTGGCGAACTCTGAAGTCCTCAGTTTTATCATCTCCAAGATATATTGAAGATTAGTTTGAAGTATTTTGCCAATAGAGAGAAATACATTTAGGAGCAGCTATAGTCATAATTAGCTATGGTGGCAGCAAATCGGAACAAAATAGCAATGAAATGGCTGGGTAGGGAGGTCTCCAGTGAAAAAGCAACAGATAATCGGGGTTGTTGAACCCTTTGACCAGGACTTTCTCTCCTCTCAATCCTGCTCCCTGGCCATTTCTCCCAGGCCTCTCTGGCCTTGCTGTAATTTCATCAAAGACCACAAATGCAGCAAAAATGATATATAAGAACACGGAGCAGCAATATGTTACTCAAAATGAAAACCACAACAAGAAAACAGTAGAAATTGGAGTAGGAGAACAAAGTCAGTTTCCCAGAAGCAAGGAAGCAGCAATTCTTAGACCAGTGGTTCTCAAACGTTTTAGCACCAGGATCCACTTTTTAGAATGACAATCTGTTTGGGATCCACCAGAAGTGATGTCATGGCCGGAAGTGCCGTCACTGTGATGCCAGAGCCTGTTGCTTTCCTGAAAATGCAGCAATAAGTTGGGTGATTTCTCAGCCATTTTCCAATAGCAAAGTGAATCAGAAAGAAAAAAAGCCTATTTACAACCATGACACAAGCAAAGCAACCACACAGCCCTCCCCCTTTCCAGCATCCCATATTTTCAATATGGCTGCTCTAGGTGCTTTGTGACCCACCTGAAATTGGCTCGCGACCCACTGGTGGGTCCTGAGCCACAGTTTGGGAACCACTGTTCTAGACTTTAAGTCAGCCTCTTCCTTTCCTCAGCAGAATGCACTCGTTTTCCAAAGATATCAGAGCTCTACCCACGTTCTCAGCCACTGTCCAAGAGAACATGAACTGGGCTAATGTTTAAGTTACCAAAGAATAAATATATACCAGCAAATATAAATTAGTAAGTTATGTTTCTGTACGCCAATTGCAAACTCATTCAGCAAAGGGCTGAGACAGTATATGAGTAAGGACTGCAGCACATGCTTGAGCCCCAGGTTCAATTCCCCAGTACCTCCAAGGAAAGACCCATGTCTGCAGCCCGGGAAGGCTGCCATCAATCTCACTGAGCTAAATAGACCAAGGGTCTGACTCACTATAAAGGTAATTTCCTATGTTGCTTGTAAGTGAATGAATAACAATGAATAAGAAGAACCTTTACTGGTATAACAAGCTAAAAACAGTACTCACAGACAAAAGATAAACTCTAAGTAAAATTCAACAACATAAAAATAAGCAACACCCTCAAATCCCAAGGCCAGCTCACTCCTACAATCCATCTTGCAAAGGAGCAGAAGTGCAATAAGAATTGCATCTTGTCAAGATTCAATGTATTTTGCAGCAATTCGTGTTCATTTCTCGTTTTTTCCATCCAACAAAAAGCGGATGGTATCAAGTCCAGAACCCAGAAAAATTAGACAAAACAGGAAGCAAGCCTTGTTGATGGAAATCAATATAATAAGAACAATACAGTAACGTGAAAGAGAGTCTCAGTTGTAAGCATAGCACAGATACAAATCTGAGAGCTCTTCGCTAATCCACTAAATCTTGGGCTTCTTCCATTAGAAGACACGGCATTAAACCTAGCCAATGTAAAGGCTCTGCGAACCTGGGAGTGGTGGGAATAGTAGAATGTAAAGATATCTGAATGTAGAGTCAGATTAGACGGTCATGGAAGCCCAAAATGTAAAGGTGAGCATGTTTTAAGGGATGTGGTGTGAAGGTCCTATTTCTCAATATCAAATAATCTGGTCTGGATAATTTTGATAGCTGCCGTTGCCTTGTAAGTCAGAGACACAGCTGACGGTCCACCAGCCAAGGATATTCAGATATAACCACTGTACCTCTGCTGTGTACCAGCAACCAGCAACAGCAGCATAGCCCTCTGGCAGCTGTATTTTCTCAAGTATCATATTAGAACTTGAAGCCTGATCTACTTAAGAATGAGAAGACTGAGCAATACTGACTACACAAGTTAAACATCTGCATTGACTTCCTCACTTTTTCTGAGAACACTGAAGTGGGTGTTGAGAGGCTGCACTCCTATGACATTTCCATATCTCTAGACCACTTCCCCCTTCTCAGAACTAAGAATTCATATACTACACACATCAGTTCTCTTTCACATTTAACTGCTTGAACTGCACTAACTCATCTGAACAGTGTTTACCGCCAAGTAAAGATCAGCTTCTGTGGGATAGGGCTAGATCTACAATAAGTAAACCCCTAGTCAAAATAATGTTGTGTATATCAAGTACATGAATAACCAGTGTAAAACCTTTCTGTTTCATTTGGCTTGTTAATAGACAACTATGCTGTTTTTCTGAAGTTTTCTGTTTTGCCTTCCTTGGATCACTCCTCTGATTTTAGCTGTATTAGACATACACATTATTAGGCTATTTATTTTAGAACCCTTCTTTTTATAGCATAAACTGCATTGATTATCACTTTAATGGGATAGAAAGACAGTAAATAAATACTTTAAATAATAAATAAATTAGTTCAACACCTGAGAATAGGCTGAGGAATAAATAGATGGGCTCAAAGATGGTGGATAAAAAGAACATTGGCAATTATGAACATGGTGGCATTTACACACACTTTCCTATACTGTTCGTTTCACCTGCCTTGATTTCCAAGCTCTGCTGCCGATTTAATCCCTTAACCCTAGTCAACGCAGCCACCACTGCCTGTGTACATGCCGCAAACTATAGGGTGGCAACCAAATGGCCAGAGAGACTGCATAAAAGATTTCCCTTACTTACCTCCCCATAGGCCACCTGGCCGCCAATGGGTCTTCTCAGACCTTCACCATCTTTTTTGCTGGCGTATGTCTGCGGAGACTCACAGGGTGTTTTGCAAAGCAAAATAAGGACTAAGATGTCGTCTACAGGGTTGCCACCAAGGTCCTCCCGCTCCTGCCTCCTATCTGGCCCACTCCCCAAATCTCTCAACCGCCTGTTATGCTTCTTAAACTGCTCCCACCGCAAATCTACTTGCTCCAGAGGGGTGTCAAAGGACCACTGCCACATGTTCAGGGCTTCCAGCCATTTGCGCACATGGTCCTGGCATGCATGAGACATGGGTTTCAGACCACCAAACCAAATCACAAGATCTGCCACCATAAACCCTGGATAGCAATGGGCTGCTAGTCAGGTTATTGGCAGTTCCAGATCCACTCTGTTCTCCAACAGTGAGTCATTAATATTTTATAGATCCTCCTTCTACATGGCCAAGGAAGAAATAATATATTATTTCTTGTTGAGCACAAGAGTTCAACTTTTGGAGAACTGCAAAACTACAGCAGGTCAAATGTGACTTTTTGTTCAGTCAACTAAACAGGTACTTATTTAGGAAACTAAGAGGAAGAATAAACACTGCAAAAGGATCCCCTACTAACAGTATAGAGGAAGGTGCAGATGTGCCAAAGAAGAAAAGCAAGGATGTGCAGACCACAATACAGCCTAGAGATATGTGCCATGTTTTCTGGAAGAGGCTGTAACTGAGTGGTACAACACATGCTCAATCTCTGAGTAACTCTTCAATTTCTCACATTTCCAGGTAGGGAAGTAAGAAATTCCCATCTGAAACTCTGGAGAACCACTGCTAGGATGCAATCCTAACCTGCAGATAGGCTGGCACAAGTCCCTTGTGCTGGCACAGGAGTGTTGCAAATGCACCATAAAGTGTGTTTGGCCCACTCTTGGAGTCAGGGAATGACTCTGACAGTGGTTCAAATGTGCTATATGGTGCATTTGCAACACTCCTGGGGCAGCACAAGGGACCTGTGGCAGCCTAATTTCAGGTTAGGATTGTGCCCCAGTCAGCGTAAACATAATTGAGTTAGAGGGATCATTGATTCTGGTTCCCTAGAAGGCAACCTCTCATATAACCTAGCAAATGCAGACCCAATGCTGAGCTTGAAATGCTCCAGAGCCCATGTCTCGCAATGCTATAAAGCTAAACAAAGAAAGATTAAACACTAGCACCATACAACGGTGGCGTTACTAGGATTTGCGTCACCTGGTGCAGGAGATCAGTGTGTCACCCCCCATGACGGACTTCCTCCCATACCAGACCATACAGAATAAATAGCAATATCATACGCACAACCTAAATGCAGGGACATCACTAGGGTTTATTTAAATATATCACAGTAAAGGTCGCCCAACAAATCAGTAACCAACAAAAAACCAGTGGTCAACTTGATGAAGCTCACACAACTAAGTAAGAGTTCTAGTATTTGCACTGATACATGGAAATCAGAGCTGAAACATACTAACACCTTAATGGTTCCCTGCTGTGTCATAACACCACCTCATAGGCGAAACAATGAACAATCAGTTTCATTGGTCAATTTTGTGTTAAGGAAATCCATTTTTTGGTACAGAAGGCAGTTGTGTTTTCTTTGGTTTTTTGGCTATAACCTTTGATGGAATACCCATACTTCAATGACATTTGTTCCACTGCATTCTGCTGTAAATTCTGAACTGTATGATATATAACATGAAAGTATTATTTGAAAATACCAAGATTTTATAATTGGGGGCAGTAGTGGTGTCACCGCCTCCCACATACACTCCTAGCAACACCACTACAGTAGTTCTATGGTGCTCCACAATTAAGCACCACTTGGGGAAAAAAGTTATGCCAAATCCAATTACCATCCCATGATGGTCTAGGAATCATGTACAGTGATGATGCCATAGTGTTAGGCACCAGTTATGGCGACAACAGACTAATTAGCATTTCTAATGTGATCTATAAAATGCGGGTGACAAAGCAGGGCACTTAACAACACTGTTTCCCCCAATACGATGTTGCGTAGTCTATCCTTGCAATTAATTATTTAGTGAAGGGTTAAAAAAAACATTACCTAGGAATAAATTGCTCTCTCCCCCACAAGGGAAAAGTAGGGCAAGAAATCCCCACTGCTCAAATGATTTTTCTTCCTCATATTTTATAAGGGAAGTCAATCTAGATGACTCCAAAACATGAGTGTCAATGGAGCTTAAAATAATTCTTAGACATGCTAGCAAATAGTTATATCTGCGACCAATGGGATTGTGAAAGAGTTATACATTTTAGAACTCATATACCTATATAAAAAGCTGACACTAATAGAATGGAAAGTACTTTGTGCAAAAAGTTAAATGTAACCATGTTAAATGCCCCAAATCCTGCACTGATATGTTTTACAAATGTTAGAAATCTGACCACCACTTCAGTTATCAAATTAGACATCATGTTCAGAGGAAATGGGAACACAGAGCATTTTCCTCTACTGTATAATGAATATCAATGGGAAACTATTCACATTCTGACTGCAATTCTGTGAACAGTTGGTCTGCTTAAATTCTACAAAATTAAATTCAACTAAATTTAAACAGCCTAAATACCATATGCAAGGTTGCAATCTTTGTTAATATATGCTTTTTAAAAAATGCTGTGTGTTTAAAAGAATACAAATGAGATAAGTAGTGGTTTCAATTAAATAAAATAGCTATTAGATTTTTCAACTTAAAATTTTAAGTTGCAGTATAATTTAATCCTGACACCGCTTCAATTTCTGTAGAGGCTTTGAAAAAAAAAATCCATCACCCAGTTCACTCAGCTGGCTTGATTGTTCAAGCAGTGCCTTGCATAAAGATCTAGTCCAATTTGTTGCTCTAGCCAGGATTAGAAAGTGTGTAGTGTTACCATGCTGATTCCCAGGAAGGAATCAATGTTGCCTTACATCACTTAACAGCACCCTCTGGCCAATCTAAGAGCATTATACAGGCACTCAGAGGAGAGTCGTATTTAGATCCTATTTTTCAGAACAACATGATGCTGTTGAGAGTACTAAGAGCCAGGAAACCTCCCAATTCCAACAGGGATACAGTACATTGCCTCAGGAAAAAATGCACTGAAGTTTCTATTTGACAGACAGACATTTACATGTAGCCAAAAGCATTCTTATTCACACATTTAAATGCCATGGCCAGAACATCACTGCTGCCCCATTAATGAATTACTGTCTGGGAAACAGAAGTGTGCTGAAATTATGCAGATAATCAAGACAGATGAAAACATGGATTTGAAAAAAAAAACTGTTAGAACCCTTATCTGTGTCATTAATCATAGCTAATGATTCAACTTTCAGTAAATTTTAAAACCATTAAGAATATCAACCAAAGCCAGCCTTAATAGAACATACAGCCACGTATCCTGCTTAAAGCAAGATCCATATTATCTTCTGAAGCTGCACTCAATCTGCTGGCATTTTCCTGCAATCCAGACAGACATTGCAAGTGACCCCAGTCATGCTTGGAATTTCATGAGTCGTCTCTTCCTTCACTGCAACAGGCAAAAGGGGCATCCTGTAGCCCTTTACTCCCCATAAAGGACAAGAACCAAGCAGGAGCACAAGAAGTTGCCTTAGATAGGATTACCAGATACAAACTGGGATAGAGTGCCTATACTTTTAACCAGTGTATAGAAGAGGAAATTTGGACAGGTGCAGCTAATCATGGAAGAGTTTCAAAAGCTGCACCTGCCCAAATTCCCTCTTCTATACAACTGTTAGAGGTATAGGCACTCTGTCCTAGTTTGTATCTGGTAACCCTACCTTAGATCATTGGTCCATTTAGCTCAGTATTGACTACAAGTCTTTCCCAACTCTCCCTGGAAAGACCAACCTGGGACATTAAGCATGCCAAGCACATGGTCGCCCACTGACTCACGTGCCCCCTCCCCAAGTAGTCAACTCTTTTACTACTCACCGAAAATGGAGCCGGGTAAAAGTATAGGGATGAAAGCACATCTCTTAAAACAATTGCCACAACATGCATCTAAGATGCTTGCAGGAGGGGGAAGTGTCTTACACTGAAGGGTCTTCCTCAATTCAGCCTCTTGTATATACAAATACAGTCTGTCCATATAAAAGTTCCACATGCATGTAGTCAGCAGTTCTAATCAGAGACTGTTTCCTGTGGTACAGGCTGGAGCTTACACTCCAAACATATACCAAGCAAGATTATACATCTGCTGCAACATATCGCATGCTGCCTACCCGCACTGTATTCTGAAACATATTAAAACAACCCGCAGGACTAGCTCAGATACCATGAAAACTGCAAGACAACTAAAAGAGCTGCCGCATTGCAAGAACTTACCTGGTTCTTGCCTGATCATGATTTAGATTAGCAATTCATGTGGTTTAACCACTACACCACATCCTTTAGCTAGCTTTATTTTTGACATTCAGCAGACACACAAAACTCTACCCAACCGTATGTCAGAACAAAAACTGGCACACTCAACACCAACAGATGCTGATGCCATAAGAGGCACTGCTTATCTTATTTTGTGTTTGAAGAAATTTTCAGTACTGGTTAAAAACAAGCAAACTAGTAGGAGATTGGCTGTAACTTTTTAGACGAAAAACAGGACACTGTGGCTGCAATCCTATACACATTATATTACTTGGGAGTAAATGGGGCTTACTTCCAAGTAGACATAATTAGGATTGTGCTGTGAATCAATCACTAACAGCTCCTGCCTGTTAAGAGCCTAAGCAAAAGAGTGGGGAGAGCCCAAGACAACCTCTACAAAGACTGAAATATTTCCACTGGTTAGGGTTGACAGGTCAGTCTTTTGACTGGAAAAATTCAGGTGTATTTTTGTTTTTTTCTATGATGGGAAGAGCCATGCAGAAGAATTACCAGCTTTTCAGTCCAACAGTTCCTGATATAACCACACACTTGATTCAGGCCCTTCCCAAACACTGATTTCATTGCCTAGTTAGGATTCATGAGAGACGTTCACAAGAATGATGCCAAGTGACAGTGAGGGACTACATATCCGCCCCATATTTCTGGCTGTCCGTTCTGCTATACCACCCACTGGGGAAGTATAACATCTTTACAGCAAGCTGCCAGCAGCAACAGATTAAGGTCAGCAGGAACAAGCATGTAAACCCACAGCATTGCAGTCCTGATGTAACATTGGACATTTTTTATTGTATATTAATGACATTATCCCCTCTCTCCCCCCCTCCAATTTCTTTAGAACAGGCTCGCTTCCCCAGTGAGCGACTGTAACGTGGATATCCTGGACAAATTTCAGAATGTCCAGCGTCCAACAGCTTCTACACATGAACTAAAAAAAAGTCCTGCGTTTCCTTCGCTTTTATCCTCTTGCTGCCTCCTATAGTTTAAGTTGATGCTGACAAGCAGAGGGCTACACAAACTTTCAGGAAAGAGAGATGGGGCGGGGGGAGAAGAGGCAAAATACAAGCGCCGATCTTCAATTCTCCTTACTCTCTCCGCTGCCTATTCCAGATCCTTCAACTGCAGACAGGAATGAGACGTACGCAGAGACGGCGCGCGCACGCACACACACAAACACACATACACGTCCAGCGATCACTGCGCACCGCGATTCGCCCTCCCAGCTCAGGCATGCACACGGCTTGGCTCCGGATTCCAAAACACACGGGCTGAGAGCCGTTACCTCTGCTGACAAAAGCGGCGACGCTGCCAGAAGGCACCCGTTTAAGCCAACACAACGCAGGTCCCCGTCCAAAGGGGGTCACTTTGGGTCACTGCCCACAGCCCTCACACCTGTGCTGTGGAGGCTGAGGAAAAGGGCGAAACACCCACTTTTCTCCCCGCGACAAAGTTCGGCCAGGCGCTGCACGCCCGCGGAGGATTGGTGGCGCCTCCCGAGTGCACCTACCGGAGCCCCTACCTGGGAGCTTGCCTTGCTTATGCCAGCTGGGCTCCGCGTCCCCTCTGCCTTCGGTGGCTGAGGCGGTGTTTCTTCCTCGCTCGCTGCCTCCCTGCCTTCGTCTCCTCCGAGCCGGAGCAAAACGCTTGCCGAGCAGCCGCTCGCCGCGCCATGCACCGCAGCCCAGAAACTTTGCGCCTCTGGGGAAATGAGCAGCGGACTTGGCGGCGCGTCTTGGCTGTGGCTGGAGGAGGCACCGCTAGCGGGACTGGGAGGCGCCTCGTCTCGCTGGGAGCGGCAGGCGCAACTCCTGACAGGGCGCGAGAACCGCCGCACTTCCTCTTCCTCCCCAAAAGGGGCTGCTCTGCGTCTTGCGAGCGGGGACTCCTCCGCGGACGCGCTCTCGCCTGGCCCTTCCTCGCACCCCGGGAGCCGCTTCCCCAAAGCGGTGGGACTTCCCCCAGGCTGGGTCCCGCCCAGAATCTGGGATGCCTCCCCGAGTTTCTCTACAGTCCGATCAATCCTGGCTGGCTACTGCTACTGCCTGGGAAGTCTCGTCGCTCATGGCAGGATTTGTAGCCTCGCTGTTCCTCATTTTTATGGCGCTGTTTATCATACGAAGTGCTTTGCACTCCTTCTCTCATTCATCACGTTCCTAATTTCGCTCCGGCTCACGGTGTGCTCACGCCAGAAGTTGTTACGGAGCCAAGCTTTGGAACGATCCAGCTCAAGGGTTTTCAACCTTTCTGTTTGTTTGGTTTTGCTTTTTGCGGCTACCATTTTTCAAGGGCAGCTTCCTCCATGGACAGCTGATGTGTGTGCAGGGCTGGCATAACCATGAAGCCAACCTCAGGCAACAGTGGCAAGGGGCACCTGTCAGCTCCCTGTCTCTTCATCTCCCATTCCTTCAAAAGGTGGCGGAGAGGAGAGTGCTGGACTAGACTCATTGGAGACACTGAGTCCACCCACCCCTCATCTCCACACTTCCTCTTCTGCTTCTGTTTCCTCTTCCTTTTTGAAATAAGGAATTGTGAAGTGGTGGTGGTGGTGGAGGAGGAGTGGCAGCTGGTGCAGGTAAGAGGAGTGGCCTGTAGTATGCCACTTTACAGTAGCATTGCAAGGGGACAGGATGCCAGTCATAAGGGGGTGCCAGTGTTGCATTGCAGTCTCTGGCTAACACGGAAACTGAAGCACCTTATTGGTACTTTGAGGTGATGGCAATAAGGGAGGTGTCTGCATTGCCCACCTATACATACAGTATAGGCAATGGTGTCATCTAAATGATTTAAGAACAGGTACTCACTTTTGATTGGCATGTGTCGGGACCCGCCCACCAGAAGTGATGTCATAAGCCAGAAGTAATGTCGTGGCAGGAAGTGACATGAAAAAAGCCCTTTTTGAGGCCTCAGATGATTTTAAACTGACCCAACAGTTGCAACAGAATTCCACAGCACCCCCAGAACATGTTAAGGAGGCCTGGCATCATGTTAAAACCCCAGAGCAACTCATTTTTCAGTGGCAAGGAAAGGAAAGGCTCCGCTCACTGCCTGCCTGGCTCTGAGAACATGCAGGCAACTCAAACATGCAGGAAATTCAAACGCTGCAGAGGGCGGAGTCGATGAGTGGGCGGGCGAATGGGCGGGGCCAGCTGTAATCCTAGAATCCGGTACTCGCGTACCCCCCGCATACCCCCTGCATGACATCACTGAGTATAGGGTTATACATTAATCTTCCTAGTATCCCGATACTGCTGCCTCCATCTGGCCCTGCATCTTCTAGTCACAAGGTGCTCAGGAGCAGAGGCACCCTGCTTGGGTGTGGAGGCTACTTACACCCTACTATTAGGGCATGGCTGCTACAGTCATCTCCACTTCCAGTGGGGTCAGGCCAAGCAGAGAACTGCACATCCTCAAGGAACGAACTTAACGTAAGCTCTTGCAAACCTACTACTGCTTCCAGGCAAGTAACTACGTGTCTACGACCACTGTCTGACTTTTGTTTCAAATGTAACTAAACAGAACATTTGGAAGACACAAAACGACTTAAGGCCCAATCCTATCTAAGTTTCCGGTGCCAGCGCAGCTGCAATGAAGCCCTGAGGAAAGGGAACAAATGTTCCCTTACCTGGAGGAGGTCTTCATGACTGCTCCCTACTGCAGGATGCAGCACATGCCCTGTTGGCATGGCTGCACCGGCACTGCAAAACTGGATAGGATTTGGTCCTTATACACCTAAAACGATGCACAGACAAGCCCCTTAATGTTCCTGTACTATTTAAAAACCCTACAATTTAAGACCGGAACTGAGAGGTTCCTCATTATTATTATTATTATTATTATTTATTTGATTTCTACCCGGACTTTCTGCCCTAAGGCACACAAGGCGGCTTACAACATTTAAAAGGCAATACAGCCACAATATACACAATTTTCCTATGCCATTTTCCTACTTGCTTGCCAACCCCCCAGAAAAACTCCTTAGATAAGAGCCAAGGGGCTCTCTAGACCAGTTGTTCTCAAACTTTGTAGTGCCAGGAGGACCCACGTTGGAACTGATGTCATTAACCCAGAAGCTACGTTGTAGCAGGAAGTGATATCAAGCAGGAAAAATTTTAACGCCCCCATACAACAAAATCAATTGAGTAGGTAAATTAAGTTTAAAACATTATTTAAAATAAAGAAAAACTTACCCTTACCTCCCAAGTAGTCGCCCTCACATGCTTCCAGGCTGATGCTGCAAATGGCAGCAGTGCAGTGCACACAGCTCCCAAAGCCTCCACCAGTGCTGATAAGGTGGCAAGTTGTGGGCAGGAGGGAGGGCACCAGTGTGTGCCATGATCCTATCCCCTCTTTCCCAAGTCACCCCACCCTTTTCTCTCCTTGAACTTATGCCAGCAAAATGGCTGGCACAGGTCTGAGGAGATCTATAGGTGCAGGCTGCCAACCAAGAACAGGTTTACTTATGTCCTGCTGGCTGCCCAATTGTCTCCCCACCATTGGATTCAATACACATTCCACCTGTGTAGCTGCAGCAGTGCCAATAGTGGTGGGTTGGATTGGGAAATAAGAAGACTAAATGGGCAGTCTGGAACTAACTTGCTCTGGAACAGGCAGGCCTACTGGCCTGTGCTGTAGGTGCTGGGGGGGAGCACAACTCAGTAAGGAGATTTTTTTTCCCCCTTAACCCATGTCAGGTGCCAGCCATCCCATGAGACTGCTTGGATTGGTCCTAGCAAATTCACTGGCACAAGTCCCAGGCACTGGGCCAAGAGTGTAGCGAATGTGCCATTTTACCCCTGCTAACTGGGCAAGAGGTACTTTTTCAAGTGGTGTTGCTCTTATATTTAGCAGGGGGAGAGTAATTGTCCCTCTTCACCCCTGCACAGTCTTTCTAGTGGCTGTTGCTGGTGGTCTGCCTTTTTTAAGATTGTGAGCCCTTTGGGACAGGAAGCCTGTTGTTGCTGTTGCTGTTGCTTGCCTGTAAACCGCTTTGTGAACTTGGTGTTGAAAAGTGGTATATAAGTACCTGTTGGTTGGTTGATTGATTGATAAAGCACGTTCACGACGGCTCTGGAGTCAGCTCAGCCAGCACAAGGACATGCACTGGCTCCTGGAAGCTGAATCCAGTGGAGGGGTTAAGTTCACGTGGCTGAGATAAGCTGGCACAGGGGATTAGAGAGGGTGGTACAGGGGAGTGGAGAGGCATTTTTGGATGGATGGAGGGGCAGATGGGGAGGGTGGGGGAAACCAAGCAGCTCGTGAATCAGGCCAGCAGCGGTTAGGACTTGGCCTGCACTGCTGTAACCCACCCACCCGCCTGGGCCCAAACCGCCTCCCCCCTGCCCTCCCTCCATCCAAAATTGCCCCTCCACTCCCCTCTACCACCCTCTCTAATCCCCCCTATCAGCCGGCGTGAACTTAACCCCTCCGCTGGATTCAACTTGGGGACTTGCACCAGCCCATCTATCACTCAAGATTGTGCCCTGAAAAGCGAATGGAAACAACTTTGTCATTCCTCACGTAATTGCAAGTGGAAAAAAGATGACTGGTTAGCACTCCAAAGTCTATTTATTTTCTCTTTATTTTTACAGAAAATTACAAAGGGCTGACATACAAAAATGTGTATGCAGAAGCAAGTTCTACTGTAATCTGTAGTGCTCCTAATTATGTTAAGGATTGGAGCAAATGTAATACTGTGAGTAGGACTGACTACAATACTCACACTGCACATAATTACAATCTAATTAGACTTTCTAACCTTGCTGTCATGTGCAAAAAAGACTAACTATGTAGGGACAGCCTTTTCTAAAGGTTTTGCTTCCTGCCACCTCACAGTATAAAAGGAAACTGCACTGAAGGCTTATTCAAGATTTGCAAATAACAGATCGTCTAAATGTTGTTACAGGCAAGTACAGAACAGAAGGAAAAAGAAAGCCTTGAGTGAAGATAACATACTTAGAAAGAATAGCATAAAACAGCTGCCTGCTCATTGTTAAGAACATTGCCAGTGCATATACATTTTCTAGTCATTTTACTTTCTATCTCTTTTTCTCCCGTCTCCCCTTGAATTTTCCATTTTTGTATTTGCACTGTTTTCCTCTCTCACGCTCTTTCTTTCCCTCATCATTTTTTCCCACTCATTGACTTGTCTGGCTTTCTGGCTATGTGAGAAAGCAGCATGCACTCCCAACAGGGGGGCCATATAATTGCACAGGTTTTTGATAGTGGTGTTAAAGCATATGGGGAAGAGCGAAATTGCAGCTTTTTCAGCACATTATTACAAGAAGTCAGGTCAGCAGCACTTCCACAGCCAATCTCAGGGGCACTACACACCAATGCCTTCCAATATCGCAGTACTAGTGATTGTGAACATCAAGGGTATAACTTGAGGAACATCTGGGCTCAAAGCTAGCCAAGCTTAGCTGTGTGTGTGTTGTCTACAAACAAAGATGGCTGGGTTTCACCTAACTGCAGCTATTTACAATGCATGTCCTTTACTTCCTGCTGTGAGTGGTTGAGCACATCCAACAGTCCGAGTCATGGTCCAATCTTATCGAGGGCCGGCATTAGTGGAACATACGTTCTACTGGCGTGCGCTGCTGCAAATTTGCCATAAAGCCCTTTGCAGCAGTGCAAGGCCCGGCTGCATGAATGGGGAGGCCAGAGCCTTCCAACAGGCAGAGGAGGCGTGACAGAGGCCCACCAGGTAAGTCTAGTGCAGGGGTCTAGAATGGGGAAGGGATGGAGTGGGTTGGATTGGTGCGGGGTTGGCGGTGCCAGTGACTGTCGAGTTCTGAGGTCCTTCCTAGGCCTGAGCTTCCTGCACAGCTCAGTGCGGATTTGCCCCAGTGATATCGCTGGAGCAGATCTGAGTTGACCCATTGTGGTTTGGGGCTTACCACATTTGGGAAACAAATGTCCCCTTATCCAGAGACCTCCAACAGCCAAAAATTCCCCATGGGATGCAACGTAGCATCACTGCTGCCACTGCATTGCCACCCAAGGATTTAGGTTGGATTGATCTGCTAGTAGAACTCAGCTTGATACATACATTTGATTACATTTTTTAAATCTCAGTATATTTTTAATCTATTTATTATTCTGTTGATTTTATTGAATCTATTTTTTATTAATCTATTTTTTTACAGGTACAGCCCTTTCAGACCCTTCGCTTGGATTGACTGGCCCCGAGACTTAGGGACAGCCCAAACCTAAACTGCCCTGGCACTGTGTGGAACAGCGGCACTGAAATGGCCATCGCTGCCTCTCATGGAGCTGGAGCAGCAGCCGGCGTTTCTTTGGGGAAAGGGACCATATGTTCCCTTGCCTTGACTGTTGCCTGGCCGCAATAGCTCTACTTGGATCTATGTCTGCTATTTAGCAGACACAGAACCAAGGAGGCCCATGTTGGGCTCTGCAGCTCTAGACGGGGCACAGGATTTGGCGGCAGCCTCTGCCACTGTCCCCACCTCCTCCCGGGCCCGATCCTCCCCATGTTCCCCCTCCCTCTGCTCAGTTCTGCTCCCTCCCAGCCTTCTCCATCCTGAAAAGGCTCTCCACTGCCCAGTGGGTGAACTCACTGCCTGGTGCCCCTTGGAGTGTCTTCCTAGCGCTGAGGCCCAGCACCAACTGGCACTGGCCACTCTGCTGGTGCTGGGTGGTTCCCACTGGCATTGGAGTGCCTTACTGCATTCTTGCGATGCCCAACGCCAGTGGTGGGGCTGGAGTGTCTGTGCTGGGGAACCCAGGATTGGGCTCTGAATCTCTTTTGCTGTATGCAGAAATAGAAGCATGTTGCCACAACCATCGTATTTATACACCACACATACTCTGTGCTACTTATTCTGTCTTGTCTTTGCACTCTCCAGCCAGGATCCAAGGATAGTATTTCACTCACAGTAGCTGTGCACAGTACTTGCACATGAGGATTTTAAAACAAAAATGCAGTGCAAGAAAAATGGGAGTCTATCATATTAGGCCACATGTAAGAGCTCTTCCACTGACAGTAACCTCCACGTTGCCATGCAAGGTTGTGTGCCAATTCAGGGATGTGTACTACTTGTGCAAACGCACAGAATTTGTTCATCTACATCTGTGTGCAGCCCTCTGGAGGGAAGGTCAAGCACCAATTCACTGGCTAAAGATATAGAACTTCCCAAGATTGTTCTGCCCTAGTGCAAGTCTCACTGGTGTGACAGCACAGAGATCACAAAGATGAACGCCTTCAATTCTCTGTTCCAAGTCACAAATATGGTTTAGGTTATTTATACTCATACACAAAAAGACTTTTTTTCATTCTGCAACTATATTAAGATGGCTTATTTGAATTAAGGGACAGATCATTTGCATCATTATTTACTGTTAAAGGTGTTATTTACAGTAGCAAGCAGTAGCACTAGCCAAAGAAATAAGTTGAACTCTACTTTTCATGAAACATTAACGCAAAGTGTTCCTTTCAGAGGGGCTCATAGTTTTGACTGCTGGATTTACCCTGCCATGCAGCCAGGTCTTTTGCATTGATCAATAATTTAAGGTCTATAATAGTTTGTTTTCAATTGTTAAATTTTTAAGTATTATAACAAAAACATTCAAAAAAATCTATAGGCAAAATTATAGAAAAAGAATTATCTTTCTTACAATGACAATCTGTCCAATAGACTGAACTAACTATTTTGGGTTATATTATATCAAGTTGTAGTTATAATCACAAACTCCTTCAAGAGTCAGAGTTCCATTACAAAGTGTTCCACAAGGTTGCATGATGTTCCAAAATGATATAAATAGCTACCAAAAAAGCAGATTTTTTTCATGATGTCGACTTTGGCAGAACTGCTTGAAACAGGTGAGTTTAACCATTAGAATTTATTTCCAGATCTTTCTAGTCCATTGCTTTGATAGAGGCCCTGTTTCCAGTAATTTGAAATAAGTGTCAGTGTTGTCAACAACATGCTATTAATCACTTTACCTTGCTGTTTCCTTTGAGGAACCAGGTTTTTTGGCAATTCATGTTACCTCAGATAATGGACATCACTGAGTCAGGCGTGACCCACAGCCAGTGATTCAGAGTCATGACTTACATAGAATCATGTTAAGACTGACTTTTTGGGTATGCTTCCAATTTGATTTGGGGTGTATGTGTGCTGG
This sequence comes from Lerista edwardsae, assembly GCA_029204185.1. Lineage (NCBI taxonomy): Eukaryota > Metazoa > Chordata > Lepidosauria > Squamata > Scincidae > Lerista > Lerista edwardsae. Next base: position 8,128,213 of record JAJKFI010000009.1, on the reverse strand, counting down.
ATTCCTTTATTCCCACCACCACTTCCGTGTCGTGCCGAAGACCTTGTGGCTGAACCAGACACTGGCATTCAGACAACTGGGGGCAGCATGGTAGGTTGATTCCAGGAGGTGGGGCTTGGAATGGAGGAGGAAGGCTTAATGAGGCTGAAGGGGGAAGAATCAGAAAAGGGTAGGGGCAGCCAGGACACCAGGGAGTGGGCTTTCTTGGCCAATCAATCATCTGTTTCTTCTTAGATGAATGAACAGATGGCCTGATTTTTTAATAAGAACCTAAGAACATAAGAAGAGCCCTGCTGGATCAGGCCAAAGGCCAATCTAGTCCAGCTTCCTGTATCTCACAGCGGCCCAACAGGTGCCCCAGGGAGACACGAGACAACAAGATGTTTGCATCCTGTTGCCACTCCCTTTCACCCGGTACTCTGAAGTAGCCTACTACTAATGTAAGGAGGTTGCACAATCCATCATGGCCTATAGCCCACGATGGACTTTTCTTCCAGAAATCTGTCCAATCACCTCTTAAAGGCATCTAGGCCAGATGTCATCACCACCTCCTGTGGCAAAGAGTTCCACAGATTAACTACCCACTGGGTAAAAAAGTATTTCCTTTTATGTTTTAACTGTCCCAACCCTCCGTTTTAGCGGATGTCCCCTGGTTCTGAGAGAGGGAAAAGAACATCCCTCTATCAACTCTATTCCTTCCATGCATAATTTTGTATGTCTCAGTCATGTCCCCCCTCAGGCGCCTTTTTTCTAGGCTGAAGAACCCCAAACACTGCAGTCTTTCTTCATAAAGGAGGTGCCCCAGCCCCATCATCACTTTTGTCGCTCTTCTGCACCTTTTTCAGCTCCACTATGTCCTTTTTGAGGTGTGGCGACCAGAACCGTACGCAATATAGAGGTGTGGCCTTACCATCAATTTGTACAATGGTATGATAATATTGGCTGTTTTATTCTCAACCCTTTTTAATTACCCCAAGCATGGAATTGGCCCTCTTAACTGCTGCCGCACACTGGGTCGATACCTTCATTGAATTGTCCACCAGCACCCCAAGATCTCTCTCTTGAGCTGTCAGACAGCTCAGAACTCTTTAGCCTATAGGTGAAGTTTTGGTTTTTTGCCCCAGTGTGCATCACTTTACACTTCTTTATGTTGGAACGCATCTGCCATTTTGCTGCCCATTCCCCCAACTTGGAGAGATCCTTCTGGAGCTCTTCACAATCCCCTCTGATTTTCACCACCAGGAAGTTTTGTATCATCCGCAAACTTGGCCACCTCGCTGCTTATCCCTGTCTCCAGGTCATTTATGAACAAGTTGAAAAGCACCGTCCCCAAGACAGATCTCTGGGGCAGATCTCTGGGACAGATCGCTCCGCTTTTCACCGCTCTCCGTTGTGAAAATTGCCCATTGACCCCCACTCTCTGCACAAGGGATGGAGAATCCAAATGGATGGGAGAAGAGGTTCTTGCGATAGCAAGCAAAGAAGGCAGGCAAACCAAGTGTAAGTATTTCTTTGCAATAAAGGAAGAACTTCAAACTTCATGGCTGCTTTGCATCAAACATGGCAGGAGCAACACACATTGTTTCCCTTACTCTATTGCCCTGGAGGTTGAAGTGAACGACTTTCTACCTAACGAAAAAGGGCCTTAAGTGATTTGACACCCTTTGTAAAGAGTCAATACAGATTAATGCTAATTTATTAGAAACTCTGGCTAGAACACATCAGGGACTGTCCAGTTCTCTTGACTATTGTATAGTAGTCTCTCCTGGTCTTTCATTGTATTCCGTCAGCTCCTCTCACCTCTATTCAATCTGCTGCAAAAGTCATTTACCTCTCTTATCCATGGACAGCAGAAAGAAGTGATAGAAGAGCAACAAAATGAACTGGTTCACCTTAGGAATGATAAATCCAATGGAGTTCACTGTAAAACATCACTCTGTGGGATTGAGAATTGGTAAAAGAAATAGTTCTGTTCATTAAGAAAGATAGCAGATTATAAATTGCCCCACTCTTACCTGAGACCTATCAGATCTTTAGGTGCCAGCTCTAATTGTGTCTATATAGTCTGAAAATTGTCAAATGTGATATGGATTACTTGAGTTACATACAGTAGATTCAGGGCAGAATCTCACAACTGCAATAGGGAGAAGCACTTTCAGATTATCTGCTTCAGCACTTGTTACTTACAACTCAGGTTTAGATTAAGCAAAAAAAGTCATGTTGTACTAGGTCCCTTTCCTCTTGATTGTTTGATTTTAGCTTATTAGAGAATGAGGGGATTACTAAAAGCAGGTCACTCTGCTTCACACATTTGGGAAATCCCTACTATTGCCTAGATTTAGACATATCATAGTTTGTGCCAAGTAAAGTACCTACACCGTGGTTTAAGCTTCCACATATACAGCAGCCAAATCATGACTCAGAGCTGCTTGTTTCTTATCTGCTCAGGACTCAGCTTCATAAATTCACTCCCATCTCCAAAGGTGGAGCAAAGGCCTTACTATAGTTTTATTAGCAAACATAATGCAAACCAATAAGCAAGAACTATAGGTAGTTGCAAAAGAACTTCAAGACATGGTTTCAGGTCCTTTTTTGGTTCCAAACCATAGTTTGTGGTCATGCTCCCATCCAACATTACACAAAAATGATTTTGCATTATTCTGCCTGAACCCCAAAGAGAACAAATGGATGCAATATTAGACACAAGCCTTCTAACATGTTAACTTTTTAACACTGGGCACCTTTTCTCATCCCCCTGCCATAGTGCCTTTCCTCTTTACCCAGCTAGTAAACTGCATAAGGGTTACTCTGCATCTGAATACAGAACAACAATGTAAATCACTGGTTGTTTGAGGTACATGTCATATGCTATGTGGTTATGTTCTGTATTCATTTCTAGAGGATCTTGGCAATCAGGATATGGTTGTTGTATTATTTAATATTCATCTTGGTTTATCATCCTGTGTACTTCAGTCTATGTGTGTGCCTACTATCTTCTGAGAACTCTACCTACATCCAATAAAGCATCCACATCGGCAAAATAATGCCCCACAGCCATCTTCATGGCTAAACTACACACCTATTCTTCTGAAATGTATAGTAATACTTAGTCTAACACCCCATCTGCTGGCCACTTATTAAGTTGCAATAAAAGCATTATAGAGGGGGCAAGTATCCATCTGCCACTTCTATAGCAATAGCAATACTATCTCACAGAAACTAACAAGATTTCATTATGCCTATGAAAAGTTGCATAACTAAACATAGCTAAACCCACAGAACTGCCTGGGTGATTATAAACGTTTTACCTCCGATTCACGTGTGACCCCAGCCTACTAATGTGCATATTTATATAAATAACACATTTGCATCCCATCTTGATTAAAACAGGTAATGTACAAAAATAAAACAGAAAGTCAATATAAGTGGCAGAAACTAGTAAAACAAAATAGTGTTACAAACAGCACTTTTAGTTCTCCCAAAGGGGGGGCAGAACCACTTTTGAACTAGCAGTTAAGATCAGCAAAAACTAAGACACCTTTTTAGTAAGTTTCACAATTTCAATACAACTCCAGAGGAGGCCCTGCCCTTGTATATCTATCCATCATACTTTAAAGCCTAATAGTCTGTTCTTTGCTAAAGAACACTTAGGGCCTAATCCTATCCAATTTTCCAGCACTGACGGAAATCATCACTGCTGGTAAACTGAATAGGATTTGGCCCTTAGATTTCAGAGCAAGTCAACTCTTTTGGGGAGGGGCTAGACTTCCAGTGTCCATATGTCTGGCCCTTCCTGGTTGCCACAGCAGCAGGTTGCTAGTGTCCTAAAATGGCATTCCCCTCATGTACTTTATTTGAATCGCTAGGAAAATAAAGATACAAATGAAGTCTCGCCATGAATGGACATGAAGAGATCATGCGTATAGGAAATGGGTTCCACTTTTATGGACATGGATAAACAAATCTGTAGTATCAGTAGAAATACAGGAGATCTTTGTTATCTGCTAACTCAGGTCCTGCAGGTAACAAGGATTTACTGTATTCCTAGTTTTAAGCTTTTTCAGTATTAAGCTTCTGTTCATTTACCTTCATTAAGCTTAAAGCCACACACAAAATTTCTACTCTTAGCCTAGAATCTGATTGGGGGAGTGTGACAACTTCATTGCCCTCACTGGCCCTCTAAATGCTCAACATCTGTGCCAGCAATTTCATGTACATGTTTTGAGTGCCAGAAATTCAATGGACCCTTACAACAGCAGGATGGAATAGGAGTCTCTTAGCATCACTTTCTAGGATCTACAATAAAGAAAGGGGCAAAAATACTGCAACAATTGTTGATGGTTTGAAAGCTGTTGGGAAATCTGAGAGGACCAACAGGGATGCACTCCTAAGTCCATTTCCAAGCAGAAAGTCCAATAAGGTGACCAATGCAGTCGCTGTTACTGGGTAACAGCAATGAGAGTGGGTTGAGACTGCATTTCAGAGTAGTTCTGAGATATGGGGAGGTCCCGCACGCTCCAGATACCCAGTGACACCCTCCCCTGTAAGTGAAAAAATCCTTTTTGCATTGAAGCAGCATAATTCCAAGAGTGCTATTGCCACCCTCTCCCCCACAAAGATGAGGTCCCAGAGTCTCCTGGGGAGTTTGAGAGCCTCTGGCAGAGTGCTTAGTCCAGGTAAATTAGGAATGCTCCTGGCAGCACCAACAGCTAGTTTTAATTATTCCCTGTTTAGGAACACACTTCTAACAACACACACATGAAGCATAAGCAGTTTCATTATTTAGATTACCTTACCTATGATTTTCATTGGATTGCGAGAGTATACTAAAGTAGCCAGTGTGAAATAAATCCACCTCAGAATAGTTTATTTTGTGGAATTCTGATACAAAACTGAAGTCTACATAATTAAAAAACAGTTCCTTACAAATTCTTTGATTTGAAGTTGGTGACCAGTTTCAAAAAATTCACTTTTTAGTAGTCATCCTTTCCACAATTTTAAGATAGAACACATATAGACAAGTTGGCTCAGTATAAAAAGTGTAACTCGCCCATGTATGGTTAATATTGTTACGTCCTTGAGTACACTTTTAATAATAAGTTCTCAAACACATTGTGTGCTGCTCAGTCTAGTATGTAGACTAAGCTAATGAATAAATTCCCCACTGATTGGATTGTTAAGGTAATACTGTACCGAGTATGTACTTAAGGCAGTAATTGAGATGCAATTGGATGTCTTGTCTATTCACCTGATTCAAGTACAGTTTAAAACTACCCCTGGCAAAAAAAAGCCCTTCAAATTTTAGGTGGGATTAGTAAAAATGACTAAACAGAAATATTTCTAAGTGCCAACATGCAGTAAAATACTTTAAATCTTAGGAATAGATACAACTTAGTATTTCTATACATGAGTTAAAATTAAATAAGAACTTCCAACAGTTAGTAAGACACTTTCTTGTTGGAAATAGAACACTGAAAGATCTAGACAAAACACATCTAGAAAGAACACACAAACATCAACATGTCAAAAACCAGATTAACATGAACTTCAAACAAACTTGAAATAACTTGTCAATACAGCTATTTAACTGTCAAGCAATTGCTTATTGTAAACCAATGAAGTTTGTTTTTGCATTTAAACGCACTAGATGACAGTGTAATAAGAGCACTTTAGATCTTCTGTGTCAAGTCATTAAGTCAAACAGTTTTGAGTACAGCTCTGCTTCTTCTAAAATGATGTGCCCTCTTCTCCTACAATGGGAGCGGGGGAGAAAAAAAGACGGTTAACAGGATAGTTCAGGTCTTAGTTTTTCCATATGTGGTACAAGATGCAAGTTTTGAGCCCAGTCAAATAGAGTAGCAAGTGCACAAAGTTACATGTGCATCTTCTTTCTATACCTATGGGTATTCTGCAATGGGGAAAACTGCTAATTGCTCTAAACACATGCATCTCACAATGGAGATGAGCAAGTCACACATTTGGAGTGTGAAAAGTTCATGTGCAATTCACTTGTGCCTTCTCTACTGTGGGTTCCCCTCAGATATCATTAAATAATTTCATTTATCAAGAAAATTCAAGTTATTGAAAGGTGCTGTGTGCATATTTGTAGCCATCCCTTTCAAGCCTGCAGGCAAAGAGCTGTATCTAAGATGGTCATGACCGAGCACCATTGAAAGAAACAAAACCAGTAAACCTAATCATGGCTAAATTCCATTAGTTTTAATGGGACTGAGTTATTACTAACCGGCTTTGGAAAGGAAACAATCCAGAATACTGGGCAACCTTTGGGTTTTAGGTGACAACAATTGCTTTAGAGTGGGGCAGCAGTAAAAAGCCAAGGCCTCAGTATCCAATTATCCTTATCATTAAGTTAACCTTATTTAGTGATTAAAACCTACTGCTGTCCCAGTATTGAGCAACTAGTAGCTTGTAATCTTACTCATACCTTAAGGTAGTCCTCTTGAGTTACAATGTTGCTCCTCAACCGGTTGTCTGGATTACACAGACATGACACCACTGTCTGTATGCTCCGGTCAACAGATTTCTAAAATAATTAAGTTTTATTAACTTTGTCAATGCCATATATTGCATGTATCCCAAAGGCAGAGCATAAAGTCATGTATACCATGTCTTTTGCTGCAAAAGTTGGCAATGCCTTCAAAATCAAAGCCAACGTATGTAGTCTTATGGCAACCTTTCCAGTAGCCAGACTGGGAGACAATACAGTTTACTAGGATAGTAAGACAGACATCCTTTGCCCACAGACTGGATTTTATAATTTTTGATAGGTTCAATTTGTAAAAGTTTTTTTCTTCAATTTGTAAAAAAAGTTTTTTTCTTAAGAATCTCTGAAACTTTCCAAGTAATGACAACCATTTTGCTTTTTAAAGGGTGTTAAAGCAGTGTTAATACAGGATCTCCATCAAAAGCCACTTTGTTTATGATAGTGCTCTAGCCCTAGCAAGCAGGGAATGACAGTGGCTTTTAACAGCAACAATCTTTCTGCTTGGGATGCATGGGTTTGTACACAATGAAAGCAGCTTCTCTATTGCACTGTTTATGAGCATACAGTATAGGATGCCAAGCACAATGTTCTCAATTCAGTATACTACAAGCAGCAATAAAATATACCAATCATCTGGCCAAGGGACAATCTAAAATGTTCCCTCATTAATACTTTTAAGATGTTGGTGCTATTTTCAATTGAGTCCCAATATAAATTTAAGGGTAAACTTTCATTTATCCTGGTTGAGTGATAAAATCTTATCTCATTTTCTTGCTTAGATCACCCAGGAATAGTTTTGGTCTTGTTTAAGGTTTAGCATTGTCTCTATGGCTGAACTCCAAGATTAAATTTGGTTTTTTCTTGCTGTGCAATTTAACTTTGTTCTGCTGTTTTGGCCCTTGGGTAAATTTGGCCAATTGGGTTACAGTGTTCACCATTTCTTGCATTTTCTTAGGAACCACTTCTACCCTATGATGATGCCAAGCATGCCTATGATCAGTCCTTAGTCACTATCTGACTAGGTTACAGCACCAATAGCCACCTATACTTTTGTTATAGCTCTAATTTGTTGTGATTAGATTGATATATTTAAGTTGTGAGTATTCTTGACCTTTAATTATCTCAAAGAAATTAGGAGGTTAGATCTCTTATTGCTTGGAACAATATTAACAATATTGGAACAATATTATATTGGTCCAGCTGTAAATGTTACTGTTATACCTGGACTAAAAATTTGCATTGTACAGTTGACATGCAATAAATTTATGCCAATTTAAGTATACATATGTACCTCCTCCCTACAAAAGTGATAAAGACAGACTATAGTTCAGGCAATTCCAACCACCATTCATCTTGTGGTGTTGATGCCCCAGAGAGCCTGGAGTGAGAGAATAAAGCATGTCAGTCCCTCAGTTCCCACATGCCTCTTGTACTTTTAATTCTGAAGGAGACAGTACATATTGGTTTGATTTAATGGCATTTCAACTGTTATTTTGGCATTACAAACAAACCTTGGAATGTAACCCTCTTGTAATATGCAGACAGAATGTACAGTACTTCTATCTTCTGTAAATATTGTTATAAATCAGTGCATAGTGCCTATAGTTTCTGGATTCCTGTGACAATACAGGTCCAAGCTGTGTATCCACGGATTCAGGTCCCATGGTTAGTTAAAGCTGTGCTCCAGTCATATCTGGAGGTTTCTCTGAAGCCTCAGAATGCCTTGTAAAGGCAAAAAACTTCCTGAAAACCTAGAAGTGATGTTCGGGTTCTGTTCTTGGAACCACCACCACACCAACGCGTGAATACCTAAACCATAGATACTGGGGATGTCTTCTTAAAGATAGGAGAGCATCAGTGGTTTTGCTGCAACAAGGTAAAAAAAAAGATTTGTTTAATGTTCTCCTATCCTTTTAACAGGCATCCCAGTATCCATGATATTCGTGGATAACTGAATCAGTGGACACTGTGGCACTTCTGTACTCAAACCTATTTCACCCAAGTCCAAAATGCCAAGTCTTAAACCATGATTCACAAGGAACCAGTCTTCCTGTGCAACCAGCTATTTTAATAAGGTAGTAGGGTTGTTTCCCCATGTAGCATACAATCTAATTGACGAAGTAATAGTACAGGAAAATCTTGTATCTTGCAGGATATACACAATCTGTGTTAAATTAGGTAGGACATTTAGCCTGTCATACAATTGCTATAATGTCTCTTCTGCAAACCAAAGACTCACATATAGTAGAATGCCCTGCTGGAGACATTTTTAAAATATAGAACAAATGGTAGGATCTAACTAAACAGAGGTAACTTGGGAGCCTTGTCCTAAATTAAACCCAATTCTTATTCAGCCAGTGGGAGATAAGCAGCATTATGTACCACTTTATACTTCAGTGATCTTCCCTTCTTCCCACAAGCAGGCTCCTCATGCATTTCCCCAAGAGAAGCTCTAGAATGTGTACCTTTTGTGGGCTGTTTCCACAGGATTGTGTAGCCTCAACCATAGAACATTCTGCTTGTTCAGTTCCTACTTCCATTTCACTACCATAATTCACTGTAGTGTAAGCCTGTGTAAGATAAGATATTCAGAGTTAGTACAAATGACCGTTGTCCATCTTGGGAGAAAAATGTAGCACGAAGCCAAAGAATTACATGCAAGCTATACTAGTAATGCAAGCAATCAGATGTACTTTTCTGTATTCTATCATCTCCATTTGTAATCTGACTATACTTCCCATACCAACTAAAATACACAGAATGTCTGAACAGGTATTCCAATTGCCATAAGGATCAAATGCGCAACACCTTGACATTCCTAGTCTTTTCTTTCTTTACTCCACAACTCACAGAAAGTCATCCTACAGTTAAGCCACTTCCAAAATTCTGCAGCTTCAAATATACTCTTGTCCCAAAGTTGTAACTTTGAAGACAGAGGTCTGAGGTACAGGCAACCAACTTATTAACTTGCATTTAACTTCATGTGGCTTAGAACAGATATAAAGCTACATTACTGCTAGAAAGGACAGTCCCATTGTGCATATCTATGCACTTCAGAAGTCAAGCAGGAAGGCAGGAGAGAGACTAAAATGCCAGGAGCTGCTCCAGTTGTCTCATCTCCATCTATGCACCTGCCAAAAAGGAGAGCTTTTGTTCTTTTAAGAGCAGAGAGACTGGAGCAGTGATATCAAGAAAAGAAAGAACATCTTGTTTCTCTCCAGTCAGAGAGAGCAGCATACTTCAGCAATCACACCACATGTGTTTGCTAAGTGCACTAGAGTGTTCACTGCAGCAGGAATGACGAAAACAGGATTTTACATGTGAAGATACTCCTGAACAAGTCACTAGAAGCAGTTCTTTGACATACTGATAATGTATCTTTGTTCTATTGCTAAAGCAAATAGGGTGATATAATGTCCGTTCCATCTGTATTGTTAATTGAACAGTTACTGACTTCAGTCACATGCAATTTAGACAATTAACACTTTATCAAGATGCAACCAAGCACAGAATATGATTGCTACATGTAGATCTGGACTTTTTGAGTTGCTGTTTTTAAAACTATACTGTGATATTTTCTTGGTTAATGTAGTTATTTGTGGGCACTGCCTACAATCTAGAAGCAATATAAAAAATAAATAAGGGAATTCACATACTAATTATTTGTTCATCAGGTAGAAAGGACATTGAGAGATCAACAGCAACTGGTATCAAAAATACTAGGGTCTTATTTTCAATCCCTTTCCTCAATCCCTGACACGAAATTTGTTTTGACCCACCTCTAGTTTTCCAAATAGAACTTTACATTCCACCAGCTACAGTTCTTGAAAAGAGAGGAAGCCTTAAAAATACTTTTCCCCACCATGTGGAATACAAAATCATTTCCTTGGTGCAGCTTGCTCCTCAGACCTCATTACAATTCAACTGCTCTCCAACAGAAGTGGAGATAAACCATTTCTTTTTCAGAAATCTGATGTTTCTGCCGTAACGTTTCTTCAATTTTTAAAAGAATGTGATTTCATTCCATTCCATTCAGCCCCATCTAGAGGCTGAATGTCATAACGATGCTGCGAGGAGAGATGAACCTCTGTGTGACCAGAAGTGGGTCTTTAGAACCATTTTTAGCTCCAAGAGCCTTGTAAACAAGGCTTTGCCATGCCAAGGTAGAGAGACCAGTTGTGATGCTTTGTTTTTATTTAAATACATTTACACTGGGACCCTGGTATCTGCTGGCATCCACAGTAAATCAAGTCTGTGGATACTGGGGTCCTACTGTATACGCATATGAAATAAATTACATGCTACCCCAACTCTGGTACCACCTCCATCCCTTCCTCTTTCCCTATTTATTTTAATAAGGACTCATAATTTTAGATTACCCCTGCTAACTAAATGATATTTCAAGTGGTGTTCCTCTTATATTTAGCAATGGGGAGAGTAACTATCCCTCTTCACCCCAGTGCAGTTTCTTTTCTAGCGGCTGTTGCTGTTCTGCAATTTTCTTTTTTAGATTGTGAGCCCTTTTCAGACAGGGAGCTATTCAGAACAGCATTTTCCAATGCTATATAAGATTACAATAGTGTCTTGATAAATTAAGACACTCACATCATCTCAAATTTCAGCAATGACAATCTTTCCAATACTGTTGAAGTGCAATAATACAACAGGATGTGTGTTTCAGTTCCCCCATCTCCAATATATTAAATACAGATAAGCTTAAAACACCACCATCTAGCATTGCATTGTCTATTTTCTAGGGCAATATTCAATCCGTTTCATCTTACGGCATACTGAAACAGCACTAAAATTGTCAAGGCACACAATTAACAAGGAATACTACAGGTCACCCAGCAAATCTGTAACTAATAAAACTGCCTTTTCCTAACAGGAACAAATGTTAATTTTTTTAAAAAAATAAAATGTTAATTGGCACATTCCCCCACCCCTAGAGATCCACAAGCCATTCTCACTATCTCAGATTAATTCAGTTCTGCCCTCCTACACACAAGTTACGTCTCATTGAAAGCACATTCCTTTCCATGAAAGCTCCATTCTCAGCAGTGCTCAACTGCTTTTAAAGCAGAGTTTTCTTAAAATTGAATGCTGAACCTGGAGCTCTTGAGACTGCCCTGCAGCCAAAGCCTTCCCTCTCACTTCCACCACCACCTCGCTGTTTCTTACTGAGACTAGAGAAGGAAAAAGGCCTGGATTGAAGCTGGTGGCTGCACGGCTGGCAGAATAGCCAGGCAGGAGGCTGGGGGGGGGGAGAGATTAGGAGTAACACACACAGCTGCTTCTTTTTAAATTTTGCTTGCTCTGCATTCCTGCACTGGCTTTCCTCTGTGCCTTTGCTGGGGGAGTTTCATTTCCTGCTCTCAACTCCCTCTGCTAGCCTGGATGACCAATTGGTATCATAGAAATGGCTACTGTAGCTGCTTGCTTGCTGCCAGAGGCCAGGAGACAGGACAAGCAGGGAGGGGGGAAGAGGAGATAAAAATGTTCTGCAGGCCTCATTCATGGACTCATTACACTAGTCTGTGGGCTGTATGTTTGACACCCTTGCATAAGACAGTTTTGTTTTGGGGGTGTTTTTTTTCCAGTTTTTGGCCATAACTTTTGCTAGAAAAAGATATATTCTGGGTTTTTTTTTTCACTGAATCCTCGTGAAATTCCAAATTCAATGGTATATAGTATTCCTAAAAAACGCTATTTTAACAAACTGATTTTTACATAAAAAGTGGTTTTGTTTTTCAGTCATATGTTTGATAGAATGAAGATATTACACTCTGGTTTTTTTCTATGAATTCTAGGTGATATTTCACATTATTTCACAGTATATAACATGATGGGATTATGCTGTAAAACCACGATTTTAAAAGTTTGCGGTGCAGTGATGACACCTCCATGAGGATGGCACCTGGGACACCTCATCCCCCAGATAGCTACACTACTGAAAACACATTACTTTCTATATTTCACATAGTACTGAGGGCAGTACATAACAACAAATGAATCTTTTTGAGTCAACTTGTTAGTAATTTAAATACACAAAATGTTGCTTTCCTACCGGAGGCACAATATAATTTCTTGGTTCTCCAGGAGGCCATTGAGGTGGAACCTTAAAAATCAGAGTATATTAATATGGCAATTTTCAGCTAAGCATATTCAAACACTCAAGTTGAATTACTACAATTCAGTGCAGATATAAAAACAGTTTTTTTAAAGCATCTTAAGGTACCCTGCTTTCTTAGTATTTGTCAAGTTAAAGGAAACCAGTGAAACCAATATTAGTGACAAACACCATTTACACAAGGCAGAATACAATGAAATTCTCTAGTGTCACCTCACAGGGCCAAATCAGATATTACCCTAGACACAACTCTCCAGTTTATTTTAAATGAATGGCGGGGGGGGGGAGAAGAGAAACACAGCTAAAGTCTGCCCCCTCCCCCAAAAAATCTAGCTTCAGATAGGAAAAACAAATTATCTACTACAGCATTTCTCAATCTTCGTCCCTGATGTACCATTTTGCATGGTCCACCTGTTGGAAGTACCACCAGAAGTAACTGGCAATGATACCATGTCTTACCATGACATGGTGACAATGATGTCTTAACGCTAGTTAAGAGGCTCAGTGTGGGTGGGAAGGTTTTTCAAAACACACACTGGAGCTCTGCCTACCACGCTGACTACTGCTGTTGGTCAAGTTGCATTGTGGTCTCGCTGCTGATGTCCGAGGGTACCACAAGTACCACCAGACACCACCTCACTTACCACTGGCTACAAAATACTGATCTAGTTTTTCCTATACATAAACATATCACCATCAGAAAGACAATAAAGTTCAGAAAGACAATAAAGTGTTACATAAGAACATATGAACCATTTTCTACTTGCTCACAGTAGCAACTATCATGTATGCAACATATAATCAGAAACCAACATTTCAAGTTTACTTTCACATCAAAACCTAAAATTAAAATATAGTCACACAAACCTGATAGTTATAAGTTGGCTGATATCCGACAGGAACTTGCTGCTGAATTAGTAAAGCTGGTGAGCCATATGGATAGGCCTGAAAATACAAAGCTACAGGTGGACAAGTTTCTCCTATCCTAGTAAGACAGGTAACGGCTAAATTAGAACATAAGGTGTCTTAAGACTAATGAGGTTTTTCAGTACACACTTGTGAGTCTAAAACTCAGAGGCAAGAAGCTAGTGTCAATTCATAAGAAGCTTCCTTATAACATCAGATCATTGATTTAGTTAGGTCAGTATTGCCAGACTAGCAGAAGTTATTCAGACAGATAATTTCTCTCTGCCCCTAAATGAAGATGTCATCAATTGAACCTGGAACTTCCTGCATGCAAAACAGGTGCTCTGTCACAGAGCTATAGCCCCTCCTCACTTTAACAGTTAACTGCATCAGAGCGCAATCCTAGCCTGGCAGTTAGGTCAGCAAGTTTGGCCAGCACAAGGGACATCGTAAAGTATGTTGGGATCATTCTGAATCAGAGAGGCCAGCGCACTGTAGACAGGCACCATCTCATCTCAACTGCAGCTGCCACCCTTTGCATTGTTTTTATTGGAAAAAAACTATTGGCTTTCAAGGGAAGTTTTTTTCCATTAAGTAGTGCACTTTTCACACAATCAAGGATAAAGCAAGCAAGTTCCCTATCCTTCCCTTAGAGCAATAAAGAGTCACATTAGCTGGCTATGGCTTTGTTAATATCAAATCATTTTCGTTACTTCATACTGTATTCTTAGTACACAGAATAGAGTCGTTATTTCCTTTCAAAACAATTTTATATAAATTGCTGTCAATGACATTCCACCATTTTGCATTTTATCAACTGATACGGGATTTAAATATGTCAGCATTTGAAGGCTATGGAGATCAACTACTAGAAAGTTCCAAAACACATAAAGCAGAGCATCAAGTTATTTATCCTTCACCTTGGAGATGATAGGCGTATTTTAGAATATTTGCCTTTATTACTACTGTTGAACAGTAAATGCAACAGGCTACAAGTCTAGAGTCACCCTAGGCAAATACAACTCATGTTGTTTTTTAGATACAGTATATATCATTATTGTTAAGAGCCAAAAGTGAGGAGTTCCCCATTTTAAATCTATCATAAGCTCACAGGATGATGTTAAGACTCCTCTCTGCCTCAGTACTCCAATCGCAATAGGGCAAAAATGGAACTTCCCTAATATACCAGTTGTTGCAATGTTTCCATCAAGATAGCACATGTGAAGCTCTTTGCACACTCAAAAAAGCACTCTACAAGTGTATTAAAAACAGCAGTAGTAGGGCACTACTACTATAGTAGTAGGGCAGTATTAAAGTCAAACAGATCAACAGATCAAACTTTTTAGCACAGGGATCACACTTTTTAGAATGACCATCTGTCCAGGATCCATCAGAAGTGATGTTATGGCTGAAAATGCAGTCATTGTTATGCCAGAACCTGCTGCTTTCTTAAGAATGCAGCAAGAAGTTGGGTTATTTCTCAGCCATTTTCCAATAGCAAAGTGAATCGGGGAGAAAAAAGCCTATTTACAACCTTGGCAAAGGTTGTAACATCCACACAGTCCTCCCCCTTTCCAGAATCCCATCTTCCAATATTTTCAATATGGCTGCACTAGGGGCTTTGTAACCCACCTGAAATTGGCTTGCAACCCACTGGTGGGTCCCGACCCACAGTTTCGGAACCACTGAGCTGGAAGATTTATTCCATAATTTAAATGCTTTGAAATTTGATAATTTAGCATCTAAAGTAATCTCAACCCCAGGCTACAAAATTCCAGGTGGTTTAAGGTGGCAAAATAGACAAATCTAATCCAATTGATAGTTTTGATCAGTCACCTAAAGTACTCTCACAGTTTAGCCATAGGGAATGCTGTTTCATAGCTTTACAGAATAGTATTACACAACCTGCTTACAAGCAGGTTAGGGTTCAAGGGTCCGTTCTTAAGTCCAACATCACCAGCACCGGTAGCAAACAGCCCTTTAGGGGGGACATTTTAAAAAATCTTAAGGTACAGGAGGATTGTCAGTCGCTATTCCCAGACAGAGTGGCCAGGACAGCCACTGAAGCTGCTCATTTTGTCCCCAAGCAGGTTCTGCTTTGCCAGCATCCTTGCCTGCCCAGGTGCTGCTAAATGTGCACCCAAACAGGCCAAGAGACTGTTCCCAAATTGGGAACAATTCTTAACTCCCTGACCAGCCAT
This sequence comes from Lerista edwardsae, assembly GCA_029204185.1. Lineage (NCBI taxonomy): Eukaryota > Metazoa > Chordata > Lepidosauria > Squamata > Scincidae > Lerista > Lerista edwardsae. The sequence goes on along the minus strand of JAJKFI010000009.1, from coordinate 8,112,471 downwards.
GTACAGATCTTGAGCATTTATTGCTTGAAAAGGGAGCTTCTGCATTCCACTCCCACCTTGAAAAGTTTACCTGAACATACTGCGTTACAGGGCTCATCACAGCTGGAGGTTGCATATAGGTTTCTTGGTTACTCCAAACACTGTGGAACTGAGGTGTGGGTGAATTAATAAGCACTGGTCTGGGTGGCACATGATAGGCACCTTAGGAAACAATAGAAGAACCTTACAAAGAAGTTCCATACGTTTTTATAATTCCCAAGACTGCTACCCCCCACTTCAAAAATTTGCAGTGCTTAAACTGAAATATTTTCCTGGTTTCATAGAGTGTAACCAATACTAATAAATACACAGGCAGACTACAGCATTCAAAACTCAAAGCACAGTGGGCCCTCCTTATTTTGGGATGCTGAAGTCCAGGAAATGATGCTGCAATGACTATCTGGCAGCTGCGCTGGGCCCTACTGAGGTTGTACTGAGCCCGCGGCCTACTCCATGTGCCTCTCCATACCTCAGTACACCATCTGGGCTTGACTGAAAGTGGCTTCCAGTTGCATCCTGGATGCCCAGGTAATCAGATGTAACTTTACTCACATAAGTTTGGATGTTTCCTTATTGCAGGTCCTAGTTTGAGTTTCTTCCCGTGGAAGTTTATTTGTGACTGAAAGAGACGAAAGTTTAATCCACACATTTCTACAGTCATTTAAATCAAATCAGTAATGCAGAACAAATTACAGCACACATGTGCAATTGTTTTTGAAGCAACGTATATTACACATTTCTGTGAAGTGAAATTATGATAAAGTCTTCATGAAACTAGAAAGGCAAGTCAAAGCCTCAAATTGGTGCTCAAAAATAGCCATTTGAGATATAGATTACTCAACAAGGGTGAAATCCGTTTAAAGTGCTAGGCCAGCACAAGTCCCTTACACCAGCCCAGCACTGCCGCAAATATGCTAAAAGGCACACCCCAGGGTAAGGGGAAAATATCCTGATACCCCGAGGTGGCCTCCAGCCGCCTCCTAGAGTGTGCTAGATACAGTACAGCCTGCCTGTTCCAGTACAATATCTGATTGGGCTGTAAGACACATACTTAGACACATACTTCACACTTGAGCTCCTGCCCCGCAAGAGCCAGGCAAGAGCCAAGGTGGGCCCATTTCTCTGATAAGGTACAGGATCGAGCACAAAGCAAAACGAATCTGATGTGTGAACACTTGTTTTGTCAAGGAAACAACCAAGAACTAATGGGACGGGGAACCCACAAAATGCTTTTGTCAGCTTGTTTCTTAAAAGTTTGACTCACAAATATCTCCTATCCCAAAACAAAGGCTTTGAAGTGTTTAAATAGTTGAATTCCTCTTTGCAACAGAAACTGAGTTCTCAGATAAGAACTGCAGCCATGTAGAAGAGAAGCCCAAGTTAACTTACTTCCACTATTTTCTGTACATCTACGTTGTCCAAAAAGGATACAAATCCGTATCTACAATGACAAGTCAAAGTTAGGTGCAATAATTCTGTAATGTTACACTAATGTCACATTCATTTAGCTTCATATACTAAAAGAATAAAGTAGTATCTAGGCAAACAGAATTTCAAGTCATGCAAGCACTACTAAGATGCACAAACCAACAAAATGGCAACAGTTACATTTCTGAAGGTTGTAGGGACAGCAGAAGAACTCTCAAACAAGATGGTCACTTCTAATGATCCTGAATGGATTCCAATGAGGTCAGGAACGGATTTGGTAGTATCAACCAAACTAAGAGTCAACTTCCAGGTGGGAAAGGGAGTAGATGACACTTCATTTACTCTACCACAAAGCTACTCTAACACAGAGAAAACACTAGGTTGCTTGAAATGCAGAAGATTTATATTTCATACCAGCCCTTTCCAGCAGCTTTATTGTGCCATTCAGCACGTATTGTGCCTTGTTAGCGAAGTTAACATTAATGAAATTAGGAAACGTCCTACGTTTTAATCTGAACTTCCAGCTTCAGCCATTATTTTATTAATAGTTGCGCAAGCTGAAAGCACTTTACACAGCATAAACAATGACAGTAGTTCCCTGCCCCAAAGAGATAACAGCAGCCCCAATGACTAGGAAGGATGCTCTGCTGGGATACAACAGGTTGTTATGCTAAATATAAAAGAGAACCATTATCTCTTTCAAAAGGTATCTTTTACATGAGGTCTTAACCATCCAGTTAGCAGGTGTTATCTTTCAGTCATTGATTCTTTTAGTCGCCACTGCATGTTTTAGAGAAACAGACTTGGAAGGTGATTTGAGGTCATCTAGTCCAATGCCCTGCTCAGTGCATCTCTGTTATAGCATCCATGACAGATGGCCATCCAGACTTTAACAGTTAATAGAAACATGAAGCTACTGAGATGCACCAATTTACTTAAAACAGCTGATCTCTCTCAATGATTATCAAGTCTAGACTCCTACACATTTCATTCTACCAAGGGAATGTGTATCCATACTTATGCGAACATCTATCCTAAATGTAAAAGTAACTGTTGTTTAGCGTTCATGTAACAAGTAGTTAAGACCTTACCAATGGGTAAGAAAGCCTCCAGTGTTTCCCAAACCCCCAAGAGGGAGTTGGAAGCCACATCCTATACATGCATATAAGAAAAAAAAGCCTTAAAATTGACCCTGAAAACATGGGCCTATTGATACATGGGTCAATACACTACATAAATCTAAGAGCAGCTGCTTGGTCACGTGGGGGGGGGGAGACTGGGCTGAGAAGCAGGATGCAAGGGGCGGAGTGGAAAAATGGAGCTATTTTACTTACCAATAATTCTTTTAAGGCAGCAACATACAGCCAACAAAAAATGGTAGCCATTTTGCCTTCTTCTCCAAACAAGAAAAGGAGCAACAGAGGAGTTGCTCTGTTAAGGCTACATCTGGAACGGAGGATTGGGTGAACCACAGAACACTGCATATTTGTAAAAACCCCATTGAAAAATGGTCGTTTAGACTAGCCTGTCCATGTAAGCCGCCTTGGGCATTTGCTTTGGCTTGGGAAAAGCAAGGTACAGATTCTAAATGCAGGCACTTGTGGGAATTGTATTTCTGAAGGCTGCTGCTATGGAAGCACTATACTGTATACCTCACAAAGCCTACAACTCCCATAAGCACCTTCATCTCCCTTCCTGTTTGGAGAAGGCAAAATGGCTCATTTTTTTCCTTTTTGGCTTTATGTTGCTGCCTCAAAGCTATTACTTAGTGGTAAGTCATTTTCAAAGTATTACACACACACACACACCCCTACATTTTACCCTTGACTTATTCAATCAAAGTATTTATATACTGTTTTTCAACACAAGTTCACAGGCTAATAATAAAGTTAAATAGTTCTCTGTCCCAGAAGGGCTCACAATCTAAAAAAAAAAATACAGAACACCACCAGCAACAGCCACTATAAAAAGCACTGTGCAGGGTCAAGAGGGGCAATTAATCTCCCCCTGCTAAATATAAGAGGAACACCACTTGAAAAAATGCCTCTTGCCCAGATAGCAGGGGTAATCAGACTTATCTATGAACTTCTTAAATTTCTTTGCATTTAGTTTTTCCTAGATTTGGCTGGATATTACAAATTCCTTAAATAGTACTGCAGTTGTGGACCAAGCCAATGGGCTGCACCGGGGCAGAGAAGCACCATCCCCTCAAACGGCTCCCCACCCCTTGTGCTGCTCTGCCACGTCAGGCTCCATTTTGACGCTGTATGGGGCAAGGGAGGGTGGGCAGGCTAAACACTGTTCGCCTCTCGGAGAGGCAAGCACTTCATTGCTGCCCTCCTCCCACTCCACCAGCACAGCACCTGGGGCATTTGCCCTCCTTCTTAATGGTAGGACCACCACTGCAGTACTGAATATTAAATATAAAGCTCTCCTGTCCACATTCAGTCAAGAAACATTTTCTAGATTGTACTTCAGAAACTTGCAATTCCAACTCTTACTCAGCACTCTGTTTTAGTTACCCCTGTTAACTGGGCAAGAGGCACTTTTTCAAGTGGTGTCCCTCTTATATTTAGCAGGGGAGAATAATTGGCCCTCTTCACCCCAGTACAGTGTCTTTTCTAGTAGCTGTTGCCGGTAGTGTTCTGCCCTTTTTTTTTTTTAAGATTGTGATCCTTTTTGGGACAGGGAGCCATTTAACGTTTTTTGCCTGTAATTTTGTGAACTTTTTGTTGCAAAGTGGTATATAAATACTGTCTGATTTTCAAGAGTACTGTGGATTACAAGATTTGAGACATAGCGTTACAACCACAGTGTAAGGCAAGTATTAACTTAGACATGAAGGAGAGTCTAAGAGGGCTTGACAAACCATTTAATTAATGGCAGAGATAACATTAGACATACTTCCCCTTAAGACTTTATTCTGAACTAATTAGTAGGCTTCTGTCTTACATGCTGGTAGACATCTTCATACCCACTACATAAGAGATTTAACAGGCCATGGTACGAGCAGATGTCTAAAATATCATTTGTTTAGCATGTTTACCAAGGCAACCTCTTCTACCTATATCCTACTCACCCTTTGGACACACCAGTTCTATCCGTGATTATTTTCACTTCTTTAACAGTGCCATATCGTGCAAAGAAACTCCGGATTTCTGTCTCATCCATCTACAAACACAAAAGTTTCAGCATCATTATTCTCATGGGTAACTGCAAACCTCTTATAGACAAGACAGCCTTAAAATAAACCTCTCAAGTTTACTTTCCCTAACTTACCCCACCCCCAGCAGAAATATACTGTGGCTGCCTAACATTTTGAACAAAGTTAAAATTATCCAACATGTTCTTTGTGTTTTATAAGAACTAAGACAAAACAGCTATTTGGGTGAAATAAGGTAACATATACCCAGCCTCAATCACCACAAGGTAAAAGAAGAGAGAGTGCCCATATACTGCCTTGAATGCCTTTACAGGAACAAAGGTGGGGTATACAGTCATTAAATACAGTAGTTGGAGAAATCATCATCATCATCAAGCAATATTTAGATACCACTTTTCAACACGAAGTTCACAAAGCGGTTTACACGTTTGAATAAATTACAGAAAACACTATCGTTAAGAAAATGAGCAAATTTTAGCTGTATCTGAACTGAGCAATTCTGGAAACACCACAGCTGAACAACTTTCCAATACCAATAAGAAAAAAATCTTATTCTCCTAGGTTCCAATTACTAAAAAGATATTCCTGTTACTTTGAATGTTTTGTGATGAAGCTCTAACTATAATGTACTCATTCTCCTACTATAAAATGCAAATAATTTAGATTGAGTATGGGTATAGAAGTACTTTTCACTGTTTTGCAATCAATATTACAGCAATACAGAACCTCAGAACACACAACACAATGAATGAAGTACATACTCTTATATCAATCCCTCCGACGAAAATTGTATTAGGCATGATTTTCCCTTCTGGGAGAACATATCCTTGGTTTGTTGCAGGTGCTGGAGCACTTTCATCTCTGGAAATACTTGTACTTTGGACATCTTGATTTGCAGCAGACTGCAACAAAAGCTTTATATATTATTGAGAATATTAACAGTTTTGTTACTTTCAAAAATCTCCTACCAACAAATGTGCTTGAACCTCTAACCATTAAGGACTGCAGATGCATAACAAAGTATAAACCACATTCAAGTGGCCACTTAAATAAATTTACATTTTATATTTATCTGAAGCTTATGCTGGACTCTGCTCTGGAAGATCCAGGTTCAAATCCTGATAATATAAGACATGTCAGTGTCCTTGGGCCAATCACTATCTCTCAGCCTTTATCCCCCACACATGATTGCTGTGAGGTCAAAACGAGAGGAGGAATCATGTACACCTTCCCAAGCTCCTTGAAGAGTGGTTTAAAATGTGACTAAATATACAGATCTCCTGCCAACCTAGCAGTTCGAAAGCACCTAAATGCAAGTAGATAAAAAGGGACCACTGGGGGGGGGGGAGGTAACGGCGTTCCTGGCCACATGACCACGGAAGCTTGTCCTAGGGCAAAAAAAACGCTTTGAAACGGAGATGAGCACCGCCCCCTACACTCGGTCACGACGAGACCATTTGGTCGTGGGGAAACCTTTACCTTAAATATACAGATACTGTATATCCGGGGGCAGAGATGAGGTGCCATTAATATGGAAACTATTGAAGGGAAACATCTCCCCGCTTCAATGGTGTGGCTAGTGCATTTCACACCAGGGTAGACAATTGTTTAACACCTCCTTTGCTCCGTGGCAGAAAGACTTGTCTATGTGTGCCTTGTCACACACAGGCTGATTCGCGGCAGAAAGAGAGGAGAGAAAAAGTCGTGAACTGCCCCCCCCCCGTCCTTCTCCCTCCCCCGTCCGGAGCGCTGCAGCGGCTACAGCGAGCATGCTTCGGAGCAGCGTCTCTGAAAAGTTTCCATGGGCGCAATGCGCGCCGGCGGCAGGAGTTCTCAGCGGGCACCGAACGAAGCGTCCCTGCAGCGGCCTGTGAATAAGCTACGCTACCCGGAGGGAGAGAGGGCCGAGCATTGGCCGCCGGGCAATATGAAGTCAGAGGGTTTCTGGCCCTCCAAGCGCTCGCCTCCTGCGGCCTTCTCCGCCAGCCGCACGCCCCACCTGCTGCGGCCCTCTCGTCCCAGAGCCCGCTCTTTATTTCACCCGCACGTACACACCCTACGTTAGGCGTGATCGAGGTTTTAAAGCAACGCAGACACGAAGCTGCTCAGCACATACAGTCCGAGGGTCTAGTGGCTACTGAAAGACCCGCACTTTCACCGCAGCAATAACATGCGCGTTTCCACCCATCGGGGCCTGAACGCCCAGCACTGCCGCCCTTTCTCGCCCCCCCCCTTAAAGGCACTTCGTGGCGCCCTAACTTCGCACCCCACCCAAGTCCCGCAGGCGCGCAACACACCCACACACCCGGGCTGCGCCCTTTTTCCACCCGCCACGGCCCAAGCCGCCGCCACCCCCATCCCCCTTGAGAAGCGCGGCCTGAACCCCACAAGAAAGCTTTCGTTTCACGTGGCAGACACGCCACTCCTACGCTCGGAGGGAAGCCTCGACGCTCACGGCGCCTAACTCTGTAAAGGCCCCTCTCTCTAAGTCATCCCCTCAAGCCCGCATTTCTTCTGCCGCGCCCTGAACAGAACCCCCACAACCCAATTGTGAGGAAGCGAGAGAGACCCCTTCGCGTTGCCTCACTCGTAATACGCGGCTCTCCCCTAAGGGTCACTTACCATCTTGCCACACTTTAAGTAGCTTCTTCACCCCTAAAGTCAGCTCGCGCTTTTCCCTCCTTTATGTTTTTTTTTAAAAATTATAAATAAATTTTAAAAAATCAAACCCAAGCAGGCCCACCAAATTCCCCCACCCTCCCCTTTAAAGCATGCCCCACTCTCGCCCTTTCACAACTGCCTCTCCTAGGGGCGGGGTCTCTCCATCCTTCCACAGCAGCGCCCGCCCCTAGGAGGTGAGGGTTTGCCACACCCAGATCGTCTCCCACGCAGGGGCCTTGCATGGGGGCCCCGAAAAGAAAGGGCGCGCGCGTGTGTGTGTGTGTGTGCTGTGTTAATACACACACACACACACACCACCACCACCACCACCACTTAACATTAGACTCAGTTGTGCTGTAGGCTTCATATTAAAAATGGGAAGCACATTAGGAGTTCGGAATTGAGGGGAAAGGTATTAACACCCTTCAGGGAAACTTGCGAACGTTTTCACTCACTCACTCACTCACTCACTCACACACACCTTCTGAGGGGGCTGTTTTGAAACCGGGGGGGGGGGCTTCCAAAGTGTGTAAAGGACGGTTCCAGAATGAACCGAGGAATGCTGCTGTTATTTTGATCTCCTTCCCCCTCTCTCCTTCCGTGAGGTAAATAAATCTTGAAGACGCTCTTTATTCAAACCCCATTTTGGTTTTCACTGAACGCTCAGTTTTCTTTACACCCTATACTATACTTGTTTTCTCGGAAACAAGCCCCAGTTTGGTCGATTGGTTTTACTTCCGAGTAAGCGTTAGATAAAGAAGCGAAGCCTGGTTTCCCTTCACAGCCTCAACGTGGGCCGCTCCCTGGGCTCCTGCTCCATGTCAGGCTTCTCATTTCTTCGCCGATTTCGCAAAGTCGGAGCAGGGCTTTTTGTTACTCGCAGCTCGTGTATTGATCTGGACTCCAACATTATCTTAAAACATTTCGACCCCGGATTTTTTTTTTTGGTTTTGCCTCTTAAGGCTTTACAGTAAAGTCAGACCATGTTAAAATAATAACAAAATGAAAGGCAAATACGTAAAAGGCAGCATTCGATGGAAGGCCAAAAAGTGCTATTTGAGGCAATTCACTCCACCAACTGAAAGGTCAGACTAGCTACATCCTAACATTAGTTAAACATCTTGTACTTACACTTCAGTTAGAGTCATAGCTAGAGGATGGCCTGGTTTTAGGGATATTCCAGGCAACACTCCTGAATTTTTATTTTTATTTGCCTTTACCCCCTTTCTAGCACTTTTATTTGTGGAGATGACAGCATGTGGTGATCTACTAAAAGCTCACAGAGAAATTAACCTGCTCCCACCTTCCAGGGTTCTGCCACAGGACAAAGTTACTAGGGTACTTAACAAGATCGACAAACTTGTTTTTTTTTTAATTTTATGAAAGTAATTTTTCCTTTAATATTTATTAACTGTACAAAATGTTAATACACCTCAAGTATTTGGGTTGTGATTCTAGAGTTCTCATGTTTGATCTGACCCTTCCAGTGTTTTTCCCTATTTGAATGAACAAATACTATCTTAACCCCATACTGAGATAATTGCACTTCTGATCACCATAAGCATTTCAATAAAATGTAATTTAAGTACTGTACTATATAGTAGGAAACAACCATCTTGCAATGACCTTATTGGGATTCTTCTTTTCACCACAAGATGGTGTGTAATATCAGAGTTGCTAGGATATAAATAAAAAATGTTTCTTATCCTAGAGAACTATGAAGGCTTATAGTTCAATGTCACCCCCTAACACACTTCTTTTAATAGAAGAAACATGATGGCATCCAGCAAGAAACCCATAAACATTTAACTGAAACGTCTTTATTCAGTTTCTTGACTGCAGAGTTTGACAAGGACATATCAACGAGTACTCTGAGTACATTGAACATAACACCTTATCTCTATATACAGGTATGTGCTGGTTGTTACACAGTAAGTGTGGAGAAGTGGCATCCCACATGTGAAGAAGATAATGTAGACATGTTTTTGTTGGTGTTAGTGCATGTGTGTCAATGTCTCCATCTTATTTTGTTGATTCATAGCTAGGGGTGGATTTTTTTTGGTGACAACGAAATAAAAACACATAACACTTCTTTCTGCACTTCACATTTTTTGTAAAAAGAGAACATGTGGGAAAAAATAAAACATTCCCTAAATAGTCTCTAACATCTTTACATGCATGTGGCTGTATCTGCTGATACTATACCACCAATATCACCTACCTAGCAGGTGCTTTACACATTTAAAGCAATTTATACTTTATAAAGATGCGTCCTTGGAATAAAACACAACACAGCTTTCGGCACTTCTAACTTTGAAAAACACCAAAATCTGCAAAAAAAAAACCAAAACCGTTTTCACCCACCTCTGTTCATAGCATTTACATAGCTTGATTGTGTGTATACGTAATTTGCTTTTATAAATTATGTGGTGAAAAGTAGGGACTTACTGAGTTTGCAAACTGTTGTGCCAACCTGCTCATGGACTAACTCAGTGGACTTAATAGCATTTATGGAGCCTGCTGATGGCTGGAAGTGAAGTCACTAATCAGGAAGTGGCATCATTAAGCAGGTGATCACCAGTAATACTGTAAGTACTCTTTTCTCACTTAGAAACCAAACTTATTAGCTACAAATAACAGAAGAGAAAACACAAAATCTTAATCATATTTTCAAGATATGGGAGAGCCAAATTATGCCTGTTTTGCAGCGCTGCTTCTGCTGATCACTCAGCATCTGAGAAGCACTCTGCAAAATAATGCCTCAGCAGAAGCAGCGTTTTTCCAGTTCATCCACATCTTCTCCCTTTCTCTCCCCTCTTAATCTGCCTCTTCCCCTAGAGTTCCAACTCTGCTGGAGATGAAGTTTTTTTCTTGATTACAGCCTAGGTACAACCCTTTTCCTGCTTGCAAATACATCTCTAAGAATTAGTGTCAACAGGATTATCTCAATAAGAAATCATTCACAATGGTCAAAAGACTTTCAAGTGTCATGCTGTGCATTAAATACAATGGACCAGACATGTCATAATGACAGTTTACAAAAGTGAAAACTAACAAACCTTCAGAGCTTGAATGATTAGGCAACAGATATGGAACAAGTGTGAATCTCTTTAATCCTCTATGGCCTCTTAGCCATCTATATATCATCAGCCTGAAGAGTGTGCCTGGGAATTCAAATTTAGTATCTTGTTCACAGCAAATAATAATAGATTGAATTGTTGTATTGGTTTTTTACAGCTACAGTATCTGTAACACCCTATTCTCCATATTGTTCTGTGTTGTTTCAGTATGCAAACCATGCATAATTAAGCCACTATCTATCCAAAAGGATATTTTCTAAAAGTGTTGCTTTGTTTATGGTAACTATTTATTTTATGTTTATGTAATGTTTTTATATTAGGTTTCTATTTTAAGGATGAAAAATGAATAGAAACAAAGCTTCAAAAACATATGAAAAAGAACTAGAACGTAAATAAGAGAAATCAGTGGTTGACTCCAAAAATATTGAAAGCGTATACATGCTTTATTCTCTGAATTGTGATTGTTACTAGAGGTTGCACAACCAACAAATATTTATAGTCATGATTTATACTCTATAGTTCATATATGAACAATTTGAATCAAGAGTCCTAGTAGTAGTGTGTGGTGCATGTATCCTCAATATCCTGGCTGTTCTTGAACTTAGAACTTTACCATTAATAAAAATGTGTACTGTACTCCTTTGAGGATAATAGGGTGTTACATATAAGTTTAAATATTACATCTTGCACAGAGCCTCTTACGACAGCAGAAGACATTTTTGTTAGATAGGTAATACAGTAGGTAGATATCCCAGAGCCCAATCCTGGTGGTACACCAGGTGCCAGATGTTGCAGATGTTACTGCTGGTGGTAGCTGCATACCTCTGGTGCTGCTGCAGTGCCAGCCAGCACTGTATCTCTGCGCTGTGAGGTCAACATTTTAGCCACATTTTACCTTTGATTGAAACTGATAAGCAGCTGTTCTCTTTTCTGGTGTTATGATTTTACCAGAGCAGAAGGGTTCCCATCCTTCCACTGGTGTATAATGTTTCTATTTAGTATAATATTATACATGATATTATACTGATGGCAAACATGGCATGACATGGCAAAAATTTAAATGGTAATTTCCACTCAATCCTGAGCTGCTGTTGCAACCAGGTGGGTGTTGCAAATGTGTAAGCAAGAGGCACAGTGCAGAGGCCTGCACCACCCCATAGATGCCGCAGAGCGATTCCTAGCCCTCAGTGAAGCTCAGGTAAGCCCCTGAGAAGAGGAGTAGGAGGGCAAAGGGGAGGCATTTCTAGGCATGAAGGAGGGCAGAATGGGGGAGACACTGGACTGGGAGAGCGATGGAACCTACCTATCCCCTGTGTCAGGCTTAGAGGCCAGACACAGGGCTTCTTGAGTCTGCGCCAGCATTTAGCTGGTGCAGACTCAAGAAACCCCATTGAGTAAGCTAGGGCATTACTTGGAGTAAGGAGACAAATGTCTCCAGCCTGCACAGGTTGTAGCGCTGGCTGCTCCTTTGCAGAGCCACTGCTCCTTTTCTGGATAGGATTGGACCCTTCATTCTATTAGTCCTCATGGCTAGGCGCTACCTCTGGGTTCACTGGGTTCACTGGAAGTATGCCTTTGAATACTAGTTGCAAAGAAGTAATAGTGGTGAGCAATAGTGGTGAGCAGTAAGGAGATGAAGGCAGTTTGTGGGCTTCTGGTGCTGTTGGGCCACTGTGGGAAAGAATGAATGATTGACTAGATGGAATTTAGGCCTGATCTAGCAGGGCTTTTCTTATGTTACGCCATTATTTTTAGCTGAACCAAAATAACCATCATGTTCTTGTTTTTCTGATTTAACTGAAAAGTACAGGAAGCACACCATTGTACTAGCTCCTGAACTGCTAAGGTAACATAAGAGAGGGCCTTCAGCTTTCATTAAACAATCTTATATCTTGTTTGCAGCACTTTAAAGTAACATCTGAAGCCACTTTGACTCTTAGGTACACTACTTAGGCCTCTTAGGCCACTACTCAGAAGTTATCTATATATATAAAAAAGGGTGTGTGTGTGTGTGTGTGTGTGTGTGTGTTCCAGCATAACTCTGGAATGCCTGGAGCGATTGACACCAAACTTGGTACACATATGCCTTACGATCTGGAAAGAAATACTGCGGGGGTAAGACACCCCTAGCACCCCTAGAGGTGGGGGTGGGAAGGGGGTGACATGTAAAAATAATCTAAAACGACATATATTAGTGTCGAACCCATAGTTTTCGGGGTCACTGAGATGAACAGTGACACTCCTGATGCTGTTTAAGTCCACGTTCAGCCCCCATCAGCATGGGGGTGTGTGAGAAGGTGTGAAAAATAAAATGTCCCAAATGACCGACATTAGTGTCAAATCCATAGTTTTCGGGGTCGCTAAGATGATGGGTGACAGTCCCGATGACATTTAAGCCCAAGTGTAGTCGAATAGAATGAATAGAACTCTGTAGAACCTTCTGGAAATTTTTAGAAATCATTATGCCCCGGTCTTGGACGCCAATCAAATACTTGCCATGTTACCAGGCGTAGTCACTGAATACACGCTATCAATACCGTAGTAGATGCCTATCAGGTCGTCAATTTCCCATCGGACTTCCTAAACTCACTTGATCTGGCTGGATTGCCACCACATCGTCTTTTACTTAAAGTGGGATCTCCAATTATTGTACTATGGGACCTCGACCCACCAAAACTTTGCAACGGCACAAGGCTGTGTGTCAAGAAGATGCTGGGCAATGTAATTGCAGCAACTATCTTAACAAGAAAGGGAGAGGGTGAAACAATTTTTATCCCACGGATAACACTCATTCCGACGGATCTCCCTTAACTTTAAGATATTGCAATTTCCAGTGAGACTTGCATTCTCAATCACAAACAACAAGTCACAGGGGCAGTCTGTTAAGTACTGCGGAGAGGATTTGAGCCATGTTTCTCCCAGGGACAACTTTATGTTGCTTGCTCAAGGGTGGGTTCACCCATGAATTTATGTATTCTTGCTCCTGGAGGTAAAACTAAAAATGTTGTTTATAATCAAGTTTTCCGTTAAATTAATATTATAGTGAATTTGTAAAAGATTTCACTTTATAATTTTTATACTGTACTTATACTTTTAATTACATGTACATAAAATTACTTCGATTTTACACTATAGATATAATTCATTCCTTTTCCTGTCTAATAGAAGCTTGGGATAGATAAATACCTGGGCAACGCCGGGTAAGGACAAGCTAGTATACTATATATGGTTGTTATTAGAAGTACTTTAACACAAGTGTGTGTGTATAGAATGGCATTAAAACTGGTGGATTGCAAGTATCTGTCTTCAATATTCAGAACAGCATAGGATTTAATTTTCATAACCATAGTTTATCTTATATTACAACAACATTCAGCAGCGTTCAGCAGGCAAAAATTCAAGTAGAAAACCATTCGTTTGTCATTTATCAAAGTATGGCATGTATGTTAAATGCTAGCAAATCCAAGAAAAAGACTTCAAAGCACACAGACAATGCCACCTGAAATGTAATAAGCATTTGATTTTTGAAGTAGCATAGCTATGTATTGACATTAACACTAAATATGCACTTGTTTTTTTAGATCAAAGAGAACTTGTAAGACATGAGAATTGGAGCCAGTTGCTGTCAACTGTGTTGTTCTCTTTTATTATGCCTTAACAAAATGAAGTAGAAGTTGTTAGAAGAAAGCAGCACAGCAAAATAGAGACAGACAGTCCAATTCTAAACTGTCCTGGTGCAATGGGAGTGCATGGTCCCACCCTATGCTACACCCAATGCAGTTCAGGAGGTGGCTGGAGGTCTCAGGGTATATTTATAAAATATGAAATAAATTATTTTATTTACCCTAAATCCCCGTTTTGGATTCGGCATGTACTGGTGCTGCTGCTGCTGCTTCCACCCCCCTCCTGGGCCCTATTCATCCCTCATTCCTCTTTCCCTTCCCTTCCCACCTAGAAACATCCCTCTACACCTCCAAAATGCCCTACTGCCACCTCTCCGACCCCATGCTATCCAGCCAACTTTATCTGTGCCAGCCAGCGCTGGGATGGGATGGGGCACAGCTAGGCCAGTGCAGACTTTCGCACCAGCTCACAAGGTCGCAGACATGCCCTATGGTACGTTGCAACACTCTGAGCCAGACCAGGGCTGGCTGGGCTGGCACAAAAAGAAGCAAAGATTACTCATGAAGGTGCTTTTCAGTTTAAGAAAGAATGAGCAGTAATTGCAGATCATTTGGACAGATTTCTGAAGGAAAAGTCCATCTTGGGCTATAGGCCCTGATGAGTTGTGCAACTTCCTTAGTAGTAGGCTACATCAGAATGCCAGGTGCAAGGGAGTGGCAACAAGATTGTTGTCTCGTGTGCTCCCTGAGGCATCTGGTGGGCCACTGTGAGATACAGGAAGCTGGACTAGATGGGCCTTTGGCCTGATCCAGCAGGGCTCTTCTTTTGTTCTTATTTAACTCTGCAGTGCTTTTAGATAATAGCTTGTATTCTAAATGTCACAGATCTCCAACAGAAATTTTTAATTTGAGGAAATGGATTTTACCACTGTCAGAGTGTCAAGGTGGAATAAGTATATATGCACTTCCAATAATCTTGTGTTTTGCATTATAGTTTTATGAGATCATACATTGACTTCTATATTTGCCAGAGTTGTCATTTATGTTTTGGGCCACACACATTATTTTACAGGGTTATAAAATAACATGTGTGTGCTAAACCATAACAGACAATTTTATATAAAATCTGCAACCCTATGTCAAAAGATTATAAAAACCATGTCTTTTCCACATGGGCTGCTTATTTTCTATGTACAGTTATTGCACAAAGCTGCTAACATGCTCAGAAGATAATTGTGTCTGGTTGGAAAAGCTGTCAGAATTTCTGGTAACATTTGTGTTTCATACAGCACATCCACACCTTGGAAAACTATGGTATGAAGAGGAAAAAAGAGTACAAAGTCTCCTACTGCTTTTAAAAATGTACATGCTGTACATGAACAGCAACCAGCATTTAAAAGATTCATAATCTTCTGAAAATAATTTAATTCCGTTACCTATGTTGAAAGCATTCAATGACACTGTTCTGAGTAGCATAAGCATGCTGGTAGCAAAGCCCTATACCAGGGCCCCATAATCCCAAATGGGCCACCTGATTAGTATGTGCCCTTGGTCAGTGCCCAGCCTAGCCACCCACTTAGCAAGTATTAAGATTGCATTTAATGACACCCAGAACCAGGGGAACTAGCGTCAGAGGTTGGCCAGATTGCTACGGACAGGTACCAATCAAAAGGCCCATTTGGAACCCCAATGGATGGAGGGCCCAATTTATTGTTGTTGTTGTTGTTGTTGTTCAGTCGCTAAGTCGTGTCCAACTCTTCGCGACCCCATGGACCACAGCACGCCAGGCCTCCCTGTCCTCCACTAGCTTCCGGAGTTCGCCCAATTTCATGTTCATCGCTTCGGTGACACTATCTAACCATCTCATCCTCTGCCGCCCCCTTCTCCTTTTGCCTTCAATCTTTCCCAGCATGAGGGTCTTTTCTAAAGAGTCCTCTCTTCTCATGAGGTGGCCAAAGTATTGGAGCTTCAGCTTCAGGATTTGTCCTTCCAGGGAGCAATCAGGCTTAAATATGGCATACAATTTACATATGGTATATCTACCAAGTGATATCAGCAGATTCAGTTATCTCCTAATCTGCATCTCACCCCACCCCCTATGCACCCATTAACAGGCATCCATTAACACTGTTGAAAGGCTTGCAGCTGCAAAAATGGTCTTGCTTTTACAGGTTGCTATAAGCATTCAAGCTGATATTGATGCTGAGGCAGGCTGCTGGCAGGCTAAATGCTTGAAAAGATTAGGGGCCCAATCCTATCCAACTTTCCAGTGCTGGTGCAACTGTTACCAGCAAATCTCTCCCCCCCCCCATTTTCTTTACATATATGTATGCCAACCTATCGCGATGAACTATTTCACCAGAACTCATACATACAGTAATGGACACCTGAACACTGCACACCCTGTGAAGAGGAAAAAAGAGTACAAAGTCTACTAGTGCTTTTAAAAATGTACATGCTGTACATGAACAGCAACCAGCATTTAAAAGATTCATAATCTTCTGAAAATAATTTAATTCCGTTACATATGTTGAAAGCATTCAATGACACTGTTCTGAGTAGCATAAGCATGCTGGTAGCAAAGCCCTATACCAGTCACACCCTGGAAGGAAGAAGATAATCAAATCTGCCTGACTTAACTGTATTGTTCTCATTTGAATGCAACATTCTTTGTTTCCGCTTGCCATCTCCGCATTCTACCTGCAGTGTAGGGCCTGCTCTCCCATTGTTAAGCCTTGCAAGGCCACAGATCAGCCAGGGCTTCCCCCCTTTTCCCCCATGGGAAGAGGGGGTACCTTGCCTTGCTGAGCTAAGGACCACCTGGTGGCAGTCACCTTCACAAGAGGCTCACACAGGCAACACTGCACACCTTATAAGGTTGTTGTTGTTGTTCAGTCGCTAAGTCGTGTCCGACTCTTCG
>JAJKFI010000009.1:8031323-8095157 GCA_029204185.1 Lerista edwardsae | reverse complement strand
TAAATGTTCCTGATAACCACAGTGGTACAGTCACTGAGCTCGAACCTTATAAGGTAGTTAGGTTTAAATGGATACTAAACTGCATTTTTCTGGCAGATAGTAGCAAGATGGAGAGCTTGTGGCAGCTCAAATGCACACTTCTGAGAAATTGTCTGGAGAAAGGATTTTGGACGTACCTTAGCCAATTGAAAATTGGTCTGGCTATAGGTGTACCTCAGTATAGGGATCACAATTGCTGCTTACTGGCTAAAGAGCAAGGCTACCAATTGCAAGAAAAAAAGATCACCAAAATAGCCAGTTACGAGGCTGGAAATACAGATCTCCCACCCAGAGCGATATGTACAGCTTCCTCCCAAATTGCTACCAAAGATACCCCACAAAATAATCCAGGGAAAAACAAAGGAAGGCTTAAGAACAGCAGCTCCTCCCAAGAAGAATGTGGGGCTCAGTGGCCTCCTCAACTCTAATATGCTAATAAATTTGAATTTTCTTATTCGCTAAAAATAAAAATGAACTGGCAGTGGCGTGCCTTGTGGGGGTCCAGGAGGTCACATGGGCCGGAGCGGCAGCAGAAGTGCGTTGTGCGCAAACAGCTTTATTCTGCATCGGGGAAGCCCACAGAGGGGTCTGTGGGTCTCCCAGACTCCTCCAGACCTCAGTGTGACCCCCAGGTAAGTGCTGAAGCCCCTGGGTGTCCCATGGAGCCATGATCACAGCAGTGCCGTTGGGCCACCCATAAGTGGGCCACTCCCTTTAAGGGAGAATGGCCCAGTTTTAGTTCCCAATAGTAGGTTGTGATCCACAGTTTGGGAATCACTGGTCTAGCAGTTTTATTTTCAGTGTATAAACAAGGTCAAGTTGCATTATCACAAACAGGTCACAATTCATGCAGCCTTTTTATTTTCTGCACAGACTAAATAATGGGGACAAATCAACACAGCTATATTGCTTCTCATACACAGTCTTGGTCAATTAGGTTTTGATGATGCAAACAAGCCTAAACCAATTGAAAGAAATGTGTCAGATATTTTTATCAGCTTGCCTATGGTTTTTGTGATTTATTATTAATAACTTACAAGCTTCCCATCTCAGGCTGTGTATGACCTGTTCTCAAAAGATCGGTTTCCACATATAAAGAAGGCCAGCATAGCTGCATGTGTAACAAACAACTCTGATGAATAATACAAAGAATAGGACACTGTCAAGGCCGGGCAGCTCCCTGAAAACGATGGTTTGCAGCCTTGGAAACGTGTGCTCTCCTTTCTAGAGCAATCTCCTCCCTCCATCCCCTTGCCTTCCTTCACCATCATTTAACAATACATATGCACCAGTGCTTACTATCGCTAATATTATTATCCCCCTTCAACATGTTGAGAGTGAGAAAATAGAGATTGCTTAAGGACTCCTGATTAATTTGTATATGAAGTGAGATTTAAACCAGGGACTTCCATGCTCTTAATTTTAGTTATTATACAACAACAGCTCGTAAATACCTTTATTTTTTACTCTTCACTTACCAGTTGCTTAGGATTTAATGAATGCACAGGTGTCTTTCATGCAGATGATTTAGGCTAGGCTGTCTGCTCTTTTCTGGAAGGCACCATATGTCTTTCACAAATTCAGCCAATGCTTCTCTATGCTGGGAAAGCTTGCACCTGTTGAATTTCTATCAGTCAAAATTAGTATGCCTTTTAACAGTTGTTAGTCCTTGCCAGAAAAAATGTGGCAACCTTAGATTTTAGTGATACCAATAGCTTGTCACCTACATTAATTTGCTTGGTTCCAGATTTAGTGATCCCTTTAGCAAGAATTTGAGTTATTATAGTAACATCTTTTGGATAGCAAAAACATTAATGTGCAGTAAAAGACCATTAAATATACAACATACACTTTCTGAGTTTTATATTTGTGTGCCTTAATGTTCTGTGCTAGAGGATAGGTTTGAAGCTTTCATCCCACTAAGACTCGCCAGAGAATAGCCTCCAGCTAGAGAAATGATTATTTATATATTATTCATGCTAAATCTCAATAGACTTAAAGTGAGATATTAGTGAGCGCATTTATTAGGTTAATGTGATAAAATAATTGCATGCCACTATCTCTTCAATTGCAGTTGTAGTTTTATACTTGTTGTAGGTTATCACCAGAATCTACAGGAACTTTAACTGCTACAGCACCTTTTATAAAAATACCAAAAGAAGTTTGTCTGAAACATACCTTTCAGGTGTTCCATGAACCAAACATGTTAGAGGAGGGGTACAAAAAGTTTCATTCAGAAAATCCTCCATGTCTACATGGATTTATAGTAGCAGTTTCTTTGCTGGCAATGAATAATGTATTGCAGCTAAAGTGAAGGGCATGAAAACCATTAGGGAGTTCATTGGATAATTTTTCACTTACCCTCAATGTCTACAAATTCTCCTCCATAATAATAGCTTTTATATACAGCACCTAGGCTGTGACTTTATCTCCCCCTCAAAAGAGGTTTCAATCTTCAAGAGGATAGAATATCAGGATTTCAGACTACACGTGTGCCCCAGTATTTGCAGGAGATAGGTTCCAGGCCCCCCATGGGTACCTGAAACCTCGGATAAGAGGGGGAACCCTATGTTAAATATGGGGTTCTAGGGTTCTCTTCTGCCCTATCCCCCAAGCAAGTATGTATTTAGTGACCCAAAGTAAGAATAAAGGTAAGGTGGCCCCCCGAATCATGGATAATTGAAAGTGGATATGGAATCAGTAGAAATAGGGGT
Organism: Lerista edwardsae; assembly: GCA_029204185.1. Lineage (NCBI taxonomy): Eukaryota > Metazoa > Chordata > Lepidosauria > Squamata > Scincidae > Lerista > Lerista edwardsae. The sequence goes on along the minus strand of JAJKFI010000009.1, from coordinate 8,092,404 downwards.
CCACCTGTACACACTCTTTCCACAGCTTCTCTTTCCACAGCTTCTAGCAATCCTTCCCACTGGATGCCTGCTCTTTGCCAACCTATCATGTACCACGCCTGATGTCAAAGATAAGGGGATGGAGAAAGATAGCTGATCTGATGTAATGTATGAGACTGACATATTACTTTGAGTGTTAGGAAAAAATCTCCATTATATAATGTTGCAGATAAAAGCTGTATTTTTGCAGTGATGGCAAGGCAATATGTTGTGGTTTATTCTCCAGTGGTTCCAGAGTATGGTCTTTACTTTTGGAATGTACCTCCTCTATGATGACAGGTAGGATCCATCTACAAGAACAAAAATAAGATGAGAGGTGTCCCCTCAGCTCCCAGACTGACCCTGCTTGATTAGCTGCCTGCCTGATTGTAGGGCAGGAGGTGTGGACTGCTGGTTGAGCTGCTGATACTATCTGAAGCTAAGCAGGAGAATCTGGGGTCTATTTTTGGATGGGAGACGGAATGCCAGGCTGTGACAAGCTGCAGTACCTGTGGTGGCAGAACGGGGGGTCACTGTGGAGCTGATTAGCCAGTGCGGGAATGTGGTGAGAAGGCCAGCCGGCAAAAGAATGGACTCCAACCTTGAGGACCTATCCAGGCTAGACTTACAATCACCTGCTGAAGCTCGCTGTCACACGGCCAGAGGAGAGAACCACACTGTAAAGGCGTCATCTGGGACTGAGGATTAGGTGAATCGCAGAATACTTTGTAAAAAAAAACCCCATTGAAAAATGGTGGTTTAGACTAGCCTGCCCATGTAAGCCGCCTGGGGCATTTGCTTCGGCATGGGAAAGACGGGGTATAAATTCTTCAAAATAAAATAAAAAATTAGCTGGCATAGTATATATCTGAGCTGTTACAGCAGTATTGAGATTTTATTTCAGCAACTTACTTCTTTTCCAGGGAGGGGGCACTTTTCCATGCATAGCTCTTCTCCCTCTTATTTGGACAGGACTATTTATTTGTGCTTCTATAAAAGAAGAGACAATTTTTTCCCCCCCTTTTATTTCCTGACTTGGCTTCCTCGTCCACTTCTCCCCTCCTTGGCAACTGAGCAGGAAAAGAGTTGATATTGAGACTAGTGAATACCGCTATTTGGTCCCATATCTTCCCTGGCCTCCTTGCCATGAGCTGAGAGGAATGCAAAGTGGCTGCTCACCATAGCAACTTGTTCGTCCACAGCATGTCATTTAGGGTGCAATCCTAACCAACCTTCCAGCCTCAGGGTAAGGGCAATGCAGCTCTGAGGTAAGGGAACAAACACTCCCTTACCTTGAGGAGGCCGTCATGACTCCTCCACTGCAGGATGCAGCACATGCCCCATTGGCACAACTATGCCACTCCTGGAAAGTTGGTTAGGATTGCACCTTTAGCCAGATCCCACAATATCTTAAGCCATTTTGAATATTGCAAAGGAAGCAAATAATGGTGATTGCTTTCATCAGACACTTGTGGATCAGTTCTCTAGTTCATTGACTTGCACATCTTTTCAGAAGGTGTTATAAATAATAACTCCTTTTGGCTTATCATGAGGTTTCTCCTGCTTTATTTTTTTTTTCTGTACCTCTGCACTATTACTAACAGTATAGTGGCTCCTGCCTGTTCTCCCATTAGTGTCTGGCAGAAGCAGAGCAGGCATATTGGATAGCAATTGGGAGTCTCCTTCCTGAACTCCTTCCTTGTTCCCTGCTAACTGGGCAAGAGGCACCTTTTCAAGTGGTGTCCTCTTATATTTAGCAGGGGGAGAGCAATTGTCCCTCTTCACCCCAGCACAGTGTCTTTCTCGTGGCTGTTGCTGGTGGTGTTCTCCATTCTTTTAGATTATGAGCCCTTTTGGGACAGGGAGCCATTTAACTTTAATGTTGTTTTTTGCCTGTAAACCGCTTTGTGAACTTTGTGTTGAAAAGTGGTATATAAATACTAGTGATTGAGTGATTAGTGATTGATTGAACCAGCAGCATCTCCTCATGAGATTGGAAGGGACCCTCAAGGTTGGAATGTGGTACAGTTAGGGCCAGTGGTGTCATCTAAATGATTTAAGAACAGGTACTTACTTTTGATTGGCACGTGTCGGGACCCGCCCACCGGAAGTGACGTCATAAGCCAGAAGTGATGTCGTGGCAGGAAGTGACATGAAAAAAGCCCTTTTTGAGGCCTCAGATGATTTTAAACTGACCCAACAGTTGCAACAGTATTCCACAGCACCCCCAGAACATGTTAAGGAGGCCTGGCATCATGTTAAAACCCCAGAGCAACTCATTTTTCAGTGGCAAGGAAAGGAAAGGCTCCGCTCGCTGCCTGCCTGCCTGCCTGGCTCTGAGAACATGCAGGAAACTCAAACATGCAGGAAATTCAAACGTTGCAGAGGGCGGAGTCGACGAGTGGGCGGGCGAATGGGCAGGGCCAGCTGTAATCCTAGAAACCGGTACTCGCATACCCCCGCGTACCCCCTGCATGACATCACTGGTTAGGGCCCAATCCAATGGACCTCTGCGCTGGCAGTACACTAGTACCACCCATGCCAGGTGTCACAAAAGTACTATTTATTATTTATTTATTTATTTGTTCAATTTCTATCCCACCTTTCTGCCTGAGGGCACCCAAGGCGGCTTACAACATCAAAAGGCAATACAATATGTACAATTAAAACCATATTAACAACAAGAATTAAAAAACAGTTAAAATTTTAAAACCAGCAAACAGCAAACCCCGTGGCACTATAAGGCACTTTCCTGTCAGCAGTACAATGGTGGAAGCATTGGAGTGGCTGGAAGTCAGTATTGCTGCTAGTCAGCAGGGAGGCTTTTTAGGGAGGGGGGAGGCAGGGGGCAGAACTGAGCAAGGGAGGGCGGCCTGGGAGAAGATAGAGCCTGGCAGGCGGGCGGGGACAGCAGCAGAATCTGCCACAGAATTGTAACTCCCCCCAGGCTGTGGAGTCCCACCAGGCCTCCTGCGTTCTGCTCCTGCTCAATTGCAGGTGCAGATCCAAGGAGACCCATTGGGGTTACTGGGGTAACAAATGCTCCCTCATCGCAAAGAGGCTCAGGCAACTGCCCCAGCCCCATAGGATACAGTGGTGGCCACAGGCCTAGTCTTTGAGATACAAATATAACGGAGACAGCTTCCCTCCTCTACTGAGCAGGCTACTCTTCCTTCCCTTTATGAGGCAAATGCTGTAGTAAGTGCCAAACAGGACTGAGGCCTAGCAGTTCATGCATACGAAAAATAAAGAGTGGCAACTTGTTTGTCTCTCCTGTGTAAGCAGCTCTCCTTTTCTCTTTTGAGGTGCAAGGTTGGAATTCTGTAAATCCCTTGTCTTATGGCTGATTCCAAGGCCCACCTCCCTTCTGGGCCAGCACGCCTGCCGGCCTGCCCACATCCCTTCCAGAACCGCCCTCTCTCGTCCAAACATGGTGCCTCCCTTGCGCCGACCGGCTTCGGCCGGTACGAGGGAGGTACAGCATGGTCCCATTGCTTTAGTGCCGACGCAGGGGTGCCACGCAGGGGTGCCGCTCGGCCAGGGCCAGCTCTAGGAGCGGCAGAGCCCGATGGGCATTCCTCACCCTCCCCGCAGGGCCCACACACACCAAGAAATGCACTTGGGGTCATGGAGATAGAATTGCTGGAGGCGGCATGACGTCATTTTCTTGAAGCCACCTCGAGTAGACAAGAATGGCTGACTCAGATTATCGCGGTGAAGGAGGATTGCCGCGAATTCACAAATAAAAATCTCCCTGCAAGTGTAAACGTTAATATCAACCTTTTTAATCATGCTTGCGTGTTCTGCATACGGGTAATAAGGTTACAAATAATGTTTCTATTCCCCGCCCCTCCCCCCTCTGTGAGGAATGCATGTGCGTGTTCACATTTTGAAGTCCGTGCGTCTGGCGCGCGCCACCTTCTATTTAACTTATTTTTGTAAGTTTTTATTTTTATTCAGTCCTAAACAGTACGAGCAAAGCAATCTGAATTGCTTGGAATCAGGATTGTTTTGAGTATCCTCCTTCACGGCGATGATCTGAGTCAGCCATTTTTGTCTACTCGAGGTGGCTTCACTGGGCTCCTATTAAATCAATAGGCATGCCGTCTCCAGCGATTCTATCTCCATGACTTGGGGTACTGTGCTTGGCACCTGGAAGTAATTGGTGGTGATATGATGACATCACTGCCAACTACTTCCAGGAGGCCCATTTTGAGCCATTTGGAGGCGGGGCAGATGGGAGGACAGAAGGTAAAAGTGTTCTGCTCGCCCCACTTGCCTATAGAAATCCTGTCTGCAGCAGCAGGCAATCTGATCATTGCACTGTCAGGCACCCCAAAGTGCAGGGCCCAATGTGATTATATTGGTTACATTGGCTTAAGGACAGCCCTGCACTCAGCGCCCCCACATTGGTGCTAGGTGTGCAGCCAACGCAACGTTGCATCGATGCTGCACACCTTCTAGGATTGCGCTGGCAGTCTCTTTTATATGGGCACTCAAATTATTACTGAGGCCTAGCGCCTCTCCCAGTGGAGAGGGACAGCAGCTCCCCTCTTCTCATAATATAAGAAGAAAAGCCCCCTTCACCCTTATCAGGCAAATGGCAAGAACCAAATGACAGCACTGAGACAGTCAGACACTAACCAAATGAAAAGGGATTACATTTTGCAGCCTCTCTCCATTCCTGAGCAAGCTGCCCTTCCTTCCCTCTGAGTAGTACTACTGCCAGGAGCTGAGGCACATGTTGGAAACAGACCCATCCAAGCTCAGGGTTTTGATGTGAAGAACTCATGAGCCAGGGAACCAGGGTTTCCCCCTCTTACCCAATTATTGGCTATTCTGTTCATAAACCTGTTAAGGGTTAGCACATAAATCAGGAACCCAGGGATCCTTGATCCTTAAAACAAATACAGGTCTGATTTTTAAAAAGTTGTTCTGTAGAATTTCCAGAGGAAGGCATTTCAAAAAGCCTTTATACCCCTGTCTACTCAGTCATGCCATTAGAGAATGGCATGCGTTTGTTGTGAGAAAAAACGTAACCTCCTGGCTATTAATTATACTTACCTTAAGGGATAAGGGAGACAAAGGGGAGAAATGATGAAATGATTCCATTTGGTATGTTTTTGAAGTGTTTGACTGATTGCGCTATATCAGGAAAGCTTTTGGAGGCCATAGGGGAAGAGTTAACCCCTGCTAACTGGACAAGAGGCACTTTTTCCAGTGGTGTTCCTCTTATATTTAGCAGGGGGAGAGTAACTGTCCCTCTTCACCCCTGCGCAGTCTTTCTAGTGGCTGTTGCTGGCGGTCTGCCTTTTTTAAGATTGTGAGCCCTTTTGGGACAGGGAGCCATTTAACTTTATTATTACTATTGCCTGTAAACCGCTTTGTGAACTTTGTGTTGAAAAGCGGTATATAAGTACCTGTTGATTGATTGATTGATTAACCAGTTACTCTCCTTTTCTAACTGCTCTGACTTGAGGGAAGACTGCAGTTCTGAGGTTCAGTGAAACAGCACCTCACAATATGGTAATAAGGTTCCACAACCAGGATATAAAAGAGTGAAGAAAACCTCATTCATGGCTCAATCCACTGGAATGATGCTTGTAAGGTGAAAGTTACCTAATCCTTAGTTATTGTGTTTATATCTGGAAAGGTTATTCTGTTTGAATTGAAATCATCTCTTTTGTTCTTAATTAATTGTTAATTACCTCTGCTGACTGCCTAATGCAGGGCTGGCTCTAGGAGTGGCGAGGCCCAATGTGGGGCATTCCTGTGGCCCCCCCCCCACAGTCCCCACAGGGCCCCACACTCACCAAGAAGAGCACTTGTGGTGCCACACACAAAGTGTGGCACCTGAAAATAGTTGGTGGTGACAGGATGACGTCACTGCCAGTTGCTTCCAGGAGGCCCGTTTTGGGCACTTCAGAAGCTGGGGCAGCTGAGAGGGCCCAAGGGAAAGCTGCTTTGCTGGCCTCACTGACCTACATACAATCCTAAGAGATCCTGATTGCAGCAGCAAGCAAGCAAGCAAGCTAGATAGCTAGATAGATAGAAATTTATTTGTCATTGTACTCAAAGTATGAGAACAACGAAATGAGGTGCTCTTCACATCATACAACTGGACAACACCAAATAACATATACAAATAACAGTTAAAACACTAAAAAAATATAGATATAGATACCATACAACCATGAGGTATACATTTGTTAAGACCACCAGATTCAAAACTCTGCATTTAGCCTGATCACAGCACTTGGGTAAAAACTATGTTTAAATCTACTTGTCCTAGCTTTCAACACTCTATATTTTCTTCCCGACGGTAAGATCTCAAACATCAAGTGACCCGGATGTGAAGAAGCTCTCAAGATTTTTTGTATCTTCCTACTACATTCCATATTATACAAATCCTCCAGTAAGGGAAGAGGACAACCAATTATCTTTTGTTCCCTCTTTATCACTCTTTGGAGTGCCTTTTTCACTGCACTGGTGCGGGGCCCCCAAAGTGCGGGGCCCGATGTGATGACATTGGTCACATTGGCTTAAAGCCGGCCCTGGCCTAATGTCTGCATGGTCCTGCTTTCTGCAGCCCCACCTGCAATCCAAGGGTCCCTGTGGTGGCATTTTTGCAACACTTTCAATCTCTGAAGAAATCTGCCCAAACGTTCACTAGGAATTACTGCATGGATAAATCTTTCATCTGGTGAGCCTTGCGTTAACATGTCATCCTAAATTTGTTCTAGAATAATCAATGGCGTACCTAGAGGAGTTCATGGGAGGCAAAAGCCCCAGGCACTCCCCTGCAGGGGGTGGCACCATAACCCTCCCCCCACCACTACCAGCCACCCTCTTCTCTGCATATCAGAAGGAGCGGGAGCCTCTTCAAGCAATGTCCACCCCCTCTGATACTTGGAGGAGCTGAATGTCTCTTGTGGTGGTGCGAAGCCACTCACAGGGAGTGGCTTTGCACTGCTACAAGGCACCCGGTTCCTCCGATACTTGGAGGAGCCAAGTGCCACTAGCAGCAGTGCAAAACCGCTCCTAAGAATTGACTTTGTGCTGCTGGAAGCGGTGCTCACCCCCCCCCCCATTTGTCAGAGGAGGAAGGTGCCCTTTCAGGAAATAGTTGCGGTGATGCGACAGACAAGCCCCCAGGACTGACACGGGCAGTGTAATCCTACAGTTCGCGCAGTGTCAGCACAACGGGGTTGTGTCGATGCTGCGCGCTTAGCGCTGATGCAGGGGCGCCGATTGGCTGCCCCGCATCGGCGCTAAGGCCACAGGACTGCCGCTGCTGGCAGTGCTGGCCTTGTAGCGCCTGCGCAGTGCCTCCCTTGCATCGGCTGAAGCTGGCCGGCGCAAGGGAGGTGCCATGACAGCACGCTTTGGGGATTGGCAGGAGGAGGATGGAATGTGGGCGGGCCCAATTCGGGCCGTGCGGTCTCCTCGGATCTGCGCCCACTCTTTAGCAGGCACAAATCTGAGGAGTGCATAGGGGAGGCTGGAGCCTCCCCTATGGTAAGGGAACTAATGTTCCCTTGCTGCGGGGAGGCTCCAGCCTCTGCAACCCAGCGTTGGTAATAGCGCTGGCCGGCTGGTCTTGCCATTCTGGCACTGGGTAGGATTGTGCCCTTACATAATTCTATCCTCGTATGCACTGCTTTTGTATTGTGATAGATGCGACCCTTGTATGTACGTACACATGCATGTATCACCTCACACATGCATGCGCCTCTGGCTCTGGAAGAGAATAAAATCATTCCTAGGATCAAACTACAGGTTGAGTATCCCTTATCCGGACTGCTTGGGATGGGAAGGTGTCTGGATTTCAGAATAATTGCATACATATAATGAGAATTGCTTCCTCTTGCTATTTTCACTGTTACTCATAGAGTGCAATCCTAACCTGGAATTAGTCGCGCACAGTTAGGTCAGCAAAGTTTGGCTGATACAAGGAACATTGCAAAGTGTGTTTGGACCACTCTCAGATACAGGGCAGAATCCTAATCAATTTTCCAGCACTGACATAGCTGTGCCAGTGGGGCACGCGCTGTTTCCTGTAGTTGGGGAACAGTAACGGAAGCCTCCTCAAGGTCAGGGAATGTTTGTATCCTTACATTGAAGCTGCATTGCCCTTACCCTGGTGCTGGAAAGTTGGTTAGGATTGCTCCCTTGGAGAGGCCAGCACACAGACATGCGTCATCTTCTCTGACTCAAAGAGTGGTCCAAACACGCTGTACGGTGTCCCTTGTGCTGACCAAACTTTGCTGGCCTAACTGTGCCAGCCCAGCTCCAGATTAGGATTGCGCCCATAAAGGTGTCTTCTGGCCTCTTTCACATTTTCAACAATGGCGCACACCATAGAACAGACAGTATAGAGCTTATGGCCTATATGTGGGAATGAGCACAGATCTTCTAGCGTTCACACTACAGAAAGTTTTAAATAAAGATTTTGGAATAGTCTGAATTTGGGATGTCGGGATAAGGGATCATCTAATTGTAGTGACCTGTGATTTTCATTTTGCTTGTAAATAGCGCAGGAAAGGAGAAAGGCAAAACCCCAGTGGAAGGGATAGCCATGGGAAGATGGGAACAGCCTTTACTTGGCCATTCTTATTTCGCAGAGTCTTCTCTCAAGCACTCTCATTGTCCTCTTATCTGACAATTTGTATGAACAACTGCTGGTTTTGCCTCTTTACTGTTGTAATCCCAGGATCTGTAATGCTAAATTCTGGCTACCACATGAAGCCCACCCTGCTGATAGGAACCTCTTTCCTTTTGTATCTGTTTATTTAACCAAGCAGGAGCATCAGTTTTCCTAGTGCCTCTGTGAAGCCTCTTATCTTTTTCAGGACTCCAGTTCATTGCTTTTAGCACTAGATTGCCATAGCATTCTTCCTAATTCCTGTTCTGAACAGTTCAAATCAATCACACAGGCCCACTTTCAGTTCCTTGGTAGCTGTGATCAAACCCTTGGTGCCATATAATACAACTGAGCCAGCAAATAGGCAGCCTAACCAGACTTTTCCATCACAAGAAATACTCTTTTTGTTGTTGTTTTCAATCATCCTCTTTTTTAGAACAGGTACTGGGCCAGGTGTCATGGAAACAAATGAAGCAAAAGCTGCTGCTAGCATTATCTAAAGACTCATTTAACCCCTGACTTTGCTGCCTCTCAAGTTTGTCTGGTATCAGTTGTATTCTCCCTTGTGGAGTTTCAGATTACGGTGTTCCTCAAAACAGATTCATAAAAAAGAAATAGTAATAGAAGATCTATTATCATTATTTTATTATTTATTTAATTTATACCCCGCCTTTCTGCCCCATGGGCACACAAGGCGGCTTACAACAATTAAAATACAATATTGACAATTAAAAAACAGTAATTAAAAACAATCTTAAAATAATTTTTAAAAAAACTTAAACAAGCCCTGTGGATCCTAATATAAAAAGAAAAGAAAGCCAGCCAGCTTGTCAACAGTTAAAAGCTTTTTGAAATAAAAAGGTCTTCAGCCCCCGCTGAAATATTATCAAAGATCTAGACAATTTAGTTGAAATTGTTTGTGCTAAAAAACAGAATATTAAGAGACTCCCTCATTCTACAAACACTCAGCTGGTTGTGTTGAGAATAAAAATTGATTTTCTGGAATTTAATACTTCTGTTCCACCACAAGTGTTATTTAACAGGTACCATTTATACATTGCCAAGAGTGTGTTAAGTGCTATAAGGGGCTTAATTATTTGACCAGTTCAGTTTGTGTTATGCAACTCTGGCATGATGATGACTCTGTCTAGTCCCCAAAATGACATCCCCAAAAATCAATACCCAAAATGATTCTGTGGATGGTGTACAGTATCTTTGATTTTCTACTTTCTGTTACTCTGTGATCCAGGAAAAAATTATGGGATGTAAAAAAGGATTTCTATCGCAAAGTCATTATTTTTGTTTTTCTGTCCTTCCAAATATTATTGATTGCTAGGTAGAGCAGCAAAGACATCATCGACCAAGCTTGTCATAATGTCATTCAGCTGTGATTTTCATCATGTGTGCTTGCTCCTTTACCGATTCCTAAAAAGGAGGTGAGGAATCTGTTCACTTGTCAAGTGTAAATTCTTGATTTTTAAAGATTCAGATTAGTAATACAGTGTTTCAAACCACAGTATTTTACAGTATTTTAAAAAGACTGGGGTAGATTCTGGTTCAGGAAATGATTTGTTGCTACTGATGCTTTGTGAGTATGATATGGTATGTGCTAAGAGTGCATTGTGAGTGGTATGATCTTTATAGCATATTGATTTTTCACTGTTATATTAGTTCTGTTTGTTTTTATTCAAGTAATTTGATTCATGTTGGTTTTGCTTTTATTGTTTTTACGGTTGTTGTTGTTCAGTCGCTAAGTCGTGTCCGACTCTTCGCGACCCCATGGACCACAGCACGCCAGGCCTCCCTGTCCTCCACTAGCTTCTGGAGTTCGCCCAATTTCATGTTCATCGCTTTGGTGACACTATCTATCCATCTCATCCTCTGCCGCCCCCTTCTCCTTTCGCCTTCAATCTTTCCCAGCATGAGAGTCTTTTCTAAAGAGTCCTCTCTTCTCATGAGGTGGCCAAAGTATTGGAGCTTCAGCTTCAGGATTTGTCCTTCCAGGGAGCAATCAGGCTTGACTTCCTGTAGGATGGACCGATTGGACCTCTTTGCAGTCCAGGGGACTCTCAAGAGTCTTCTCCAGCACCATAATTCGAAAGCATCTATTCTTTGGGGCTCTGCCTTTCTTATGGTCCAGCTCTCACAGCCATACATAGCTACTGGGAAAACCATCGCTTTGACTATGCGAACCTTTGTTGGCAGGGTGATGTCTCGGCTTTTGATTAAGTTGTCTAAGTTCGCCATAGCTTTCCTCCCAAGAAGTAAACGTCTTTTAATTTCATGGCTGCAGTCACCATCTGCGGTGATCTTGGAGCCCAGGAAGATAAAGTCTGTCACTGCTTCCATTTCTTCCCCCTCTATTTGCCAGGAAGTGATGGGAGTGGTGGCCATTATCTTATTTTTTTTAATGTTGAGCTTCAAGCCAATTTTGGCACTTTCCTCTTTCACCCTCATCAGAAGGTTCTTTAGGTCTTCCTCACTTTCTGCCAGTAGAGTGGTATCGTCTGCATATCTGAGGTTGTTGATATTTCTCCCAGCAATCTTGATTCCAGCTTGTGAATCATCCAGCCCTGCCTTCTTCATGATGTACTCTGCATATAAGTTAAATAAGCAGGGTGATAGTATACAGCCTTGTAGTACTCCTTTCCCAATTTGAAACCAATCGGTTGTTCCATGTCCAGTTCTAAGTGTTGCCTCCGGGCCCGCATACAGGTTTCTCAGAAGACAGATAAGGTAGTCTGGTACTCCCATCTCTTCAAGAACTTGCCACAGTTTGTTGTGATCCACACAATCAAAGGCTTTAGCATAGTCAATGAAGCAGAAGTAGATGTTTTTCTGGAACTCTCTGGCTTTCTCCATGATCCAGCGAATGTTGGCAATTTGATCTCTAGTTCCTCTGCCTCTTCGGAAACCAGCTTGTACATCTGGTAGTTCTCGATTCACATACTGCTGAAGCCTAGCTTGTAGGATTTTGAGCATCACCTTGCTAGCATGTGAAATGAGTGCAATGCTGTGGTAGTTTGAACAATCTTTGGCATTGCCCTTCTTTGGGATTGATCTTTTCCAGTCTTGTGGCCACTGCTGGGTTTTCCAAATTTGCTGGCATATGGAGTGCAGCACTTTGACAGCATCATCTTTTAAGATTTTCAGTAATTCCGCTGGAATGCTGTCACCTCCACTAGCTTTGTTGTTAGTGAGGCTTTCTAAAGCCCACTTGACTTCACACTCCAGGATGCCAGGTTCGAGCTCAGTGACCGCACCGTTGTGGTTATCAGGAACATTGAGATCGGCCTTATATAGTTCCTCTGTGTATTCTTGCCACCTCTTCTTAATCTCATCTGCTTCTGTTAGGTCCTTGCCGTTCTTGTCCTTTATTGTGCCTACCTTAGCATGAAATTGTCCTTTGACATCTCCAATTTTCTTGAAAAAATCTCTAGTCTTTCCCATTCTATTGTTTTCCTCTATTTCTTTGCATTGCTCATTTAGGAAGGCCTTCCTATCTCTCCTTGCTGTTCTCTGGAAATCTGCATTCAGTTGGGTATTTTTTTTTTAATGGTAGTGTTTCCCAAACTATGTGTTGGGACTCACTGGTGGGTTGTGACTGATATTTGATGGGCCCAAAGGGTGATGGAAAGATCTGATAACTAATTGCCTCCAGCCTTGAGGCTATTCAAAAATCAGACACCATAGCTGCTAATTACCCTTCAGAGCTCAGCTCCTGCCATTTGCAAGATAACTGCACTGATAAGTTCCCTGCAAGGATCTGAGCTCCTGCAGTTTGCAAGCATGTATAAATATAGGGAGATAAATGTTTGAGGGTCTCTTTCTGGTTGTTACTTATAAATAAATAAATAAATTATAAAAAAAAATTGCTTTCTCCTAGAAAGTGCAATAAACCTTGGTGGGTAAACTGGGGCATGCCTGTACTAGCTGGTGCAAGTACGTATTGCCCTGACTTGGCAAATCAGGGCCAGGAAGGATTCGGTGCTTTGGATTATTATCATCCATTTTTCAATACATAGAAGACCGTTCTGTGATATTTCTGACAAATCCATTCCATCATCCAGGCCAGCCTTTCAGAAGGCCCTGGGTTAATCACAGGCAGTCCACCCCAGACATTATGCTGGACATTATGCTAGGACTAGTAAAAAGGATCACAGACTCTCAGGACACAATCCTAACCTGGAGTTAGGCCGGCATAAACTAAGCCAGCAAAGTTTGGCTGGCACAAGGGACACCGTAAAGTGCTTTTGGACCACTCCTGGAGTCAGGGAGGATGGCACATGTCTGTGTGCTGGCCTCTGACTCCGAGAGTGGTCTAAACATACAGTTAAGTACTTTATGGTGGCCCTTGTGCTGGCTAAACTTTGCTGGCTTAGTTTATGCTGCTGTAGCTCAGTTTAGGATTGCGCCCTCACTAAACTGTACATCTATTTAGCGTACAGGAGCAAACAGATAAGACTACTTCCTTTCATGCTGTTTCATTATAGCACTCTTCATCCTGGCTTAATTGACAGCAACTGTAGCCAATGAGAATAGAACATTCTGTTCTGGCCAATCAGTGCTGGTTTCCTGTCTTATCTCCTATAGTACAGTTTTGGACAGTACTCAGTGTTCAAGGAACAGATTCCCTGTGTGGTTGGAGACATAATTATACACTGCATTCTAATCCTCATTCTTAAGGTCTCCCCCCCACGCTATCTGATTGCTATACCTCCCACCCATGCTATGATGCTAAGCCATGAGTAAATAGTAGGGAACACGAGAAACTCCCTATTAACTTGGTCATTCAGTAGAAAGATGGGGCAATTCTTTCTTTAGGACCTACTCTGACTCTTTCATAACACATTTCTTCCCAGCTTTTATGAACTTTTTAAAAGGAGTCCCAGAGGAACAACGTTTCCCATATTCAGCCTTTTAGTGCTCCTGCAAGTGAGTCATGTAATCAATACCTTTTAATAGAACATACCTGTATACGGTTGCTTTGATGGCTTAAAACCCATAGATCTGTTAATTACAGGAGAGTGTTAACTGCACTTTCCTCAAGTGACTCATCTAATTAACTTCAATTAGAGTAATATGAATAAAACAAGTCGCATAACTAAAATAAATGACTATATTCATTTGGAAAACTCTGTCTTATTATTGTTAGCCTCTTAGATGCACTTTGAGGTTGCTTCCTGCACAGTCAGCACCCCCAAAACAGCCATTGACTGGGTCCTGGCCTCGCCTTGGGTACTGATTTTCCTCAGTTTGGTTTTTAATTCTGAACCAAGCAAACCTGGACTCAAGACTGTGTGTTTGCACATGCAATGGTAGACATGTGTGTGCACAAGCATGTTCGGCCACAGTTGTTGGGATATATTAAAGGCTTACAGCCCAATCCTATCCATTCCACCACCACCCATCCACAATGCAGAGGTGCCAAAATGCCAACACTTGCTTCCTATGGTGGTGGGGCAGCTGCAGAAGTCTCCTCTGGGTAAGCTCCATGGCATGCAGGGGTCTACTTGGACCTGCACTAACTAGCTGGCACAGGTATATAAAATGTTATATAGAAGTACTGTACCAGCATTTAGAAGATGTATGACTCTTACCTGGGACTCTGGCGGCAGCTTGGGGCTGAAGAGAGAGCTGAGAGTGGCCAGCAAGAGGCTGGACGACAACAGCAGGGAGGCAACGCTCCTTGTCTTGGCTGAGTTGTGCAGTTTGCCACAGAGGCCACAGTCCCTGCAACAGCAATGGACAAGACAAGCCCAGCCCGCGACCAAGCAGAAAGGAGTGGGACAACTATTAGCTAAGCTGGGCCAAGCCTGCCCAATGGGATACGATGCAGGATGAGGGGGCGGGGGAGGTTGGAGGAAAGGTTGGAGGCCGTAGCCAGCAAAATAAGGAGCAGGGGCCTGGTGATGAACTGGTCGCAGTTCCCATTCAGAGAGAACATAGCTCTCCAGCAGGTCAGCTGTCCAGGGACCCTGAAACAAACATGGGCAAGACTGCTGGAATCCGGATACTGCAACCCATCCCATCCCCGCGTGCTGCAACCCCATCCTTAGCAGAGATCTCTGAGGCCCTTTCAGGTGGCAGCCCAAAAGGATCTGGATTGCAAAGAGGAGAGCCCCTTTGGGCCAGCTGGGCCTGCCCTCCTTTTCTTCATCCTGATACCCTCCAGTGCAGGTGTTCCAACCAGGTCCTCCTCACCTCCTCTAGCATGGACCATTTCATGCAGTAATAATTATGCCAGGGAGGATTCTTAGCCCCATAAAGTAGAAAGTGCCAGTATTGTCCCTTGTCATTTAGCTCCACCAACTGGTTCAACTATTTTTGTCAATTCCTATAGAGCCTGTCCAGGCAGGAAAGAGAATAAATAGTAATAAAAGGAGAGATTTCTAAGATCAGCTACAGTTCTGTCAGCAAGGGTATTTCCAATGATTGCCTTCTGGAGTCTCAGATGGTGCGATTTGAGCTTTGGCAGCTGGTTTTGGAGGCGCTCTCTCTCAATTCAGTTTTTGCCACAACTGCAAGAATTTTCAGAGAAACATTTCAATGACTCTGTGCTCCCACTTCCTTAAAATGGCCATATACCAGCTTCCAACCAGACACAAGAGGGTTTTTTTTTTTTTTTTTAATGCTAGCCACATAATTCAGTAATCTCTGACTTCATGTTCCTGGAAAGGGGCATGTAAAAAAAAATTCCTGACGTTCACATAATTTGCTACATGTATTTTTATTCTTTCAAAAAAATTCTAAGGCTGCAATCCTATACACACTTTTCTGGGAGTAAGTCCCTTTAAACACAATAGGATTTACTTCTGAGTAGATGGGATTGGGCTGCAAAATGACTTACAATCAATCAATCAATCACTAGTATTTATATACCGCTTTTCAACACAAAGTTCACAAAGCGGTTTACAATAATAACATTAAAGTTAAATGGCTCCCTGTCCCAAAAGGGCTCACAATCTAAAAGAATGGAGAACACCACCAGCAACAGCCACGAGAAAGACACTGTGCTGGGGTGAAGAGGGACAATTGCTCTCCCCCTGCTAAATATAAGAGGACACCACTTGAAAAAGTGCCTCTTGCCCAGTTAGCAGGGGTTATTATTATGATTATTACAAAACCATAAAAACAATTTACAACAAAAAATTATAAAATAACAAAACAAAACAAACCATTCATTGAACAACAGCTTAAATCATGGTCAAACTGAATTAAAAGCAATCTCAAAAATAAATTATTATTTAGTGATTCTATGGTGTCACCCCCGTGGCCCCCTTTTATCTGCAAAGCCCCCTGCTGCCTTGGACCTGGGACGGAGGGCCTACGTGGCTACAGGGGGTCACGGGCTGGCTGTGAGGAAGCCTGGCATTGAGTCCCAGGGGAGCCGAAGGCAGAGTGCCTGGCACGAGGAGTCCTGGCCAAACTCAGGGAACATGCAGTCAGCCTGGGACGATGACTCTGGGTGAAGGTGAGATCCTGCAAAAGCCAGGCCCAGTCTCAGAGAGTTGGGCCTGGCAACGAGACAGGAAGGGGAGGAGCTCAGGGAGGCTAGGGAGAAGCTCATAAGGAGCTCAACCAGCAGAGAGAAAGGTTGCACTGGCCTGGGCTGGGAAAGGGGAGGAGAGCCAGCCAGGCTAGAGGGGAAGCTCCCCCTGCTCTGGCCATCACCTTATCTCGGCCTTGAAGGGGCAGACGCAGCCCCGCTCCTGAGAGAGTTCCTAAGCCCTGGCAGGCCTGGAGCTCCGGCATGGTCAGAGGCGCTGCCCCAGCGCACACCGCGCCCTCTGAAGGACCGCCTGAGGGGTTGGACATTGCCAACGGGCATCACCCCCCGCAAACCAACTGACCACTTCGTCCGCTCGCAAGGCAAGCCCCATGCCAGCCGCCCGATGCCGTCTGATGGGCCGACAACACCATCACTCCAACTGAGGAGCAGGGGCCTTCGTGAGGGAACAAGCCCCCCAGTGACGGTTGCTGGTGGTGTTCTACATTTTTTAAGATTGTGAGCCTGTTTGGGAGAGGGAGCCATTTGACTTTATTATTATTTGCCTGTAAACCACTTTGTGTTGAAAAGCAATATATAAATACTGTTGACTGATATCTCCCAGACAGAAAAGAATGTGCATTTTTATCCGACTGTTCCACTTGGGATTAGAATATGTATTCTGCAAGATCAGCATCCATCACAGCTAATAATAGATCCTTTTGCATATAATGTAGAATACATATTCCAATCCAAAGTGCAACAGTCTGATAAAAATGCTCATTTTTTCTGTTTGGGAGCTATGCCATCCTAAGTCAGTAGAGGGCACTGTACCCATCTTCTATCACAGCCTGAGGAATTTTATCATAGAGATGAAAAGATTTCTGTCCATTGTTGAGGAAAAGAAAGGAGGGCTTGGTTTTTTAAAAAAACCATAATTTTTTCTCTTGGAATTCTTGCAGCAGAATTGCAAAACACAATCTTGTTATGCCACAATCCAAAATCCATTATATTACAAGTTTCCATTTCAATTACAAGAGTATACAATGTTGTTGTAGACTGTTTATTGTTGTTGTAAAATGTTATATTATTACCATGTCCACCTCACCTTCAGTAAGTAAAGGGTTGCATACAAGGCTGCTCCCCCCCCCCACATTAGTGCTTTTCCCTTTATTAGTAGATAGAGGATTGAATGTGCAGACATGCTGGGAACACAGAAGCAGTGGCATACCAAGAGCAGGGCAGGGCAAGGCAGGGTTTTAAGTGGCCCAGGGCAGGGAGATGGCAGCGGTCCATCCCAGGTGTCAAATATGCCAGGTATGCTTGCACAGAAATGCCTAGGAAGAAGACACATCTGTGTTGGATTATTGTATACCAGAGAACACTTCCTAATGTGGCAGAATATATTCTTTAGATATATTCTTTAGATTCTGAGCATGGGAATTCCCTCTGGGGCCAATTCTCTCCTCCAGGAACACGCTGCTAAGCTTCCTGTGCAAGCAAGAAAATTCAATAGTCACCCAGTTCCGTGAGTGGGGATGTCAAAATGGCAGGAGGGATGTAGGATATTGTTGAAAGCAAGATTAATGGGACAGTTGAATTGTTTTTTTCTAAAAAAAATTCTAACCATTTCTAATTGTTAGAATTAGGAGGGAGGAAAGAATATGTGTGAGGTGGGTTAGTGGGTAGGAGTATGATGATGGAACAGAGTAGTGTGTGGGAGGGATGCAGCCTAATTTGATTTATAGAATCATAGAATTGGAAGAGACCTACAAAGTCATCTAGTTCAACCCCCTGCCTATAGCAGGAAATACTCCCAGGGCATCTTCAGCATGTGCCTGTCAAGTCCTCCTTTAATGATTCCTTAAACTATGACAGGGATTGCCTTACATTGCTTCAAATGAACCATGGGGAGTTGATCCCAGGGCACCTGTACGTTCTCTGCACTCATTTCTCCCCTCTGACTAGTTTTGAGAGTTGAATAGGAGAAGGAGCAATCTTCTCCCTGCTTGATCAGAGTCTTTAAGGTTCAGACCCTGAGATTTTACAGGGAAGGGGGGAAGATAGTGGGAATTCAAGGAATAGTCACTGAAGCAGGAGCTCCTGTGCTTGACTTTTTGGAAGTGATCCACATTATGTTCAGGGGGGGGCTTATTCCCAAACAAGTGTGCATAGGACTGCAGCCTTAAATTTGGCTGAATGTGGGCACAATCCTAACCCACTTTCCAGCACTGACACAGCTGGGCACGTTCTGCATTCTGCAGTGGAGTTGTAGTCACGGAGGCCTCCTCAAGGTAAGGGAATGTTTGTTCCCTTACCTCAGAGCTGCATTGCCCTTACCCTGGTGCTGGAAAGTTGGTTAAGACTGCGCCCTGTGGATATAGCTGGACTGGATTCTGGTTGTGAATTATTTGACTGTATATATCAGAAAATGTATATATCCAAACGTATATAAACAAAAGCTTAGGTGGTTGCTGACATTTATAAACAGATAATATAAAAAGATAAAACCAGAAAATAAAAAAGTGTATGAGCACTCAGAAGTAAGTCAATGGGGCTTACTTCCAGATAAGTGTGGATAGGATTGCATCCTATACCACATTATGAAACTGATGCAGGACATTTCATTATTTCCCATTTAAGAAACTGAATACAAATTATCATGCAATGTTAGTTATTGCTGGACATGCATGCACAGCCATATCTTTCTGTTGCCTAGCAACCAGGGGGTGGGAAGAGGGTTGGCAACAGAAAGAGGGAGAGACAGAGCTTGCTAGGAATGACAGTTCCTTAAGCGCAGGAATGACAGTTTTGACATTTCAGTTAAGGTAGGTTTGTGCTGACCTGTTATGGGATTGTTTGGTCCAAAATTATTGATTATGGTTCATGAAAAGGTACCTAACCTGATTTACAAAATGCCTAAGCCACTGCAGATAATGTTGCTCTGTTAAATCATGTCAGTTTCATGACAGTTTCCTTATTTGGAAATGAAAAAGAAAATATAGTATAAATACTTCTTTTCATTTATTTAAAATCTTTAAAAAAAAGTGGTATTGAATCAGTAACAACACAGTATACATAAATCAATGTACATTCAAGCATCTGTAAACATTAGAGCTGTTGTTTTTGAAATCCAATCGCTTCTGTGAAAACCAGGAAGGGCATATTTTCATAACCACTATTGTTGAGTTGCAGAAATAGTTTGTTCTACGATAATGAGGAGATCTTCTGAAATGGTAAAAGACAAGAAATGGCTTGGATTATTTGTCGAAACATTAACAATTTTTAAAAGATTTTCATCTTACCTGATATACAAATGACAAAATAAATATGGGAGCATGCAGAATGAGCTTCTATAGGAGAGCCATCTTGATAACATCAAAATAAATGAGGTATAGGAAATAAGTCTGATGAATTTATTTTCCACTACTTGATACTCTCTTGTGTCATGGAACACTGTGGGAGAAACAGAATGCTGTGTCCTTTGCCCCCTCCCCCGATCTTGCGGCCTGTCTCTGGAAAAAGTAGGAAATTAGAGATATTGCAAAAGTCTTTTGTTGCATGTGGTAGGCTGGATCCTAACCTCTCTGTTTTGGCCCAATCAGCCTTACATGGGCCACTCAAATTTGCACTTGTGAAATCGCGGGCGCAGATCCAAGTAGGCCTTGTGCAGGCTGGCTAGTGCACAACACAGGGTAAAGGGACTAAAATTCTGAGTTGCACCCAAGCCTGTTCCTCACCTGCACTAGATACGGCACAGGCCTGTTGGCCTGCCTGGTCCAGCACAGGTTAAGATTGTGCCCTAAAGTACTGTATTATTTCTCTTTAAATCTCACACTTTTGACTACTGTACTTGAAAAATTCATTCACACACCCCACATTTCTAATGGTTAAGAATATTTTTTAAAAACCATATATCTCTTATAGCAACTCCTTGTGGCATTTCTCATGTATTACAATTAGGATGCTGGATAGGTAGTTGCTAGGATCATTGGGAATGCTTCTTCCCTTTCCCCCCATCAGCTCCAATTCATCTCCTTACTACAGAGTCCTTCACAGACGAGTAAATATACAAAGAGCATCAATCCTAAAGTAATTGGGTATTTTTCTGCCTGGAGTAAGAAGAAAGTGTAACTTTCTCCCAGGAGTGGGAGAAAGTGTAATCCCGGGTAAGTGTGTACAGGATTGCAGCCTTAATTAACTTTTTAGCTAATTAACTAAATTAATTAACTTAATTAACTTTTTATATATGATCTGGCCAAGCCTGCCTTGCACCAGAAGTGCTGCTTTCTACTCCATGGTGTGTATAGCCTACTGCGTGAATTTTGTCTGTCCCTGGACACTGATCTCCCCCCCAATCTTTCCCACTCGTGTCTGATTACCTTTCCTGCCCCAACCTCCACCAGTCCTCATATCCCCTAAACACACACACACACACACACTCTCCCCCAAGGAAGCATTTCCACCCCTCCCGACCAATCTTCCTTTCCCTTCCCTTCCCGTCTCTTCCCCCCTTTCCCTCTGCTGTTGCTCTGCACCTCCCCCTCCTACTATACCTTTTCTGCTATACCTTTCCAAAAGGCAAAGATGGAGGAGAATTAAGCAAGGAAATGCAGAGGAACAGTGAGCTAGAGCAGTGGTTCCCAAATTTTTTAGCACGGGACCCACTTTTTTAAATTACACTCTATATCAGGCCCCACCTAGCTTTACAGCCTAAAAGAAGTGTCTCACTTTACCAGCTAGTTAAGCCTATATTTTTACCTTTTTACTAAGGAAGGGGAAAACACCTTCTGGAGTATTCATGAAGCTAGATGTTCATTGGATTGGGACCATTCTGGTAGCCTTGTCTAGTATTAAGCTGCCTGATTTATTCCTGCCAAGGGGTGTGGCTATAAAGGTGTCTCAGCAGCAGTGCTCCTCCCAGGTAGCAGGTTGATTAACCTTTGATGCACATAGCCTAATCTGCCTTGTTACTTTTGTAATTTACCAAAAATTGGGTTGTAATCCACCGGTGGGTCTGTTCATTGCGCATCTCCCAATGCTTTGTTGTTCCTCTCTCTCTTTTGTCCCTCAAGAGGAGGAGAATAGAAGCAATGAGCAGGTGGCTGGGCAAGTGAGTGGCTGGGTGAGGCAGTGGACAGGCAGCAGGTTAAGACGTGGTGGGCAGATGTGGAGTCCTTGTGGGACATCCATACTCTTCCCCTCCAATTCACCACTCAACATGGCTGCTTCACCCTGCCTTATCAGCAGGCCAGTTCTGGCTGTACACATGCATATGCAAATATGCATGAGGATTGGCTTGCCTCTGTCCCCTTTCCTGTAGGCGTAGGGGCTTATAACTATACGTAGGGGCTTATAACTATACGTAGATACTATAACTGCATAAGGCGTTTTATTCTCCAGTTTTTGCTGTAGCTTGCTGGAGGAAGAGTTTGTAATGTCTTGCTGCTACCTAGCACTTTTTGCTCCCAAAGGGTACAGCTGTCCTCTGTTTTGTAATATGTGCAACTTTTACAAGGAAAGATGACTAAAGAGTACACATCACATTGAAATGCTGTAATGTTTTTTTGGCTGAGGCTAGAATCGAAATATATTCAAGCAAAGGGAGAAAAGAAAGCTACATGTGCACAGTGACTACTTTGAACACTATTAGCATATTCTAAAAATATTGAGGCCATTGGAGTAAGTGCAGACCAAGTGGGATGCTGTGCTACCTTGACAGGTGCTATATTTAGAGTGACTTAACAGTAGCAATGAACAAAAAAACCCAACACCCCTCAATTTTTCTGTATGCGCACACCCACATCTCTCTTTCTCTCTGGCTGCTTCTCTAGGTATGTGCATGTGTCTATGTAGCATGTTATACCTTATGTTGTAATTTCAGACAATGAGGTATGGCAAGGCACACAGATTGCTCTCAAAAACTTGTATGCACTGAATTTGCCTGGCAAACATAGGAGAGGCTTCTACTCTCCAGCCTCTAGTTCTGCAAGAGAGTGACAACAAGGTAGAGGTCCAGGGCAGAATAAGCCAAGAGAGCCAGGATGGTGTAGTGGTTCAGGAGTTGGACAGACTGGGAAGATTCAGGTTCAAATTCCCTCTCAGCCATGAAGCTTCTTGGGTGAGCTTGGGCCAGTCACTATTTCTCAGCCTCACCTAACCCACAGGGTTGTTGTGAAGATAAGAGGAGGAATTATGTACACTACCCTGATCTCCAAGGAGGAAGGATGGTATGTAAAAAAAAGAAAAAAGAAAAAAACCAGACAATATCTGCTGTTGATCTATTCCCCATAATAAATTATGTCACAAATTCAGAGTTAGCACAGAATTAGGGCCTTCAGCCCATGTGATAATATTGTCTCTGACCAGCTTGGTCAGACACACCTGATTCCTAGACTTCAAGGCTGGAAGAACATGCTTCTCTTTGCAGGAAGTTAGGAACCCTCTATACAAGGATGAGTATGGAGCAGAGTTTATTGCTGATGCATGCCGAATATCCCAACTTTATAGTTCTGTGTCATCTACCCTAGATTCCATTTAGTCCCTGCCAAAGCAACATTAAACGAAAGTGTTTGGATACTGCACATGGAATCTGTAACCCAAGGAGACCATTGTGGTAAAACAGTTGTCGTTGGTTGGTCAGGGCAAGGATTGTACCCAGAAGTCTAATGTCTGTTTTGCATGTGAAAGGTCTCTAGTCAGGGATGGGAAATATCCTTCTCAGAAACCCTGCAGAGTTGCTACCAGTCAAGGTCAACAGTACGTAGATAGGTGGATGAATGGTAGTTCCCAAGTATGTATGTGTGAGCTATTATCATTAGTATGAAAAAGAAGCAGAGCATTATTTCTGACTAACAGTCCAACCATATGCGGGCCATGCAGTGGAATGCTTGTTCCACTGGCATAAAGGCCTTTGTGACTGTTGAAAAAGGTGACACACTAGTCAGCACAACCTGGTCGTCACTGCAAGTGGTGAGTGGCTGGCTCTGCATGTTAGCGCAAGTGAGAGCGCAATCCTAATGTGCAGTTAGGCTGACACAAGTTAGGCCAGCAAAGTTTGGTCGGAACAAGAGCCACTGTAAAGTGTGCTTGGACCACTCTCGGAGTCAGGGAGGATGGCGCAGGTCTGTGTGCTGGTCTCTCTTACTCAGAGAGTGGCCCAAACATACTTTACAATGGCCCTTGTGCCAGCCAAACTTTGCTGGCCAAACTATGCCAGCCTAACTCCAAGTTAGGATTGTGCCCTAAATCTGGCTCTGCATCTGCCAGAGTAAGTAAGTCAGCACAGTGAGTGGAAGGGAGCCAGAAAGGATGGAATCGGGCAGGCAGGGGGAGGATATAGCGCAGCTCATCATTGCTGCAGTGCTACATGGGCAGTTAAGTAGGATTGCGCTGTAAGACAATTACAACATCTCTTGAACCCTACTGAATCAGACCAGTCCAGCCTCATGTTTCTACAGTGGCCAAATAGGGCCTCCGAGAAGCCCACAGGTTGGTGGTTAAAAGACAGTGGTTCCTTCTGGTGCCTTCCACTGTTCTGAAACTAGTGTTCTGTAGAATTTTGCCTTCAAACATGGTGAGTCAATTTAGCCATCATGGTTGATAGCCAAGATAAGCTGCTTTGTCTGCTGAAGGTGCATTAGCTATTGCGTTCAGAAGTAAATTAACAATGCCATCCATTTTGTGCCCTGTGCATATAAGCAATCGACGAGCCAGTTTTTCAAAGTAATGTATATCTTCATATCCACATAGCTGAATAACTGTGTGGTGTGAACTTTAAGATATGTGGTATGAACTTGAAAACAAAACATTAGATCCTGACCTTCATTGCTTTCACTGCATTACAACAGCCAACAGTAAAACCATTTCCATTCATATCATGTTCCACGTACACAGCACAGTTTTGTCAAATTAATTGTGGTTATTATTACTCTTGCTACAAGTCTTATGGCTTATTTGAATCAGAAGTAGTAAGAGTACCAAAGAGGTACTCAAAGATTCTAGTCATTTTTTTAAAATAGAGTTCCCCATCCAGTCACTGCCTTATTTCACCCTTCCCACCCCATTCCACCCTCTTGCCGCCCCCTCCATCCAACCTGGACCAGTGGACAGTTCCCGATCAGCTGGTTTTGGCTGAGAGTGCAATCCTAAATTGCACTGGAACGGCGAAGCTGGTGGGCCTGCGCCAAATACAGCGCACCTTAGGTTCCAGCCTTCCCTTGGGGTTCCTTGGATCTGAGTTTACTGTAGTTCTGGTCCAGGGATGGGGCCTTGGATGCAGCCAACCGGCCCGCCCACCCCTCACCCAGAACCGCCCTTGAGCCAGCCAAGTTCAGTTGGTGCAATGGTGGCTTAGCGCTAGCTAGACTACTAACCTTGGCCCAAGAGCTCTAGCGCCGATGCACGGGAGGGGGGCTGGTTGGCACCCCCACATCAGCGCTAGTGACGTACAGCCGATGCTACCATGTAGCGTCTGCACTACGTCCATTGTTGGATTGTGCCATGAGTAGCGCACTGCTGGAGCACCCTTTATGACTTGTGCTGATGGCTTTATAGCAGACAGTGCCAGTGGAAGAGGCACAACGACGACCTCTAGTAAGTATAGGGTTGGGCCTACATTTTTGCAACTGCATTGAATTGTGCAGTGTTCCATGATCTTGTGAAATCATTTTGAGAAATAGCATATTTTCAAAACAGAGTACTAGACCATGTGTCTAAATTTCTTCTATGAAAATATTTCCAATTGAGGTTTTTCTTTTGTGCAGTCCATTCTCAGGGCTACATTTCACTGGCTCAGTTCATATGGAACATATACAAATCTCTATGAGTTTATGAGATCAAAAATACTTATTTGGATACTGTGTTCCTTCTTATACCTCATCCTTCTCTCTTGGGCTTCTGTGCTCCTCTGTTCTCCTGTTCAAACTCTCCCCTTCTCTTTTCAGTGCTAAAGATGGATAGTATTCCACCTGCATGGAATTTATTGTTAACCACAATTAGCTTTAAACCAGAGTGTGAAACATGTTTGTAACCATTGTTTCAAATTCTGGTTTACAGTGAACTACGAGTATCAGTCAACTAAACGTAGAGGTAACACTAATCATAATGTCCTTATTGTGCTTTGTGGCTTTTTTTTTTCTAATGAACCAATGCAACTGTCTTTGATTGTGACCCAACTTTTGTAAGCTAACTGCAGCCTTGAGAATTTTTCCAAATACTGGGCATACTTTTGGCAAAGGCTTTATTTATACTAGTGAGCCCATTTCACACATTCTCCTGTCAGTGTGGGTGGTTGTTGGGTTGCCAAAGCTCACGGGTATGAATCATTGCCCATATTGTTTCTCTCATGTGGTTTGGTGGGAACTTTGTCATCAAAATAATGTGTGCAGCAGGCCAGTGTTTCAGGCCTAATTCAGCATTGTTTCATTTTGAGGTTTTTACTTGTGGATTTATTTCTTCAGTTTTCCACAAGACCTGCCTTGTACTCCTAGAGGTTCATTTCAACTTCTTGTATACCACTGAACTCCATAAATGTTCCACTCATGAAGGGTGATTGTTTATTTCCACACTGACAAGCTACGTTCCACAGGCTTTCCAAGCTCTCCTTCCTTTCCAAACGATTTGCCCTGCAAACCCCCACACAGAGGCAGATCTAAGGGATGGCAAAGCTCTAAGTTTTGCAAGGAGCCTTACCTTGCAGTGGAAATCACTCCTCTCCTGCACCGTTTTAGCCAATCCTCACAGGGAAAAGCAACATCTTGGAGTTGCTTACTGGCTACTGCAGCAAGGGAGAGGAAGGATTTACATGACAGGGTAAGGCTCCTTGCAACACTTAGAGCTTTGCCCTCCCTGTAGATCCGCCTCTGCCCCCACAAAAGAGAAATAGCTAAGAAGAAACCAGGTCTCTTAATTTGCTACAACAGAAGTGTCAAATATCTCAAGCTACAGATAGTAGTGGCAACTTTTAGCAGTACAAATGTGGGGTTATTATAATTGTGAGTTGTCCCTGCTACTATGAAGGAGTGAGAAATGCCTGAGTCAGAAGCCAGATAAACAAGAGGCCTCCTGCTTTCTTGCCTGTGCTCTTAGGTTAATGATGGCGAACCAATGACATGCATGCCACAATGACATTTGGAGCACTCTGCTTTTAGATAACAGTACTTAAGCAAGGAGTAGATTTTGTTGCACAACAACAAAATTGTGTGTTATGTTCTATTGTAGTTATTGATAAGTCAGGCCTTAGCCACTCTGATGCAGGCCACAGTTGACTGATTCTGGTACAAGCAGACAAGGTCTGCAGGGCAGCCAGAAACAGATGATATAGTTGGGTACTGTTGGTATCAGATTAGGCAAGTAATATAAAGCTTTCTGTGTTGCTGGCTAGTGGTTCTTGAACATTTTAGACCAGGACCCACTTTTTAGAATGGCACTCATGTTGGACCCACCGGAAGTGATGTCATAGCCAGAAGTGCCATTGTCAAGCAGAAAGCGCTGTCAGTGTGACAGAAAAATTAGGACAAAATATTATGTAAAAGCACTGAACTGAAAACAATTTTTTTAAAAAACCTCACTTGAAAATTCAAACTGCTAACACTCATAAAAGGAATATAGCAAGAGTACAGTCCGCAGTTTCCAAGATGGCTGCTCCCAACTTTCCATGATCCACCTGACATCAGGTCGCCGCCCACCAAGTGGGTCCCAACCCACAGTTCGAATACTACTGACTTAGACTTAGAATCCAAGCCTAGGCATGTTCTTATATAGGGCTAATCTGATTTGTTTTTGAATAGTCACCTGATTTGTCTTTGGCTGACTGGTTGCAGTTCCCTTTCCTGCCACCATCAAGGGGGTGGGTTGTCAGATCAGCCAGTCCTCTCTTCCCACTGTATCCTGTCCTGGTGAGAATCTCTCTGTCTCTCGTTAGAAATTAATTTTCTTTTCTGCAAGAGTGAAACTCTAGGCAAAATCGTTGCTACATGTTAATTAAAATATATTTGGATCGCTGGAAACCAGGTTAAATTCTTCCAGAGAGCAGATCTGATCCATGAGTCACAATGGCCCTCTCTAGTATATGTACTGAAAATATATAACTAAGTTTTAATTCTTTGTTGTTTGTTAGGTCCAGGGAAAGAATTTCTGCTTGAACTTTGTGTAACCAAAGTGATCATATTACAGCAGTATTTCACTGAAACAACTCTCTTAAACTCTTGTTATCATTGCAAAACATACAAGAAAAACAATCTAATTTTCTCAATTTTGTTCACACAAAAATTGAAGCCTGTAAAACAAGAAGAACCCTGCGGGCTCAGACCAAAGGCTTATTTTGTTTAGCATCCTGTGTTCTTCAGTGGTTAGCTGGATGATTCTGGAAAGCCTGCAAGTGGGACAGAAAGGCTATAGTTTACCCCAAAGCAAGGCAACAAATGTTCCCCTATCCTGAGGAGACCTCCGGCAGCCAGAATTCCCTCCTGGGATGCAGTGGAAGTTGTGCCAGTGCTGCTGCATCACCGCACATAGATTTAGATAGGATTGGACCATAATGCCCTTTTAATATAGGAGGATATTGAACAGCAAACTATCACTTTTCCTCTGTGCAATCATTCCCTGTGTCTGTTGCAACTGGACAGAGTCTCTATGCTGTTCAGAACCTCTGAATCATCCAAAATCCCCTTCAGGAACACAGGGAGCTATACTGTGCTTGGAACGATATACTTTCCCTGTTTGTCACGCTTCGCCATTTTCCCTCTTTTTCCCCTGCCTCTGGTGGCTAGCAGCTGGGGTAGAAGAGCAGGCTCTCCTATAAATCCTTCCGTTAAATTGGCCCTGTTCCTGATTTCTTCAGATCTACCAAGTACGCTCTGAATTTCAAACCACCACCACATGACAGGAACACAGTAGGGCAAAAAAAAAAAAAAAAAGGATTTTCATTACATCTTTATTATGCACTATTTCTCTATTGTTTTATAATAAAACTGTGATCTTTGAGTGAAGTCATTGCAGTCTCTTTCTTAAAGGAGAGGGATTTTCTGCACTGTACTATTTCAGTGGTTCTCAAACCTTTAAGCACCGAGACCCTCTTTTTAGAATGATAATCTGACTAGGACCTACCAGAAATGATGTCATAGTTGGATGTACCATCACTGTAACACCAGAGCCTGCTGCTTTCCTGAGAATGCAGCAATATGTTGGGTTATTTCTCAGTCATTTTCCAATAGCAAAGTGAATTAGAAAGAAAAAAGCTTATTTACAACCTTGACACAAGCAAAACAGCCACACAGCCCTCCACTTTCCAGCATCCCATCTTCCCATTTTTTAAAATATGGCTGCTCTAGGTGCTTCACAACACACCTGAAATTGGCTCACGATCCACTGGTGGATACCAACCCACAGTTTAGGAACCACTGCACTAGTTTATGATTAAGTGTTAGATCTCTGTTCGTTAGAGTTGTGTAATTCATTAAGGCCCCAATCCAATCCAACTTTCTGGTGCCACTGCAGCTGCAATGCAGCCCTGAAGTAAGCGAACAAATGTTCCCTTACCTTGAGGAGGCCGCCATGACTTTCCCATCCCCGCAAAATGTAGCACACACCCCATTGGAAGGACTGGAGGTGGAAGGACGTGGTGATGGACCTGACAGCAAGAAGAAGAAGGTGTAGGGGGCTCCACATCAATGCTCTTTACCCTGCCTTTCTCTCCTTGCCAGGTACTCTCCTAACCAGGCAGGCAGGCAAGGAGGAGGTCAGGAGGAGGGGAGAGCAACAGCTGTGGTAGGGTGTGAACACACTAACACATGTACAAGATTGGAGTGTTGTTTTCTTAAAAGGGTGGGGGTGGAACTAACAGGGGCAGTGGATCCACCCTAATCTGCTCAGACTATCCTTTCCTTGCCTTGCCAGTACTGTCTACTGCTATCCTACCCTCTGTTAAACCATATTTATCCTAAGATTGCTAAGCTTACTCAGGAAACTTGGGTGAAGAACTTGTCACCTTTTGGAAAATCGAAACATGTATCAAATCATGACATCTCTGTACAGTAGTTGTTGACATTCTAAAAGAATGCCAACAGATTGTTGAGGCAGGACTTCTCTTTGAAGAAATGTTTATTATTCTTCAGCAAGGCTTATTCTTCTGTAGACTTGATAATTCTGTTTTTAATCATGCTTTCCATCAATTTGTTCTGAGCAGATGTTTGACAAACTTGCATGTAATCTCCTGCATATCCCCATTCTCCAAGCTCCCTTTCAAAAATTAGCACATTAACATGTAATGGAACATAACAAAATACTGTAGCATGATAAACTATATACATAGAGTAATTTGAGATAACTTCCCCTATTGTTATGAAGAGATCATGTTTGTAATAGTCAATAATAGCTACATAAAAGATGTACTTCTCAAAATGTTTTGTTATGCACAGCTTAATCCACACAGGACTTGTTGTTTCGAGTTCATTCCTCTATTACTTTGCTCTATTTACCCTGTTCAGTGTTGTAATTGTATTTATGTTGTGAAGTTTATTTATATGCCAATAAAGGTTTTGAAACACACATACAGCTTAATCCACACAGGACTTGGTTTTCCTTCCTTTCCGATGGGTAGGTATCATGAACTTCATAGTACTTAAGAAATCATTAGACCAAAGTGGAAAATATGTAATTTGTCTGCCACTTATCAAAGATATTCTAATTCTTTTTTGATCCCTATCATTCATTCCCTTTGGAGTACAATATGTCATCAAGTTTCAAACTGGCAGGATAATTGCTAACCAGAAAGGGAGAAACTGAACAACTGAAATGAATACGTTTTATATTTCCATTCTCTCTTAAGAGACCAAGGCAAAAATAAACACTGAATTGTTTGCTGTGCATTGACAAAGGAAGGTTCTCAAGATCATTGCAAACTATTTTCCTAATATTCCAGATGATTTGCACATGGTTAACTGGACAGGAGAACAATGTCATATATTTAGATAACACCTCAATATCTCTGATGAAGTGTTATGAAAAGGTGTTTGACATGTAATGAGGTGTATTGCATCAACTTCTGAATCTTGTTTCAAACAATTCACAAGATTGGGTCATTATTTGCAAAATGGTTGAAAAAGACAACACGTCGCTATAAACATGAATAACAAAAGAACATGAGCCAGCTGGATCAGCTTGGATTTGGCGCTGGTTGGCCAGCCTTGCCAATCCAGTGCAGTATAGGATTGTGCTCTGAATTTTAGGAAGTGGGCGTGTTGCACATTGCGGTACTCCAAAGACAAACATTCATAAAATCATGAGATAGGTTGCTACAATCATTACGTTTGCTTGAAAGCAGGGATGAACACTCAACTCGTGATGGCTCAAATAGCAGAAAACACTGGTTTTTCATTACCTGAGTTTACTTGAATTGTTGACATCATTTACCCTAACTTGATTCACTGCTTGGGGCCAGTGACTTGGAAAATGAGTCATGACTCAAAATGACGTGAGTCCCAACTAGCTTTTGTGTGTGTGCTTCCTTTTTTTTCTGCTTCTGTGTCACGTTGAAGACTGACGGCAGACGGCAGACGACAGAGTGACGTCAGCAGCAGGTGTGGTGGGAGGAGGGTAGGTTGTTCCAGGAGCTGGGGCTGGGGGGGTTGAGGGGAGGAGAAACGCTTAAGATTTTTTTTTTTTGGCTCAAGGACTTGTTTCTTGAAATGACTCTTGACTTGAAATGATTCAAAATTTTCCACAAGTCGAGTCACAACAGGTACACAACTGAGATATAGGCAGAGGCAGATCTAAGGAGGGCAAAGCTCTAAGTTTTGCAAGAAGCTTTACCTTGCAGTGGAAATCACTCCTCTCCTGCACCGTTTTAGCCAATCCTCACAGGGAATAGCAACATCTTGGAGTTGCTTACTGGCTACAGCAGCAAGGGAGAGGAGGGATTTACATGACAGGGTAAGGCTTCTTGCAACACTTAGAGCTTTGCCCTCCCTGTAGATCCGCCTCTGGATATAGGGTCGCTGATACCAGGCCAGCCAGCTCTCAAGCAGGTGCAGATGTGCCTTATGGTGCAGGAATGTGCCTTTAAACCGGTGCAGGAATGGCTGCACCAGCTCAGGGGAGCCTTGGATTTCAGCTGTGAGTTAAATGGAACATACTCCTAAGTAAGTGTGCAGTGGATTACAGCCCATGGCTCTTACCAATCTGATATTTTTATCTGAAGCCTTATGTTACTGTTTCAAGGTGGAAATAAAGCATTGTATCATTTAGCATTGTATCATTTACATGACTTACAGCACAATCCTATTGAAACCTCCCTGCCAATGCAGGCACACCTTAGTAGCATGTATGCATCCTGAGGAAGAGCAGTCCCAGAGGTCTTGTCCCCACTGGGTCTTGTCAGAACTGTGCCAGCTATTTAGCTGTTGCAATTCTGAGTGGACCTGGGAAGGTGGAAAAAGGCTGAGAACAGGATATAAGTGGCATTGCTGCTGCCAATACCAGCCCTTTTTTCAGCCTCGTTCTGCCCTCTCCATGCCCCAGTCTCCTTCCCGTTCCTCCCCTCCCTGCCCCGTTTCTCCCACCTCTCCCTCCCACCCCCCCTGGCCTTCCTGACTTCAAGAGTGGTGCAAATGCACTTTCCTGCATGTTTGCTACACTCCTGAGCTGGAACAAGTGACTTATGCTGGCCTAACTCCAGGTTAGGATTGTGACACATCTGTGTCTGTCAAAGTTTAATGTACATGCAGCAGTTCTTGCAATAGTTATCCTCACCATACAGAGTGGTCAGTGATGTAAAATTGGCAGAAGAGGCTTAATTTCAACTGTAGAGAAGCTCAAATCAAATTGTGTTACCAGTCTGAGAAGTAGTGGGGAGAAGGGGTTATGTACTGTGCATTTTAAGTGGCAAGATGGTTGAGATCATTACTCATTTTTACCCAGTTAGTGGAGAGGCTGCATGACAAATGATTCTAATAACACAGTGTACCTGTGACTTCTATTCCTTGGTTTGATGCTAATGAGGGAAACAGTTTATCCTGGAACAGTTTGCACACCTAAAGAGATATCATGGTAAATTTGTACTGAATTTCAGATTGCTGTGTTACTGAACCGGACAAGTGACGCCAAAAGCCCCCCCCCCCCCCCAGTCCATATGACTGTGGAATACTTGTAGCACCAGTTTTGGAGTTCATCTATTTTTTTCAGGATTCTATTGTACTACTA
The DNA here is from genome assembly GCA_029204185.1 of Lerista edwardsae. Taxonomy (NCBI): domain Eukaryota; kingdom Metazoa; phylum Chordata; class Lepidosauria; order Squamata; family Scincidae; genus Lerista; species Lerista edwardsae. The sequence continues at coordinate 8,060,053 of JAJKFI010000009.1, read as the reverse complement.
CTTTGTTGCAGTTGATTCCAATTGTCTAACCCCTCAGTTTTTCAAATGGAGAGATACACTGCGATGAGTCTGCCATTTGTTTTTATCAAGAACAAGCATTGTGCTCAGTGTTGACGCTACTGTTTGGTATCACCCAGGGCAGTCACTCAGGGCAGTCATCACTCCACCCAGTGTGCAGATGCGGAAGTAATTGGCAGAGACATGATTTGAGATCTGAGCTGGACACCTGTGAGCAAAGTGGCAGTCCAAGGCTTTCTGACTCAGTTCAGATCAAATGACGCCAGCCCCGTGGCCGCTGCCGATTCTACCACGCCAGCACTTCCTGGACTGGAAAAGGGGAGCAAAGTGAAAGCAGAAGTTTAGAGGGGAGTGAAGGGTTAAAGCAGTGGCTCCCAAACATTTTAATAACGAGGACCCACTTTTTAAAACAAGACTCTATTTTAAGATAATAGTGCTTATATTACTGCTCAGGTTGTTAAGTGCTCTGCACGATAGGGAAAAAAAATTAGAGAGAGCACTGCTTGGCAGAAGTGGTCCTGTGTCAGTGGCCTCCTGAACAGCCCAGGAGCTGGTAAGATGGTGCAGGAGGTGGATAGTGGACGGGGTGGGTGGGTGGGCAGAATGGGGAGGGGAGGAATGGGGCTGAGACTAGCAGGGCTGGCCTTAGGGCAGTCTGTCCTATGTCATCACATTGGGCCATGTGCTCTACGGGCTTTCACACTGGTGCAGTGGACGGATCACAAGCTGCCACAGCCAGAAACTGACAATCTGGGTGGGTGGTCCTCCTTCCCTGATACTGTTTGGCCAGAAATAGGCCTTCTGGAAGTAGTCGGTAGAGCTGTCACAACGTCACGGCCAAATATTTCCAGTTGCCGTGCATTGTATGCGGCATCACAAGTATCTCGCTGGCCGCAGCTGCCTGGTGAGTGGGGGGCCTGCGTGAGCACCCTGCATTTGGCCCCGCTGGTCCTGGGGCCAGCTCTGGAGACCAGGGTGAGGAGGGGTGTGTTTCAAGGCCAGGAAGGGAGCAGTATTGGGAAGGGGACAGTACCCATATCCTATCCGACTTCCCAGCCTCAATCCACTTTCCTGGGTCCACCCAGACTTGCAAAAGGAAAATCACTTGTGCAAATCTAGGTAGACCCATTGCAGCAGAGAGGCTTACCTGAAGCTTAGAGCGCAATCCTAACCTGGAGTTAGGCCAGCAAAGTTTGGCCAGCAAAAGGGCTACCATAAAGCACGTTTGGACCACTCTCAGAGTCAAGGAGGATGGCACACAATTGTGTGTTGGAGTCTCTGACTCTGAGAGTGGTCCAAATATACTTTACGGTGTCCCTTGTGCTGGTCAAACTTTGCTGGCCTAACTGTGCCAGCCTAACTCCAGGTTAGGACTGTGCCCTTAATGTCCCATTACCTAAAGAAGACCTCTGGGATTGCCCCCCTGGAGAATACAGCACATACTCTGGTGGTGCTGTTGCATTAGTGCTGGTTTGTTTTAGATAGGATTTGGCTGTCAAAGAACCTTTGGTCTGATGTAACCAGGCTCTTCTAATGCTATATAGATTGACTATACCTTATCTGGACTGCTTGGGACAGAAACGTGTCTGGATTTTGGATTTGTTTGGATTTTGGAATAATTGCATAAATAGAATGAGAAATGCTTGGTCTTTTTTTGCTATTACCTATTTGGGTGTCTGTGTTCATACTACAGAAAGATTTTAAGAAGTCTTGGTAAAAAGTATCTGGATTTTGGAATAGTCTGGATTTTGGAGGTCCAGATAAGGATAATCTACCTGTATCTTAGATCACTCTTCTTTATCTTCCATTAGGAGCGCTGCTCCTGTCAGCAATTCTGATTCCTCATTCTCATGCACATTCTCACGTACCCTCTTTTTCACTTTTGAGTAGCTCCTACAATTCACCTCTATCTACTGAATAGTTACCATCTTCAAGGACATGACTGGGTGTGAATTCCTCCCAGATAATCTTCTAATGTCTTCCTCTCTCCCTTTGCCTCTTTAGTTCTTCACTGACTGCACAGTATTATATGTTCTTTCCATTTCCAGATATCAACTTGACCCCCTCCAATCTGGCTTGAACCTAATCAATCCTGCTACAATGGCTGTTACCAAATTCGCAGCTATCTTTTTTCCCTGGCCAAACCTTTTGTATCTATAGTAGTTTACATCCCTTATCTTTTAAATGGATGATTATTCTATTCTTGACTGTTCTTTGACATGCGGTCACTGTACAGGGATGACTTCAGTGTTCTAATTTTGGAGGCTCAATATCATTAAACTGCATATGATTCCAGCAAACACACACACACACATTTCTGCTGTGTGCTGGTTCACTGCTGAATATTCTAGGAGAGAAAAATACCTGCTTTCTCCAAGGGCTTGTAGTTTTTCACTACAGTACTAAACCTAGATCATGGGGTCATTTTTAATTGTTTCACTTTCTCTCTGAACACTTGCCCTTTGCTATGCTTTCCTTCTTTCTGTTATGCATTTTCTTTTCTGAAGCTAATGCAATCTTCACATCATTCCTAAACATCTATACTGACCCCCTGTGGATTTCTGTGTCACTTTCAAGACTAGACATCTCTGTTTTTGCTCTTAAGTTGTTATACAAGGTCATAGACTTCCTTTCTCCTTGTTCTTCTTTCACACTTTTTGTCCTATTTCAGTGTGCCCTTGTTGTCTGTTATCAAACAACCATCTTCTCCTGCATTAAGTACTTCAACAAAACCTGCTCTTTTTTTGCACAGTATTTTCTGGACTTACAGATTCTTCTGTTCTGCCCTGTACTAGTTCTTCCTTAGCCTTCCTCACTGCCACTACTTTATCAAACCTTACACTCTCTTTTTATCTTTGTCCAACCGATGTTACGTACAGAATGTATTCATTTAAGAGCGCACGAGTGGGCAACAGTTATTCCACATTAATACAGTAAATCAAAAGGGTGAGGTCTTGTTTGAGATTTGTACAGTCCAGTAAGACTCACCTTTGCATTTTGTACAGCAAGTAACATACTGGAAATTAACTTACGACTGTTAATTATAAAATGTAGCTGAAGTGCAAGTTTGTTGAAGGACAGGTTTTATGATGTTATTGATTGATGGACTGCCCATTAAAAAGGTACTTTGGATTGTCACAATGTGGTTGGCATGAAGAAACATGTGAAAAATGCCAGATTCTTGATTTTATATATCAATATAACATTGAGAACCTTGTTTTGTTTTGTGATTTGTCCAGTTCTTTTTTTCTTTTTTTGGAAGTGTCATCTACATGTCCTTGAGCATGCGGCATGCGCATCCCGTTCAATTTGATTTACACTTTGGAAGCCATTAATGGACAGGAAGAGGATTGATTGTTCAGGAATGTGCCTCTAATCCAATCCAGATGCTCCCATGGCTTTAACCATTGAGAGACCTTGGGGCATTTTCACAAATCAAGCTGAGACTGTTCTTTAGTCTGGAATGCATCACTTCTGAACATTATTAATGCAGAAGCGAGCCGTTTTTAAGCGGAATGTGCAATGTAGGTTCTGCATTCCAATTTCAGAGGTGGAAAATGGAAACACACACACACACACACACACACACACACAACAAAAAACAACAACAATCAGCCATTTGTGAAAGTGCCCTGTGAGCTAGCTAATGCAGTTGTTCACACTTAGTGGACCAAGATAGAGTACAGGTTAAAAAGAAAATGCATTTAGTGACCAGTAAAGTGAAGAGAGATTGAGGAAGAGGACACTGCAAGGAGCTTGTAGAAAAAAAATGTGCTTAAAAGTTTAAATGGGATTGTGCAGTGGGGGAAATGGAGGAAGTGAACCTGATTTTAACTTCCCAATTTAAAAGAACTGGTCACTTCGTTGCACTGGAGAGGGGCGGGTAAAAGGGGGCTTGTGAAGGCAGAGAGCCAGCTCACACCCCTACTGGGTCACATTTGCCTGCCAGATTGCTTCCTCCTCCTCCCTTCACCCAAATGTAGTGTGTTTGGTCTGCCGGAGGGGGTGCTGAGTGGCTGCCCAATCTGAGCGGCGCTCGGCCGAATGATTGACAACTGGGCTGGGCTGACAGCGGTGCAAGACACGCGCGTTACCCGGCGGTGGGGTTGTTGCACAGGGCGCCCCCCCCTCCCGGGGTTGTTGCACAGGGCGCCCCCCCCTCTCTCGTAGGTGGGGGTGCTGCTGGTTCCCGCGGCAGCCCAAGCTGCTGCTGGCTTTGTACCTAGTCAGCCCAAAAGGGAAGCAGCCGCTGCCGCCTCAGCCACCCTTTCTGCAACGGCCAGGCAGAGGCGAGGGGGGGAAAGCACATGAATCAGTCTCTGTGCGTATCCGGCTTCAGGCAGAGGCGGCGACCACAGCGGGGAGGGAGGGGAAGCGGCCGCCGCCACTGCAGCCACAGCGCGAGCGGCAACAGCAGCAGCAACAACGGGGACTTTTCCTGTCACCTTGCTGTGGAGGTGTGTACCGTAGGGCGGGGGGAAGGGGAAAGCTGGAGGAGGAAACGGGAGGCGGGAAAACTGCCAACGAGCCCACAGCGCGCGCCCAGCGTACGCCTGGCGACCCGGACCGGAGAGAGGTTACCTTGGGACGCGGGTGGGCAGCGCAGCGCGCGCCGTGTGGCGGTGGTGGGAAGCTGCATACGTTGGCACATGGGCGCCCATGATGCTGGCGGGAGCGCGACGAGAAAGGAAACCCGAGGGCACGCTCGGTTCAGGGACTGCTGTCGGGAGAGGGGCGTGCGTGCGTGCGGCTTTGCATAGAAAGAGGACCGCTGAGGCGCCTGGGGGCGAGGGGGAAACTCTGAGCGCGCGCGAGGGGGCGGAAATAGGTGAGCGTTCGAGGGCCGCCGCCGCCGCCGCCATCTCCACAGAAAGAAAGAAGGAAAAGGCCGTGAACTGCGTGGGTGGGGGTCGGAGAGGACCCAAGGAGGCGGGACGTTATTCCGGAGGGGAGAAGCTCCTTGGAGTTTCGGCGTCTCTTTGCAAAAAATAAGCAAAATAACCCCCCACCCAGTGATGGAAAGCCGACCGTGTCATCGCCTTTCGGAGGACCGCTCCCCGCCCACCCTCGCTGCAGATCATGCCAACCCCTCTCCCGCCCCTTCGAACCGGCGGGTGTGTTAGCACAGTAGTAGTAGTAGCCGCAGCCGCACCGGCAACGTTGGATTGAGCAGCGCTGCTGCGGCTGCCGCCGACGCTGTGCTCGGTGCACGGGCGCGCGCCGCTCGCTTCTTGCGGGGGGCGGGTGTGCTCTCCTGTCTCCTCCCCCCCTCCCTCGGAGAGAGCGGCTTTGTTGTTGTCTGTCGGGGCGGGCACCTACCCTGCATCCCCGCGCGCGCCGTTGCATTGCGTTGCGTTGCGCCTCGCACACAGAGGGCTTCTTTTAACCCTTTCGTGAATGTCATTTGAGTGCAGAGCCTGTCACCATTCCGGGTTTCTTTATGCTGCCCTGTGTGTTTTTCGTGTGTTTCCCTTTCTTCATGCAGGTGCGCGCACACACACACCCCGACTGACGCTGGCGGAAGCGGGATCTCGGCGGCTGCCCGGGCACTTTACAACCTTTGCAGTTTGACCAAACGGTCACGGAGGGAGAGTTTTGCAACCCGCCTGTCGGAATCTGCAGCGATACCGAAAAAGCGGACGGAAAAACGCCGCTGTCGACAAGCTGCTGCAGGAGTAGGCGAGGAGGGGACGGCAGTGCACATTGGTGGCTTTTGGAGAACCGGCGAGGCTGATGGCGGAGTTTGGCAGCAGGGCGCCTGGCACCGGCAGTGCGGGGATAACCTCCTCCCCGAGCCCAGCACGAGGGAAGGTGGCGTTCAAAGCAGGAGACGGGGAAGGGGGAGGCGGCGGTGGAGGAGGAGGAGGAGGAGGTGGTGGGCGAGCCCACCTGGACAGCTCGGGCAATAGGGTCTCCAATGGGGACTGTGCTCTGGTGGGAACCAGGGAAGAGATTGAGTCAAACCAGCCTGGCAGTCCCGGCGTAGAAAGAGGATGTTCCACATTGCTACCAGAAGGCAAGGCTGGGGTTCCCAAGAAAACCAGCATCATCAAGGTAAGAGGATGGGCCAGTTGGCATATTTCTAGTGTTATCTGGTGGTGGTGGGGAGGGTGCAAAAACAAGGATCAGGTGGGATTGCCGGGATCACCAGGGTTGAATGACAGGGTTGAATGGGCTGTAAGTGCATCTGGACTGCAGAGGCATTTTCAGGGAAGCTTTCAGGTGGGAAGAGGGGCAACAGAACCGGTGTGTTGAGTTTCCAGGTGTTTGTGTCAGGTGACAAAGTTGGGGAATATGGATGCGCTTCTGCAATGGAAGGCAGCTGCTGCTACCTAGTCACAGTGGATCTAACCTGCCATGCAAAACCTGTGATTGCGGAAGTTATTGCTGATTCTGTGGAATGCTGAATGCACCTGTGCAGAGCAATTTGGTAGCTTGTTGACAGACTCGCAGCAAGTGATGTGAAAATAAAAAATAAATGACAGAATGAGGGAGAAATATGAATGCCCTCCTGAAGGTGACAGCGCATCCATCAAGAGACTGTTTATGACAGCTCTACCTGTAGTTTCAGCATTTCTTAACTGTTATCTATATATTGATGTTCCTGGTACACATTGAACAAAGGAAGATTAGACAGTGCTGGCTGGCACACCAGAGATAAGCAAAACATGAAGGCTTCAGGTTATCGCCTATGGTAAATGCGGAGAGAACAGGTTTGTTTTATATATATGTAGTGTACGTGTGTGCGTGCGTGCGTGTACCATAGCTAGAAGGCAAAGGATTCATTAGTAGCTGAATTGGATGTTATCCATGCAGGCAATTTTAAGCAGGGACAAGTTTCACTTAAAGTTATATAAAACTGTCAAATTGCTGTGCCGAGATGCATGCAGCAATTTCATAGCAAATATCATCTCCCCATGAAGATGAGAATAAGTGTTTTCAGTCACGTCTCATGAACGAAATGGCTAGTCTATTAACAGCAGATCTGTAGTTCTGCAGGATCTTGTTTTGAGAATCAAGGGGAGGACAAGGACAAGAAGAGGCAGGAGGCACTTGACAATTATGCCCCCACCCTTCCTGTCAGAGAAAGAAGATGCTGGTTGTTAGCCACTCACAATGGCATGTGTGGTGGGGGCATCTGCAGTAGACTGACAAACTTCTGTTGCCTCTTATGCAAGTATAATTCAATAGTAATTGAGTCTGCCAAATGTCTTTGGACCTGGGTCCAGAGTTAACTTCTAACTCTGTAGTTGTGTTCTCTTGCTGTAGTCCAGCGAAAGGTATTGTGACTGCTTGTGTATGGCTGGAGTATGGAAAAATGTTGATCGTTTATATGGCAGTTTATGCTTCAAAAGAGTTGGGGTAAATTGCACATTTTTAAAGGTATAGTTAGAAGGTTTTAAAGGTAGAGCAGGGAGTCATAGCCTAGTAATATAAAAGTGGACTTTGCCTTCTTCACATACTGGATTTTACGTCATTCATTTCTCTTTAACCAGAACAGAAAACTGAAGATTTGTCTTCTAGCACTTTTGGACATTACTGCTAAGTACACAAGAGGCTGCTTTATACCAGGTTTAGATCATGACTCATCTAGTATTGTCTGTCAGCAGCTCTTTGGGGCTATAGGTAAGGGTCATTGCTAGCCCTTACTTAGGGTTGAACTGGGAATTTTCTGCATGAAAATCATGTGCTTGTCCACTGAACTATGGCCCTGTCTCCCAAATTGCTTTCCATTATGTAAGTCTGTATTCACGTATTAGGTTCATGTTCAGTATTATTACCGTCATTGGCTGCAAGATAGTATATCATGGTTTGAGCTCCAATAAACACTTTTTAGGTTCTGTGGTTTTTATTTTGGACCAGAGTGACAACCATATTTACAGCCAGATTCTATACATCTTTACCAGGAAGTTCTACTCACATCACAATCCTATGCATGTCGACTCAGAAGTGGGGCTTACTCCCAGGAAAGTGTAAGAAGACCCCAACTGGAGCAGGCCAAAGGCCTATCTAATCCAGTTTCCTGTATTTCATAGTGGCCCACCAGATGCCTTATAGCCCAATTTCAGTAAGTCTTACTTTCCTGTAAGTGTGAATAGGATTGAGGTCATAGACATTTAAAATGGACAGAGGTTTGGAATGTACTGTTCATCTTTACTGCTCAAGGGAATCTCAGTATCTGCAGGAAACAACTTCTGTGGCTGCCATTGATTCTGCTTCCTCCGCACATGTAGTAAACTTGTCTGTTTGCTTATGCTAATTTGCATCACTTGTTATCTTTTCCTTAGTAGAATTATCACCACAGTATAGACTTGACTGCCTTACAATGTACTTTTCAAAGACTCAAGAGTTTAGCAAAACTTGTTAGAAATTGGTGATCTTCATACAGCCATACTGTACTCTCTAGCTAAGTTCTAACAACATTTGTTGCATGGAGTATCTGCGCCTGTCAAGTTAATCTAGAGCTTCTGAGCTATGAACTAAAAATTGATGTTGAAATGAATAACCCCAATATTAACAGATGCAAATAATTTAAATATTATATTAGGAGGGTCCATCATATTGAGAACAAAATTGGTGTTTAGCATATTTCCCCCCCCCCCCATGCAGAGATGTAATAAGGGTGGAGCCTGAGGGGCATTGGCCCCAGGGCGCTACAGCAAGGGGGTGCAATTTTTCCTGCAGATCCACTTCAAAAAGGTTAAAAAGTAAAGAAAAAAGCCCCAGATAGCTTCTCCTACTGTTGTGCAGCAAAACCGCTGAATTTGGAGTGCTCAGGCAGTTTTCTGGGGTCCCTCTTCTGGGTTGCATGGAGGCCCCTCCCTTTGCCCAGGGGTGCCACATATACTTCCTTGCCCCAGGCACATTGTTGTCTAGTTAACGACTCTGCTCTCATGTATTTTGTAATTTGTTTTATAAATTGAAGATTGGGTTGTTCTTGATACCATGATTTTATTTTCTTTCCCCTTTTACTTTATTACCTCTTTCCATTGCCTGATCTTGTGCCTGCTCCTATGAGCCACTCTGCTTTCCTAGTTGATACATTCTTTGCAATAGTTTTGCTCCTGACCCTTGCTTCAGTAATACAGATGGATGCTTGTGTGACATATCTGTTTCCATGTTCTGGGACTCTGGATTTTCTGCCTTCATAAAGGTTCTGTGTTCTACTTGTTCTCCTTGGGGGAAAAAAACACTTCCACATGGCAACTCCCTGTACCTCATATGTAACTCTAAAAGGTCTGGCTTGCCATTTGGGTTCTCCTGAATGAACAGAGAATTTCTATGCTGAATGAAACCCTGTATGATAAGTGGAACAGACTTGGATGTTTTTGCCCCCATTTTGGTCATGTTTAGGATGCCACTTTAGCTTTAATTTTACATAGCTGTGCCCTTGCAGCTGGAACAAATGCAATTGTTTAAGCACGGAGTGATTCATTTAAGCCCTTGGGAGTAGGGTTCTATTATTTTTCTCTATGAAATGTTATACCTGTATAATTGCTATAGTAGCAATTTTAAACAGCTTCATTTATAACTTTAAATAAGATCCTTGAGATTCTATGCCTCTAGTAGTCTTTTGCTTGTATTAACTTTCAAATTATTATTTTCTTATGACTGAATAGTTTGCCTGGCCAGGTACATTGTTAGCCAGTCACAGAGTATGGGTGCTTTCCCAACTTGTTATTGCCTAGCTCCTTTTCTCTTGTTATCTTTTCTTTTTTACTTTCAAATGGTGTTGGCAGATGGGATTATCCTGCTGGATAAGGCAGACAACACATCTATGTGGATGTGAACAATATACTAAGGGCCCAATGCTAATGGCACTAACACCACCTGCTAAAAGTGTCACAAATGCAATGCCTGGAAAGGAGGGAATGCTGGCGCTGGTCCAGTGTTAGTGTGCACCTAACCAGCACTCCAGCAGAACTGGTGACCAGTGAGTGTTTTGGGGGCAGGGGGAGAGGCAGAGAGGGGGCGGAACTGGGTGGGGAGGGGAGGAGTGTGCCTGACACAGAGCTGCTTGAGATATCGCCAGCAAAATAGCTGGTGGTGACTCGAGGAGTCACATTGCAGGGAGATGTGACTGGAAGAACATCCCCTTCTCCTGAGGAGACCACAGCAGCTGCCATGGATCCTGCAGGATGCAGCGGTAGCCATTTGGTTACTGCTGCTCCTCCAGGAAGCAGACAGCCCTGGATTGGGCTGCCTGTCCCTTACCAGTTAGGTTCCAGTTAGGTCTGTAGGGAAGTCAAAATGTATAGGAGTTGAAACAGCTGGTTCTTGCCAGCTTACGCTATTGTGTCTGTGCAAATGCACCATTAAAGGACATATTGCAGCTCCGTGAAAGCAGCCATCTGTAACTGTGGGAGCCAGTGTATTGATAAATCTCCGCATATACTTGAAAAGCAGTAGCAATTTTCATTTATTCATGCTTCACTCAGTTACCTAAAATGGAGTGTACCTTTCTAATTTCTTTTGGATACAAATGCTGTGGAGGGCTACATGGTAGCGCATTTGGTTTTTTGCAATAAATGTACCCATTAAGTTTCATTTAATGTTGTTCTTGGAAACATTTTCCCTGCAAACTTCTGTACCAAATACAGTTTTTAAAATTGGCAATGAGAAGTGATGAACAGTGGCGTTCCTACACAGGGACAAAATGCTAAGTTTTGCAGGAGCCTGAGTTCCTGTGTACTGTGGTCCCTCCACCTCGCTTTCAGAGTCATTCATGGCTCCAAGAGATGGTTCCAAGACTTTGCTCTCCAAGCTGCTAATGGCTATGGCATTACAGGGGAGCTCAGGCTCTTCCAAAACTTAGCTTTTTGTCCCCTTTAGGAACACCATTGGACATGACATATAACTGTCAGTTATTGTTGTCTTTATGGACCTGTTTTTTTTACCCCTGTCAAATGAATACACAGGCTAACACCATGTCTAACTTACATAAATTCTGATCATCCCAGAAGAACCCTGATAAAGATATGGTAAATAGCAATTATTCTAAAACTACAACCATTATAGCTATTCTGCAATTATTTTACCATCCATATATATGCTACAGCTATAAGTATTTCAATAGTTTTTTTTTAATTTTTGCATATGCAGAGTCCTAGGATAGATAAGAATGCCCTGGCAAAAGAGAAACACTTCTCTTATCTCCACCTATCTTCAAAATGTTAGTGACAACCTCAGTGGTTGACAAATTGAGCATGCCTGGGCACAGCTGGAGTTGCCTGTCTGCATGTGTGCAGGGAATAGAAAAGGGCAGAACCTAGGAACAAAATGGGGTGAATGGAATGGTGAAGCCTTCTTATTACTAAGAGTTACTGGCCTCCCAATCAACCCAAATGTTTAGATTTTAAAATGCAAATAATTGATTGCATTGTATCAAGCTGACTTGGTAATACTGTGCGAAAACAAAAAAGATCTGTCTTCTTTTGTTTTAAGAAAAGCTGTTTAGTCTGTGCAAATATATATATAATGCTGTAACAATAGACAGGATTTCATTGAGTTGCAAGCTCTCTGTTTAGACTGGTCTTGGCCCTCCACTAGGTCTTGCCGCTATTACTGGAGTCCTTTGTTTACACAGCAGCCACCTAAAATGCAAGAAGCAGACAAATGGTTCCCCATTGTGCATGCTTCTGAAAGCAGCTAGGAGGAGCATAGAAACAGAGCATATAGGCACTTTATATTAGCACTGGTCTCAGGCTTTCAGATTTCAGTAAGAAGAGAAATATGATACAACCATCTTCAATGAGTGTATGACAGAGACCATTTCCTCTTCCATTGCTGTGATAACACTTCAATCCATTGAAGAGCTGCAATTAGGCAATACATCTGTTTCATGCAGGACAGTACAATTGCTATGTATTTAATGGAATATAAAGTCTGATTGGAAAAAATCAGCTGGCATTTTCAGCCCTGCAGTTTGAGAGTTCTTTTTTCTCAGTGCTGAGAGTACTGATCAACGTTGGATTTTTTTGGGAGAATTCTTGTTTCAGAATCAAAGTACAACAAAACAATTATTAGAGACCATGCATAGTACACTTGCATTGAATAAAGACATAAGAACATAAGAAGAGCCCTGCTGGATCAGGCCAAAGGCCTATCTAGTCCAGCTTCCTGTATCTCACAGCGGCCCACCAGGTGCCCCAGGGAGGCATGAGACAACAAGATGCTTCCATCCTCTTGCCACTCCCTTGCACCCGGTACCAGTAGCCCACCACCTTTGTAAGGAGGTTGCACAATCTATCATTGCCTATAGCCCACGATGGAGCTTTCCTCCAGAAATTCGTCCAATCCCCTCTTAAAGGCATCAAGACCAGATGCCATCACCACCTCCTGTGGCAAAGAGTTCCACAGATTAACTACCCGGTGGGTAAAAAAGTACTTCCTTTTATCTTTTTTAACGCTCCCAACCCTCAGTTTTAGCGGATGCCCCCTGGTTCTGGTGTTTTGAGAGAGGGAAAAGAACATCCCTCTATTGACTTTATCCCTTCCATGCATAATTTTGTATGTCTCAAGACATTCAGGCTTTAAATGATTTTGGGGAAAAAAAGCATTGTTTTGAGTCCACAAATCTCTAGACATTTATGGACCACTGCACAAATAAAATGACTGGTAGATTGATTTATCTAGTGTTGAGCTGGATATAATAGAAGCCTACAATTTACAATAAGTATTTCTCAAAGGAGGCATAGGTGATTCTTTTGTCTTATGAAACAAGATATTTTTGCTTAATAGCTCTCATTAATGTTTTTCTTGAAATGACTGGCCTATTTTGCTAAAAACCTCCATGGTTTGCCAGGGGTATTGACAATGTGGACTACTGTTCTCAGCACACATACTGAAAAATAAGTCTTACTGAATACAGTGAGATTTGCTTGTGTAAATATGCTATGTTAATAAACTACCACAAGCTTTTTCCAGAACAGGTGTGCCCCCCCATATCCACAGAAGATACATTCCAGGGGCCCTTGTAGATATGGAAACTGTGGATATGGGGAACCCTGTCTCCCAGCCTCTTGAACACACATTAATGTTATTTCAACGCTTACCAGACTGAAAATGTTCTTGTTCTACAGATTGCTATAATCATACAAACCTATAGCAATGTGCAAACTGCTTTCTGTTAGCATGAAAAAAAATTAAATTGAGGTTAACAGGAAATAGAAGTTCACTGCTTCCTGTTAACCTCAGCTGCTTCCTGTTAACCTCTACTTAGTTTTTTTTAAGAATACAGGCTGCCGGGAGGCTTGTATGCTTACAGTGACCTGTACAGCAAGATCATTTTCAGTCCAGTCAGCATTTAAGTAACATTTATGGGCAGGCAAGGGGCCTCAGTTCTGCGGATAATTGATTCCACAGATGGGAGGGCCCGCTTACATTGAATGTCTTAAATGTTACCATATTTCTTCTTTCTGATATCGTTTTATATCTTGGCATTGGGTGTTATGCTTTTCCTTTAGCCTCTCCTATACTAGATGGTCCCAAGTCAAAACTGAATTGCTGAAAATTATTGTAGAGTGTTGGTCCATATGCTGTGTGTGTGTGTGTGTGTGTGTGTGTGTGTAATTTATCCTTGCTTATGAATTTGTAATGTTCTCTTCCCATTACCAGAGGACAGTCCAGGCCTTTGTAGAGGCCATAAATATAGATATGCTATGGTCCTGAAAAATGGCAGTCATTTGTGCCTTTGTATGAATCCGAAAGCTTGGTTTGAAAATGTGTACACAACCTTGTATGAAACCTTTTCATTATTTCCGCTTAGTACATTTAGTGTTCATATATGGTTGGTTAAGATCATTTGCATATGACCAGAATTGGTAGATAAAAATGTTTTATATAGCTCTTCTTTGTAGTATTAATAGGAACATTTTGTTTTTGCCTGTATTTTAGGCTGGTGTTATGCAGCTTGTATCATGAAAATAGCAGTTGCATTCAGACAAAGATATGATTGGTAGCCTCTTTTCAAAGGCTGGTTAGGTATTTTTCACTGGAGTGGCTGTTCACAGCTTGTGCAAATCATCAGTTGCCTGGTTGCCCCCACAACTATCAGTTTTACTGGAATTACTGCTACTGTTTTAATTTACAATCTTTGTTATGTTTTCTCTTAAGAGGATTGGCTTAGGTAGGTCACATTTCTGTATAATGAGATTGCAATACAGGAGTGGAATTTGAACTGGTGTCTTTCTGATCTTTTAGTTCTTTATCTACTACACAACATTGCCTTTTCTGGGACAGTGGATAAAATGCTGGGACATTTTTGAATGGTGGGGGGGGGCACCAAGTAAGTTTGCATTCTTCATAGTTGTTGTAGACTTTCTGTGAAAATGCTAAGTAAAATTTAGCCAAATTTTATCAAAAGCAACCATTTTGGAAACTCAAGTAGCAGAAATATCTCAATTTATTTTCTCTGAGGCTAGGTTTGACATACAGCTAAGAACCTGTACAGCAATAATTGCAGCAAGGAGTAGGTTGTTGGAAGCTTGTGTGTGGCACAGACATATCCTTCATGCGTGCAAGAGAGATGCTGCCTGTCTTAGAGTTTAGGCCCCCTTCCTTCTCTCCACGTGAACAGACTGTAGAAATCTCTCTTAATGCAGGTGCTGTTACCTTTCCACTTGTCATTTTCTAAGAGGGAAGGAGGGTCGGTCATTCCTTTCATAGCATACAAACCGCTTCCCTCGTAAAACATATAACTTAAGTATTGCAGGATATTTGCCCCAAGCATTCAATCCAAGGTTGCATTAAAAGGTTAAGGTCAATACAGTATAGAAACTTGCACTTCCCAAAGTGAATGACTCTGTTTCCTCAAAGCATGTAACCTTAGTATCTTATGCCTATTGGCTGTTACCAGGCATGGCAAATTGATACAGCTTTCAGTTCTTGGAGGAAAAGCAGAAACCTGTTTCTATGTGGTAAGGGGCGGGACCGGGGAAGGGAGGGAGAGAGAGAAAAAAATTTAATTAGTCAATGGCCTAGTAATCAGCCTCTCCATCTGAAAAAAAATAGTGACCTCTAGTTACATATTTGTAATCTTTACATATACGGAGGCCCTACAGTATTCCTTAAATTTGCTAATGTGGTTATTAAAATGTTGGGGATTTTTTAACCTTTTCCCTGAAATGGTATGATTTTTAAAAATTTAGTTCACTGCTTTTAAAAATTTAAAACAGTAAGTGCGCAGAGAAAGCATTGAAACAGAAGTGATAGTTGACAGTATAAAAACTGTAAATGGGCATTATGGAAATGTCATTTCTTTTCTCCTTATGTCAGATTTCCCTTTATGGAGTAGATGTGAGAGAAGAAACTACAATTGCCCTTAATGCCACAAGTTATGTTTTAGGGTGGGGCACTGCTTGTTTATCTTCTGCATCTGTCTGATTCTACTTTTTATGCTCTTAGGTGTGGTGCTGTTAGTTCCTGTTCTTAGTGACACAGTGTAGTGTGTACTGTGTGTAGGTTGATTGCAGGAAGAGCTAATACAGGGCAGGAGTTTGACCAAGTTTGACCTGCAACCTGTTTTCACTGCCAATTCCTTTTTACCCCTGGAATACAGAAGTGATGACAAGTGCACAAGAGTTTCTGTGTAAGGTGTCTGAGTTAACTCAGGGCATAGGACAAGAGTAGTTGTGTCAGCTCTCTCAACAGAGAAGGACAGATGGCCTTTTCAGATGTTATTCCACCTTACTGAAAATAACTATTTACTAGTCCTCTGGCAGATATTGATAGTGAGTTTCAGGTTCATGTGCTCCATCCGTCTTCTCCTCTTCAAAGTGGGGAGTGACTTGGTTATCACTAACATTGTCAGCATAGTACATTAATAAGATAATGTTGCTTATGCGCGAGTGACTTTCAGAATTTTCTTACAATTTATCCATTCCTTGTCTTTGCAGCATCATTAAGTAAACTGTGAAATAGATATGTAAATTTTCTGTGTCAAGGCATAAATCAAACAATCCCCCTTGCTTTAATTTGAAAAAAAATTGCATAATCATTTAGGCACAAGTTGTACATATTTTCATATAGGCATCAATGAATGTGACTGTGAGAATCCCTAAGCCTTTTTAGGATTAAGGCTTTACTATATTAAAAATCTTCTCTGTATTTAATGTTGTGGCAGATTATGACTGCATTGAGTTCAGATTCAATTTAACCAAATCGCTACTTAGAAGTAATCAGAGCTATTCCCTCCTGTCCTAATATAAAAAAGACTTGGCCTTTTTCATCCGGTTCCATACTTGGAGCATGTCTCATTGATTAAAATAGAACTACTTCAAATAGATACCTGTATTCTTAAATCTCATTGTAAGGTAGTGATTCTTTTAATCTTCAAGGAACACATTTCTTTTAATGCATTTCATGTCATGATTATTTCTTTTGCAGATTTGTTTTCATTTAAAAACTATATACTCCCATAATGAAAGTTCAGATTAAGTCTTGATCTTAAAAGCACAGAATGAATTCACTTAAGGCCGCCTTGCATGTGTGAGGTATCTCCATAACTGATGAAGACATTATTATGTGCATGGTATCATTAATGTGTGCTTTGCACAGTAACAGACTTAAGGAAAGGTCCCTCCTTCAAGAAGTTTACAGTCTAAGGCTGCAATCCTATCCATATTTACATGAAATCAAGCCCTTTTGACTATAATGGGACTTACTTTTGAGTAGACATGCATAGGATTGGGCTCTAATTATCCTAGGGCATTTGGCGCTCTGTTGCTAGTATAGTTGGCTGGTAAGTTGGCTGTGCACTGATGGGAATGGAATGCACTGCTAAGGCACTAAATCATTGGTGGCTTTCCGAGGTATCTTTTCCTCATGGAAATAGCATTATTCATGGAAGGATATTACGCAAGGTTAACTTACTTCTGTTCCTTGCACGAGCAGAAAACATTACAGAACACATTTCATTATGTCTTGCACAAGCTCATTGCACAATCTGAAAAGTCCTGTCCTGTTAGTGGATGTGTAAGATTGAGGAGCATCACCCTGGTACCATTCCTTCTGTAAGCTTCTCTATGGTCAATCCCGAAGTCTGTGGAACTGTGATGTTGCCATGGTCCGAATCTGCCTCTTGGACCACTACTGGTGCAATCCTATGCGTGCCTACTCAGAAGTAAGTCCCTGGAGTACAGTGGGGCTTAGTCTTAGGTAAGTGCATATAATATAAGATTGCACCCTGCAAAGGAGTCTTTGCAGGGTTGTTCCTGTGACAAGTTTTCACTGCCCTTTCGGAGGTCTGATTGAGCTTCTTAAGTTATCCTGGGGGCTGAGTTATTTACAAATTAATAAATGCAGTACCAGCAGCAACTGCAGCTTTTTAAACAGAGGAAGGGGAGTGGTTCTGCTCATTGACTCAGCAAAGCCCTATAGTACCTGATTCTTTAAGTGAAGGTGATGCATCTGAGCTATCTCTATAAGTTCCTTTTGAAGCAGCCTACTAATTCTCCTTGGGACCTGGGTTGTCTGAGTGGCAAAGGACACTACAGGAAAGCAGGTTCAACCAAAGGCAGGGCAGATTGACTTGTGATTAGAGACATGTCTAGTGTGAGCTTCTGGGAAAGGAGACTGTCACTAGTTTTCCAAGGAAGAGTGTTCCTTCTCCAGGGCAGAGGGAGAGCATTGCTGTATTTTATTTATATATCACTTTTCTCATAGACTCAAGATGGTTTATGTTGGCGGGCTGAACATAATCCCATTTTTCGATGAAATTTTTTCAAGTATTATTCCATGAGGGAATCTTGTAGAACCTTCCATTTCTATAGGTCATTGGTTCCCAACCTTTTTTTTGGAATGCTACCCACTTAAGGAGTATAGTGACCCAACTGGGCACCTGTAGGTATTGTTAGTCTGGCATTTCTGGGTTTAGTCACTGCCGCAGATTGTGTGTAAGCAAAAAACTCAGTTTTTTTACTTACATGTATTTGGTGGTTGTGGTGAAATCTGGAAGTGCCGGACTAATGGCAGCCATGGGTCCTCAGTTGGCTCGCTACCCTCCTTAAGGGGATAGCGTCCCAAACAAAACATGCCTGCCTGCCCTGTAGGGTTGTGACCCCCAGGTTGGGAAATATTGCTCTAGGTCAGTGGTTCCGAAACTACCGTAGTAAGAAGAGCTGGGAACCTCCTAATTGTTCATGGCGAGGGGTTATGGCAATGATGTGATCCTCAGGACTACCAGAGACAAAGGGGCTTCTTTTCATTTCCTACTGTCATCAGCCTTTGGGGTTTATGGGGAACCCTTTGGATGCCTCTTCAGGGCTCCCCAAGCCTCAGAATAACTAAAAATAGCAATCAGAACCCACTTCCAGTTTTCAATCGCAAAACCTGCAGTGGGTTCCAATTGCTATTTTTAGTCATTGAGGCTTGGAGAACCCTGTGGAGGCATCTGCAGGGCTCTCTGCACACCCTGGAGGCTGCCACCAGCAGGTGTGAGTCACAACAAATTCCTTTCATCCTTGGGATCATGGCACTGCCATCGATGCAGGGCACTCAGTGACTATTTGCTGCCATCGATGCAGAGCACTTAAGGGGAAATGTCCCATTTCCAGTTCACCTTGTGGGCTGTGACCCAACAGTTTATGAACCACTGCTGTAGGTGTTTCTCTTAATTTCTCCAAGTGTTTTTCTTCATAGTGCAGTTGTCATCCTGGCTGCCGGTTCCTTGGACTGTCCAAGCTCTCACAGGTAGCTACACCAACCTTCAGACCAGTATCTCAAGACTGTCCTTACTTATCAGCAGACTCCTTGGCCAGCAGCTCTTGGTCACCCATCCAAGATAGCTTATCCTGCTTTACTTTTTTCAGGCAAGGCGGCAGCTCAGCCTCCAGACCACAAACTCCTTCCCATTTATAGGAAGCTTCCTTAGAGAAGATAAAAGATAAGAGATTGTAAATGAACAAGGAATTTTTCCTCTCCATGGTGATCTTTTATTTCTCTTGCTGTGTAACTACCAAGGATCTCCAGCAGTATGTATAGCAGTATAACAACAGCAGTATGTTAGCTTAAGAGACAGTGAATTCCACTCAGCATGCTTCTATGGCTTGTCAAATATTGGAGCCCATGTTTCTCTGCCAGTCCAAGTTCTGTACTCTGTCCACTAGACCAGCCATCCTCAACCTTGTTTTTTCTGACTATGGCATTTTAGGAGCTCTTCTCAGGTTCCAGAGCCCCACTATCAAACAAGGATACAACATGAACAGATACATAAATTCGCCTTCTCACAGTTTTCAGTCTGTGGCCACTTAAAATGTGCCAGGGCTCACCAGGGGGCCAAATGGCTCTCGCTGAGTCTAGACTACACTATCTTTACAATAGTCAACTTCATATGTGCATGTTCTGTTTATAAGGTGCTTAATTGGTTAACTCATTGCTCTCTGTTCCAACTCTGTCTCCTTGTAACTTTTCCAAACTCAGGAATGAGAGGAGGAACTTTGGAAACAAATGGGCAGATAGAGGGAGGCATCCCAGCCAATATGGTGCCTGAGGCAATCTGCTTCACTTGGTCTCATGGATGCACCAGTCCTGGTCCAAAGAGATTACCAACTTTTTAATATTATTCTAGTATTTAACATGCAATCAAAATGAGAAGCATCCCGTTTTTGTAAAGGACCAGTGGATTAGTCAGCTAAATCCACAGAAGAAGAATTCTCAACTTTTCAGTTGAACAGCTTACAAAAAGCAAATAGTTAGAAAGGCCATTCCAGAGTACAGTCCTAGCAGCTACTGACTGAGGAATGTGGTTGGCCACATGTTTATTTAAAAATAACTTTGGAAAAGAGCCTCTGAAGGATCACATAGAGACATCTGAATGCAGCTGCTCCTACAGCTAATGATACTCGGTTATTATTTTTTGTAAAACACGTCAATCATTTATAATGTTAAATTTAGAGCACTCTAGTCTCCTCCACATTTTTTCTTCTATTCCAATGTTCATCAACCTTGGGGACAGGACCCCAATGGGGTCATGAAGCCTCCGTTTTGGGGTCATGGGAACTTATGAGAATGAAAAGGGTTGAAGACCACAAGGGGGAGGCATCTGGTACCCCTTCAGGTACCAGGAGATTGTGTTCCGGTACTGCTCAGGTTCTTAGAAATTTTGCTAAAATAGCTTTCACTAGTGCCAGGCCTCATGATAGTGTTTTCTGTTCTCTAATAAGAATACTTAGTTACAATGAATGGGAAGTGGGTGGTGATTGTATGGGCATATAGAATCCTGGGAGGGGATAGAATCAACAGTGGGGTCCCCAGCCTCATACCTCATTTATTTATATACTAGCTTTTAGGTACCTGGCGTTGCCCGGGTAACAAATGTCATCGGGACTGTCACCAATCAACTTAGAGACCCCGAAAACTGTGGATTTGACAGTAATGCCGGTCATTTTGGACATTTTGTTTTGCACCCCTTCTTACCCCCCATGCCGAGGGGAGCCGAACCCGGATTCCAACGGCATTGGGAGCGTCGCCGGTTGTCTCGGCAACTCTGAAAACTACAGATTTGATGCCGGTATCGGCCGTTTTCAACCATTATCACGTGGGGGCCCCTGCGCAACCCCACCGCTGAGGTTGCCAGGGGGGTTGTGCCCCCGCAGTGTTTGTCGTCAGGCCGTAACGTGTATGCATACCAAGTTTGGTGGTAATCGCTCCAGGCGTTCCAGTGGGTCAGAGTGCATGCTTTGTTTTGCACCCCTTCTCACCCCCCCATGCAGGGGGGGGCCAAACCAGGACTCAAACGGCATTGGGAGTGTTGCCGCCCATCCCGGCAACCCCAGAAAGTATGGATTCGACATCGATTTTGGCCGTTTTCACGTGGGGGCCCCTACACATACACATCCTCGGGGGCGCTAGGGGGGCCTGATCCCTGCAGCGTTTGTCGCCAGGCCACAAGGCATGTGCGTGCCGGGTTTGGTGCGCGTTGCTCCAGGCGTTCCAGCAGGGCATGGCGGACGTTTTTTTCGCATCCCTTCTTGCCCTTTATGCTGAGGGGGGCCAAAACCCGGACTCCAACGGCGTCGGGAGTGTCGCTGCTCATCCCGGCGACCCTGGAAACTACAGATTCGATGCCGATTTTGGCCATTTTCGACCATTTTCACGTGGGGCCCCCACGTACCCCCACCCCCAGGGGCGCTAGGGGGGCCTGACCCCCGCAGCATTTGTCGCCAGGCTGCAAGGCATGCGTGTGCCGAGTTTGGCACCAATCGGTCCAGGTGTTGCGGAACCTATGCGGAATATACGTGTGTGCGCGCACACACACACATACACACAATCTCTCTATATATAAAGATTGGGGTCATGGCATGAAAAAGGTTGAAGATCGCTGTTCTATTCCATCCCTTTCTTCTATCTCCAGTTCAGGGACTGGGTACGAACAGAGACTGGCATATCACCAACTAGGGGGATATCATCTGCCACACTGCTTCAGGCCTTGCAACAACTTGGGCCAGTCTTGCTTTGGACACACATTGTTTTCTGTACTGAGCGACCATAAAGTGCACCTATTGAATCAGAAGCTTGAGTAAGATCAAAGTGAAACACTCCTGGTTTGTTCTTCCCGGAAGTTAAGTTCAAACACTTTACACGCTTTGTTTTTTTTATCTTTTATTTCCCCCCTTTTTTGGTGAGTAGTATGGCTCTGGGTTGGCACAGTGGCTCTTGTGTCAGTTGAAGAAGACATTAGGATTGTGCTGTTCAAGAAATACCTACAAATGTAACTCAGAATTGGATTTCTGTATTCCCTTTATGCCCCAAAGTTTGTATTACTTTGTGTGGTAGAGAGACAATGCATGCAGGTGCGAAAGCAGAAGGGGTAATATAATAGTAATTATTTCTACAGTTATTTCTGAGGATACCACACCGGCAAAAAAAAGGTCTAATTTACACACCAAGAAACATTTCTAACTATGGACAAATTCTGCAATATAATAATAGTTTTTGTGTTCTTATCTGATGTAACTGTTTGTGGTTGCTTGTTTCCCCTCAGGAAGCGGCATAGTAAAAAGAGGTTGTGTTGACATTTTCCTGGAGAATTTGTATTCTAATCTGATTTGTAAGAGCTGTCCAGTAGTAAGCAAGCTTATTTCATCAGATAAATATTCAAGACAACTGTAGAAGATTCAGTAGGAATCTTAGCTCTACAGATTCAGATGAAATATGAAATTCAGTGTATTACAAGTAATTAATTTCATTGTTGACTGGACTGCATCAGTGGAAATGGAACATTCTGTTAAGGAACGTGCATTGAGTGGCCTAAGACATCACAGCACCCTTTTTGGGCCACTAAGGGCACAATCCTAACTTCCAGCGCTGGGGTAAGGGCAATGCAGTTCTGAGGGGAGGGAATAAACATTCCCTTACCTTGAGGGGGGCCTCCATGACTACTGCTCCACTGCAGAATGCATAACGTGCCCCATGGCTCAGCTGTATCAGTGCTTCAAAGTTGATTAGGATTGTGCCCTAAGGGTCAGACATTCATCTTTACCCATGGGATAGCATGGTGATTCCTCTGTGATCCCCCCCCCAGGCTAAATATGGATTTGGTGCAGTACAGTTAGAATTGAAAGTATTGTAAGTCCTCATAGGATCGAGGAGGTGGTGGGTTCCAGGCCTCAGCCATGCCAGCCTTTTCTCCCATTCTAATAAAAGTCTTAAAGGCAATGGCTGCTCTCTAGCTAAAAATCTCTAGTTAACACTCCTACCCTCAGGACATAATTTGGAGGCTTTGCTGAAATTAAGCAGATCTGATTCTCAGTGCTACCTGGATTGGGAGTCTTTCTGGGAAGCCTATGGAAACTGTCTTGAATTCCTTGATAGAAGAAAGATGGGCTGTAAATGTAATAAAAAACAACTATATTTCTTCAAAAAAAGTTCTCCTGTAGAGAGGCTGGGTGCAAATCTGTTACTGTTAATCTCACCTGATACAGAGTCTTCCCAACCCACCAAATACTCCCTCTTCTTCAAACCAGCTTACTTGAGCATCTGTGATGTTTATTTATGCAGAACTATAGAATGTTTAAACAATGTTCAACATTTTTTTCAATACGGAAATGCCTGTATTGTAATGCCTGCAATTTAGAAAAGAAACAAAAAGAAAGCAACGAATGTAGTCTGACTCTGCTTTGACAGTAGTTTGAGAGAGTTATAGACGAATAATTGTTATCTATATGCTCACAACTGGATTGGAATAATGATAGATAGCATTTTCCTTGGATGGATTTCTATCCCCACTTCGCTCACCCCGCCTTTTTTTTCAGTGGGTGTTTTTGAACATGAAACTTTTGTCTTGGTAGTCTGGCCAATCAGGCTTGAGTTGTTGAGACTTAGTGTGACTGGGCAGCATGCAATGCAGATTTCAGCTCTGAAGCTGGTCATACTCTGTGTTTTGTTAATGATTAAAGGCAAATATGATAGGAGAGGATTTACCATCTGTCAGGACAGAGATATTCTTTAAGAGTTGTTGCTTACCTGAGCACTTATCTGTCATTGAACAGATAATGGGTGTGAGACAAACTCTGGATTCCTGGAAAGAAGTATATTGTTTTAATGGAAATCTGAGAGTCAGCTTTTAAATTGAGATAGCTGGGGTGTCAAAATGTAGCCAAATTGGATTTCTTCATAACAAGGCAAATGGCTGCGTGCATATTCAGATTATCCATTGTCTGATTTCATGCTGATACTCAAGATTTATCTATGTCTGCTTCTTTGTATGCAGGTAAGTTTAGAGAAGTTTCTTGAAGTTTGTGTTGGTTCTCTTAATAACACACTTATGCCTTTTCCTTCTTTTATATTTTAAATGGTTTGTATTTTAATGGTTTTGTTAACATTGGATGTGAGGTTTGTTCAGACAGAAATTGTTGGAATACTGACTTAGTTATTACACAGGAAGCTTACTCATTGCTGTCACCAAAGCCTCATAGCTATAAAACACAAACCCTTCCCCCAAATTATAGCACGTGTGGGAGGCCTTGCAGAACTTGTCCAGACTCATGCAGTGATAGTAGGCATTGGAGAAAAGACTCATTGTGTTTGAGTGGTGGTATTATTATTAATAGTATTATTATCAAAATATAGTGCAAGTAATTTTACTTTATTTGTTGCAGGTGAGGAGAATAGTCTCAACTCAGTGGTTTTCATGCTGCATCCCTTGAAGGATGGAGATAACTGAAAGGTGGTACAAAGATGTAGAGAGGGATATGGTCTTGATCCAGGTGAAGCCTTTCTTCCTGCACTCATCAAGACCTGTTCTATATATAAATTGTTGACTGGTCTTTTATGTTCATGTGCCAGTATATTAGTTCACTTGGGGGTTCTTACCTTTTTTTATTCATTCATGCATGTGGGAACTGTGTTGGCTAATATTAATATGAATTATATTTATTTGTTGCAGTTGTCAATGGATGTTATCTTAGGCTTTTGATTCTTTTTCAGGGTTAGGTGACACAGCTCCATGGCCTGGGCTTTCTTTTCATTAGCCGGAAAGATGCAGAGAATGGGGATGCCATCCTGATTTCTTGAATTCAGAACTTTTTGGCTGCTGCAGTGGGGTAGTTCAATTCTCTTTTATATATTGCAATAGAATCCTGTTTCATATTGACACAGGAACAGCATTTCTCCTTTCCTCTGACAGCCAAATATAATACAAAAGTTACACGCTATACAACAAATGGTCTTAAAATAGCTGTTACTGTTTTTGCAGGATAGTATTCAAACTGTATGTTTGTTTCAAAAAGGTCACTAACAAAACTGCTGAGGTAGTTTATCTAAAATATTGTTGAAAGTTATTGTTCTTAGAAGCATTCTCTAGATTTTCCATCATTGACAATTGTGCTTTGTTTATCCATTTCCCATTTTTGGTTGATTTCTCTAACTGTTGGTGTAAGGTTATAGGTCATGTCTTGTGGCTCAGCTATTAGTAAAATGGCATTACTTTGTCCCCTGGGATTAGATCTCCCTGAAAATCACATCCTAAAGGCTGCCTCAAAATATCCATGGACATTCTCATTGAAGAAATGATAGGGTTGATGCTGCAGTTGGACAAGGTCAACAAATGAGTGTGAGATTTGAATCTATGATTGACAAGAGCAAAAGAGTAGATATAGATATTGATGATTTGCAACTGCTCGTTCAAGTAGGTGCAGCCAGAGAACATCATCAAAGTCCTCAATGGCTGTCTTGAAATGCAGAATTTTGGCTGCAATCAGCTTTTATTTTATTTTTTTGTAAACAGAGTCACATTCCTGACTTTGCTTTCCAGTGGTAGGCCTGCATTGAAAAGGGTGAGCTGTAGCCAGGTTAGGCTACATGATGACAATGAGAGCACAAGCCTAACCTGGAGTTAGGCCAACACAAGTTAGGCCAGCAAAGTTTAGCTGGTACCAGGATCAACACAAAGCACGTTTGGCTCACTCTCGGAGTCAGAGAGGCCAGCACACAGACATGCACCATCCTCCCTGACTCCGAGAGTGATTCAAACATGCTTTACGGTGGCCCTTATGCTGGCCAAACTTTGCTGGGCTAACTTGTGCCAGCCTAACTCCAGGTTAGGATTGTGCTCTGAGAGAAACAGGAGCCAAGTAGATATTGGCATACTATTGTATAGTTCTTTCACATATTTTGAAAGCTCAGTCGTTCCAGTACTGATCTTGTTGCTATTGTCAAGAATCACCACAACATGCTTTTTCTTTTCCACGTTTGCTATGGTGATAACTGCCGCCCAAATAATGAGCTCTTGTTTAAATGATAAACAATGAAATGGAACCTGTCACCTGCAGTTGCCACCCAAGTAAAAACAGAAATCAAGACAGGTATCCCTTGAATCATCTCATTCATCCTGCAGAATGTATTCCCAAAAGGCAATCCTAATATAATATTACCCAATACTTTTAAATATCCCAGCAGCAGATCTCTGGAAGCACCTTTCAGAATGAAGGGGCTGATGATAGTTTGTACAGTATGTGTTTGCCCCACAGTATAGTAAAGCAAATCACTCTATTGTCTCTCATACACAGGAAGAAAATGAAAAAGTAGGAGATAAGACTGCAGCTATGAGCAGCTGATGGAGGTAAAATCCTCATAGGAAATGCTGCTCTCTGTCTTAAAGGTACAAGTATGTCCACTGCAGTTTAAAGGACAGTTAAAGGATAGCTAAAAGTGAATTAATGGTTTGTCTTGGCATTAGGCATCTTCCTATGTATTTTTATAGGATGAAACACTATTTCTAATTTCTCATTCGTTGGATAAAGCAGTAAGAAAACACAAAGGTTTTTTCCCACCCTCTTTTCCCGTTTTACAGAATCAAGAAATGCTCATGACCTTAGCAGAATCTGGATGGTGTGACCATTCGGGCACCTCGTTAGGAACCACAGGGCTTCAGATCTGGTCTGCCTTTGTCTGCATATTTGCTCTTATGGTTTTGACCCTTTTTTGTGAATTGCGTTGGTATGTTGTTGGTGGAAGGCAGTATATACATTTTAATTGACAGTCTATCAAATTACTCTGTCCTTACTCCCCTTTCCTCCCTGATAACTTGCTCAGTGTCCCCGCTCAAGATCCACCTTTTCTGTAAAACTTTTTGGCACTACTCTCCAGTGGTGTTCCTAGAGGGGGCAAAATCCTACTTTGTAAGGCTCCTGAACACTTTTTTAAAGCGACCACTTCTGTTGACCCTCTTCCTCTCCTCTGCTTTAATTTCGCAGTTGCTTATTTCTGTGAAGGTAAGGAGAAAAACTTTACATAGGTGCTCAGGAGCCTGAAAAACTTTTTACCCCCTCTAGGAATGCCACTGCAACTCTCTAGTTCATTGGTTGTCAAACCTTTCAGTGCTGTGATCCACCTAATTCCCCACAGGGATCATCAGTTTGGGAAATCCTGCTCTAGTTCATTTATCGTACTGCAAGCAAGTCCAGCCCTGTGTACATGAAATTATTGTATCTTCTCCTGCTGCTTATCTCTGCCATCATTCCTTCTTTGTTGTTTATAGATTGGAAGCACCTTGGCGAAGAGATCTATCCTTTTATGTGCTGCACAGTGCCATATATTGATGGCATTGTTCAAATAAACATTGTTACTATTGTCATTGTAGGGCTGTATTTAATTCATTTTGCTTGTTTATGTGGTGGTAGGCTTTCTGCCTCCACTCTCACCTCAAGGAATATCAAGGGAATGCTTTTCCCTTCTGGAACAACCAGGGCAGATGAAGGTGTTCTCTTTTCCTCTGAGAGGCAATGGTGTTGCTGGTGAGCAAGCATTCCTACTCTGTCAGCCATGTAATTGAGTAGATGGATTTCAGGTGATTGGCAGAAGAATAAAATTGAAACTGGGGTGAGTGGGTGTGAACGCTAGGCATTCTTCAAAATTTAAAAAAAAAAAAGAATTGAGAAAGAGAGATCTCTAGAGCTGCATTACCAAAATAGTTGTTAAAGCACATTTTATCCATATAGATTTGCAGACTTGATTTTTATGTAAATGTGTATGGCACTCCAGCATGCCAGTTTCAGTTTGTTGAAAACTGAAGCTGGCAGCTCCCACTGTTGACAGCCCCTAGGCATTTCAACTGCCGGCTGTTAGCAGCTCATGGGAAGAGAGGGTCTCTATATGCAGATTGAATTTAATCCAGCAGCAAGCAGAAGGCCCTGGTACTATTTTTTAGAACAGGAGTGCTGCGTTCTTGGTGGTTGATTCTGCCTTGCACAATAGCAACATCTACAAAAGGATTTTATTGTTAATAATTTATAATAATAATAATATTGCTGCAATATGAATTTGATGTGTGTTTTGTCTGGCAAAAAGGGATAGGGAAAATATATATTACTGCTTAGATGAACCTTGCTGCCAAATGTAATCAAGGAGCACAGCTGGAAAACAGCTGAATTGTGTTGCTTGCTATTCTAGAAATTCAGTTCTTTTCTTGCTGGAAATATATTTGGGGGGTTTTTTTTTAGAGCACTTGAAGCTGGGCTGTATTGGACCATTGGGTTGGTTTACGAGGACTGTTGACAAAATGAGTTACAGTGATTTATTTTCTCTTAAGTTCATCGAAGGAAGTGTATAAGAGCTGGATTCTGTGAGGACATATTTTGTCGTGGACTAGTGATAGCAAGGGAGTATTTCTCAGACTTTGTTCCAGTGAGATTCCTAAGTGAAGAAAGTATTGAGAGATCCTTTCCACACCACTTATTCTCTTAAATGCCTATAGATAAGCATTGTTAAGATGGCCAAATAAGTTTGTCTTTGTAAAGTGCAAATAGACTTAACTGCTTCGCTATAGTAGAGCAAAATAGTGATGAGAACGTCTATCACCATAACATCTGTCAGTGCTATAGGCAAACACATCTATATTTTTGTGTTTGTTCTCAAGTAAGTAAAACTTAAAATCTGTTTTTGAATATTATGCTGATAAGTGTGTGTGTGTAAATCCTCTGTATTTAATATGGCTGTGATTTTTGTGACCATCCAACTAGACACGTTTCAGAGCACAGATTGTTTTTGTCACTCTTCATCATTATCAACTTCCCTTTTAAATACTCTGAAAGATCCAGGAATGTAATAGATTTTTTTTAAAGTATCTGCTTCCCTAGCATCCATTTGATTGCTTCATGCTAGAGCAATTAAAGCAGCAGACTGTGATTACATACATACATACATACATACATACATACATACATACATACATACATACATACATACATACATACATACATACATACATACATACA
>JAJKFI010000009.1:8001920-8026761 GCA_029204185.1 Lerista edwardsae | reverse complement strand
CAATCAATCAATCAATCAATCAATCAATCAATCAATCAATCAATCAATCAATCAATCAATCATATTTATATACTGCTTTTCAACACAAAGTTCACAAAGCGGTTTCTAGGCAAATAGTAATAATAATGTTAAATGGCTCCCTGTCTCCAAAGGGCTGGCAATCTAAAAAAATGCAGAACCCCACCAGCAACAGCCACTAGAAAACATAAGAACATAAGAAGAGCCCTGCTGGATCAGGCCAAAGGCCCATCTAGTCCAGCTTCCTGTATCTCACATCGGCCCACCAGGTGCCCCAGGGAGGCATGAGACAACAAGATGCTTCCATCCTCTTGCCACTCCCTTGCACCCAGTACTCTGAAGTAGCCTACTACTAGTGTAAGGAGGCTACAACCCATCATTGCCTATAGCCCACAATGGACTTTTCTTCCAGAAATCTGTCCAATCCCCTTGTAAAGGCATCAAGACCAGATGCCATCACCACCTCCTGTGGCAAAGAGTTCCACAGATTAACTACCCACAGGGTAAAAAAGTACTTCCTTTTATCTGTTTTAACTCTCCCAACCCTCAGTTTTAGTGGATGCCCCCTGGTTCTGGTGTTTTGAGAGAGGGAAAAGAACATCCCTCTATCGACTTTATCCCTTCCATGCATAATTTTGTATGTCTCGATCATGTCCCCCCTCAGGCGCCTTTTTTCTAGGCTGAAGAGCCCCAAACGCTGCAGTCCTTCTTCATAAGGGAGGTGCCCCAGCCCCGTAATCATTTTTGTTGCTCTCTTCTGCACCTTTTCCAGTTCCACTATGTCCTTTTTGAGATGCGGCGACCAGAACTGGACATAATATTCCAGGTGCGGCCTTACCATCGATTTGTACAATGGCATGATAATATTGGCTGTTTTATTCTCAACCCCTTTTTTAATTACCCCAGGCATAGAATTGGCCTTCTTAATTGCTGCCGCACACTGAGTCGATACCTTCATTGAATTGTCCACCAGCACCCCAAGATCTGTCTCCTGAGCTGTCACAGACAGCTCAGAACCCATTAGCCTATAGGTGAAGTTTTGTTTTTTTGCCCCAATGTGCATCACTTTACATTTGTCTATGTTGAAACGCATCTGCCATTTGGCTGCCCATTCCCCCAACTTGGAGAGATCCTTCTGGAGCTCTTCACAATCCTTTCTGGTTTTCTGCGCAGGGGTGAATAGGGACAATTACTCTCCCTCTGCTAAATATAAGAGGAGCACCACTTGAAAAAGTGCCTCTTGCCCAGTTAGCAGGGGTTTAATTTATTTATTTGAAGAATGTATATCCCACCTTTCCCAAGCTTGAAGCAAATGCCCAAGGCGGCTTACATGGCCAGGTTAGTCAAAACCACCATTTTTCAATGTTTTTTTTTTTTTTAACAAATATACAATATTCTGTGATTCACTGAATCCTCAGTCCCAGATGTACCCTTCACAGTGTGGTCTTCTCCTTTGGCTGTGTGCTATTGAGCTTCAGCAGGCAATCTATGCCAAGCCTGGAGGGTCCTCAAATTGTTCTTTTGTCTCCTGGCCTTCTTAACACTCTCCTGCAACTCTCAATTGTGATGGCTAATCAGCTTATCAGCGCCTCCCGTCCTGCAGCTACAGCAGCTTGTCACAACCTGACATTCTGTCATACATCCAAAAACAACAGATTTGCTTGCTTAGCTTCAGGTAGTACCCGCAGCTCATATGGTATCGGGACCAATGCTTCCCCTTTCATTGGATATTTTAGGGAAAGGCTGTGGTTCAGTAGTAGGGCATTTGCTTTGCATGAGTCCCTTCAATCTACCTGCATCTTCAGGTAGGGCAAAGAATTCCTGTCTGAAAACTTAGAGTGCCTCTGTCTGTCTAACAGTACTGACATTGATGGGCCAGTGATTATTTCAATATATGGCAGTTTCCTACGATCTGACTCCATGGTGGATAGTGGTAAAGTGATCAGATCTAACTATTTGTTCCATTATGTTCCTTCATACTATAATGCGCAGTTCGAAAGCATCTAAATGCAAGTAGATAAATAGGGACCACTTCGGTGGGAACGTAATGGCATTCCGTGCGCTACGGCGTATAGTCATGCTGGCCACATGACCACGGAAGCTTGTCCTTGGACAAAACGCCGGCTCTACAGGCTTTGAAACGGAGATGAGCACCACCCCCTGCAGTTGGTCACGACTAGACCATTCGGTCGTGGGGAAACCTTTACCTTTTTTACTGTACTAGCTAGTGGAGGACAGGGAGGCCTGGCATGCTGTGGTCCATGGGGTCACAAAGAGTCAGACACGACTTAGCGACTGAACAACAACTGCACTATTGTTGTATCAAAGCACAACAATCTGCTTAATTTAAGCAACTGCCAAGTCCAAAGGTTATTCACCGGTCTGATTGGTGAAAGAAATTCTCCAATTCCAAGTGTGATTTAGCATAGAATTTACTGGTCTTGTATGCATAGTAAAGAAGCAGCCAGCAATGTCAGAATGGGAAAGCAGCCAATTGTTGCTGATAGGGGGAAAGACATGCATTCTTGAACTGGACATCTGATCTTGAGGCTGCCAAAGAGATCCTTGAATGGCCATTACTAACAAACACATTGACTGAAAAAGAAGTGTGGTTGAAACTACTAAGAAGAAGCGTTAACAAGTGTGTTGAATTTATGTGTTAGACTCATGTCAATTTGCATTGTAATGTTGTACAAGGAAAAATTTAAGTTTTATTTATTTATTTATTTATTTATTTATTTATTTATTTATTTATTGGATTTCTATCCCGCCTTTTTGCCCGAAGGCACCCAAGGCGGCATTACAACATGCAAATATAAAATTTAACATTAAAAATTTTTTAAAAGCAATATTAAAACAATATAGTAAAACAAAATTAAAACAAAGCAATAGAATTTAAAAACAACAAGCCCTGTGGATCATTAGGTATAAAATATAACAAACCAGCCAGCCAGCCTGTCAACAATTAAAAGCTTTTTGAAATAAAAAGGTCTTCAAACTTCAAAAAAGGTCTTCAAAGTTTGAGTAAAACTTTTTGCTCAACCTAGAAGCAAAATACAGAGAAGGGAGCGGAAAGCAAACATGCACTGTCAAAAAGGCTTAGGGGTTGTTGATGAATTAGGAACCAGAAAACAACTTCTCCAACATCCCTCTTATTGCATTAAGAGTTTGATGTGTTTTTCCATATTTGTATTCTTCAAGTGAGATCCAGAAATGTATCTTAGATAGAATGATCAAACTAGGACTCTTGAGTGCAATGGAAAATAAGAAGTTTGGGGAAAGTCCAGTAAGCTGTGATGACTTCTGGTCCCTTCCTCAGACCCTGTTACACTGGGCGTTCTGCCACTAGGCTCCCAGTTTTCAATCACTGTTTATTCATACCAGATTGGTAGCTAAGAAATCAGCAGTTCATGTATGACATCACCCTGTCAATCTGACGCTGCCAGTTTGGTATGCATTGCTAAGGCCTGACTGAATGAGGCAGGTGGAACTGTGTTAGGCCAAGTTGTCTGTTGAACTCCATAGACCAGGGATTACCAAACCGGGACGTTGCGGTGCCCCAGCCAGGGAAGCCCTGAAGCAACGTGTTTGGGAGGACCTGCACTGCTGCTGGGGGTAAAAGTGAACCATTTTTAGTTTAAACCATTTTTAGTTTAAAATGGGGTTTTTTAACCCCATCTACGTCAGCCTCCTGGAGGGTCTGGTGAGCCCTTTGCAGTCCCCTCTGCAGGGCTCCCCGCATCTCCAAGCAGCTAAAAATAGTTTTTTTAAAAAGGCTGTCCACTTCCAGTTTCATGATGAAAACCAGAAGTGGCTGGTTTTTGTTTTTTACTATTTTTAGCTTTTTGGAGGCACGGAGAGCCTACAAAGGGGTCTGCAGGCTCCCTGGACCCCCTAGGAGGCTGGTATAATTGGTTTCTAATGCATGTTGGAAACCAAAGAGAGATTGTTAACCCTCTGACAAATCACCTCTGGTTTGCAGATGTGCTTTTTGGTTTCCCTAGAAGGAATCTCTCTTTCTCAGACATCCACTTCCTGAAAGTGGCACCCACCCGCTCATGCAATTGGAGGAGGTGAGTGCCACTTCCAGCAGTGCAATTCCAGTCTTTGTGAGCGGCTTTGAGCTGCTACAAGCTGCACTTGGTTCCTCTGTGTAACCAGGTTCCTTGCAGCAGTGCAAAGCTGCTTAACTGTGAGCAGCTTTGCATCACTGCAGGTGGTGCTTGCCCCCTCTAATACGTGGAAAAGAGGGTGGTGGTGGTGGTGGTGGTGGTGGTAGGGTCTGCAGGACATTTGCCCCTTTAATCCCCCCAGGTACGCCACTGGTTCAGGCCACGATCTTTTCCTAGTGTCTGCTCTCCAGACACTCTTAAGGTGTCTGGAGAACTATATTGTTGCTTAGCTTCAGCAACATTCCAGTCTCAGTTCATCTTAATAGCAGCTGTGTATGATTGCAAAAATTTTATTTAGAAAGGTTTCATCTCATATTTTTCTTAAGAAAAATCTCCACTTATTTCAGTGGAATTTACCTGCAAGTAAGTAGGTTTAGGGCTGTAGCTCTAGTAAGCTGCTACTGGTGTGTATCTGCATTAAGCACAATAGTGTTTTATCCAGATGAAAAGCAGAGGATTAGTATGTGTGGCTTACAGACAGATACTCCTTAAATTAAGTCTGAAACATAAGCAAATGTAATTCAGGCAAATTCTGAATCGCATTAGGAGTGTTATTTACTGAAGAGATTTTATAAAAATGGGATTCTTTTGCTGTAATCAGAGGATGATTTCATTCATATATCTGTAACTGGGTAAAGCACAATATAATTGTTCATTTCCTTTTTCTGATAGTCTCTATTTCTATCCCCTTGTCCTTCCTTCTGCTTTCATTTTTAACACTACTCCAGGTCCAGTGTACAAAGGGATTTTATTGTATTATGTGAGATAAGTTAACCTAATATACAGTGGAAAGAGACTGCATTTCCTTCTTTCTCATCATTCATAATTAAGAACCATCCCTCTGTGTTTTTACTTTGTGGTTAATAAATGGCAGTATTATTTTTTGGTTAAGGTGCTAGACTGTGATTCGGGGTTCTTGATCCTATATTTTTCTTAACAAAGTTACCCAGTCAAAAACTGAAGCCACCAGACCTTTTACGATTTGTTTTATTTTGTGTACTGTTAATCTAAATTTATTTACTTGAAATAAATTAGACAAAAATGTATTTAGAATCCAGTTGTTGAAAATATAGTGGTGTTGAGAATACTAACCACAACTGTCATACAATATACAGTGCTCTACTGGTACGTTGTCATTATGTTTCCCATAAATGTCAAGAATACAAGGGTGAAATAGTGCCTCCCCTTTTATTGTCTTGACAGAAATGATTGTGAGTGCAATCCTATACTAAACCAGCCTAGTAAGGCCGACATAGCAGGGCTGTATCCTAAAGCTCATTAGGAAGCAGAAGAATCAACAAGGTTTTCCCCTTGCACCTGCGTAAGCCCCAGTGCCCCTATGGGCCTGCTCGGATCTGCGCCTGCTGTTTTGCAGGCGCAGAGGAACGTGGACAGGAGCGGCCTGAATCAGGGCCGCCCTGGCCAGGGACGGGCTTTAGGATACGGCACTGTGGCTGTCCTGTGTCACAACTGCAGTCTCCACCCACTGCCCCCCCAGTTATGCCCCCAGAACGCCTCTGGAATGTCCTCGTGGAGGCCCTGCGGCAACCGAGTGATGCAGACGCTTGACTGGTGCATGGCTGGTGCTGCCGATGGTCTGCTCACGCTGGTCCAGTGCCACAGTGCCGACGTAGATGCATTTTACGGCACGTTTGCAACAGCATTTGACCAGCACAAGAGCTTAGTGCCGGCGCAGGGGGGCTGTATAGTATTGTGTAGTGAATCTGTTCAAAACAGTTGTAAAATTCCATGTTGCTCCTGATATATTGACCATCATGAGTTCTTTATTGGTTGCCATCTGTATGTCTGCTACTATGGTCAACTTTTGCTTTCACACATACACACAAAGTGTGTATGAACCAAAAGTTGACTTAAATACATAATACAAATTAGCAGGTTGTTCAAATAGAAAGAAATGCTTACAGAAATGCTACTAAATAATCAGTGATGTTTCTCAAGCAAAGCTCAGGGGATAGGAAAGATCAAACCGGCACTTATTAACACTGAGGCTGGTTTAGGAATAACTAGGATTGCTGGGAGGAGCAGCAAATTTTGTGTTTTAAATATATATATGGGTGATCATTAATGAACACACATACCTGGCCCCACAAACTTTTTATTTACAAATTTGTGTCCTATACGTGAAAATTATTTTAACAAGTGCTTGTGTGTTTAGTGTTAAACTAATTTATGGTTGGAGGCTGATGTGATGTGTGCACATTTCTTAATACAGCTCAGACTCTGATTGCTGGTGGAAGTGTGGGTAAAGATTGAATCAATCTTACTTCCCCAGTTTGAAGCTCCTCTCTATGAAGAATTCAGTAGGTGCTTAGGCAAGCTCTATCTTGGCAGTAATACAGGTATTATAATCAGTGGTGAAATTCATCTAGTTCTCACCTCTTCTGCAGAATTGGTTGCTAATTTTACGTTGGGAGAAGGAAGAAAGGCAGCGGATGGCCCTGAAGGCCGTCCTGAAGGATGTAGAACCGGTTGTTAATTTATTTGAATCCCACCACTGATTGTAATCCATACTTTATGGTAGAGGTTGTTGTAAGGTTACATTATGATAATTTTATATGAAGCACTCTGAGCATTCAGAAGCAATGTAGAATGTATTAATTTTGGGCAGTGTAAAATGCTGGGTAGTTAGGAAACTGAGGGTGCAATCCTAACCAGCTTTCCAGCGCTGACATAGCTGTGCCAGTGGGGCATGTGCTGCATCCTGCAATGGAGTAGTAGGCACAGAAGCCTCCTCAAGGTAAGGGATGGTGGATCCTTCATCTCAGAGCTATGTTGTCCTTACCCTGGTGTTGGACAGTTGGTTAGATTGCACCCTGAGAGTCCAGTCTTAACCAACTTTCTAGCATTGATGCTAATGGAGCATGCACTGCATCTTTCAGTGGGGCCAGCGGCAGAGGGTGAGCAGATCTGGGAGAGGGGTAGGATCAGTGGCACTGGTGCATGCCGTATCCAAGCCCTCTTCCTGACCCTGATCTGCCTGCATGGATTAAAGCAGACATGCACCAGCAATAGTGCTGGCACAGTTGCAACTGCTGCGGTTTACTCTGGGGCAAGAAGACAAATGTTCCCTTACCCTGAGGAGACATCCAGCAGCTACCCCAGCCCTCCGGGATACACCAGAAGCCACGCTGGCACCATTGCATGGCTGGTGTGGGTTAGATAGGATTGCCCTGTTAAAGTCTGAGTGATGTTGAGTTTCATAGCACCGCTGTTCTTTATAGCATATGCCTTACAACCTTTCTGTGTCCACTTTTCAAATAAATTAATAATTTGAGAAGCTTTCAAATAAATTAATACCTTTTCATTTTGTGTAGTGCTTTAGGGATTGTTTTAAAAGTAATTTGGTTCAAATGGGAAGCTTAATTCATTATCAACATTTAAAACAAAGCCTTTCTTGCTTTATATCAGTTTTATGTCTGTGTTAAAAAGCAGTTCTTTGTATAATACAACAGTTAATTCATTGCTAATGCTTTCATGCTGATTGCTTGAATAAAGAGAATTTTCGTTCACCTGCCAGAGGTGCAATATTGCTTATAATAGGCTGTTTTGTATTGTAAATTTGGGGGGAAAATTGCCATTTCTCTTTTTAGATTTCTGGTGAGTAATAAAAAACCAAATGGCACTAAAGCAGTAATACTGTGCATTTGCTGTTTGCATTAATACACAAAACAAGATATAACTGCTTATTATTGAGTATTTTGACCTTCAGTTATAATCATTATGAATTTAACTTTCCACATTTGAATACTAATTTTAAATATGAATGTATAAATAGCACTATTAGGTTCTCACATTTGCAAACTTAAGAGGCAGGTTTCCTCTGGTTATTAGGAAATAAAATGGAATTCCTTGTAACAAGCATTTGATAGTATAGTATAGGGACAGTTGTGATTTTTTTAAAAAAATAGTGTTTCTGCGGTTATGTATTTGCAGTTTCTCCATAGTGGCTAATTCCCTGTCTTCCTTTATTTCAACAAAAAGATTTATCCAGTATCAGACATCAGCAACATCTGCAAAATTTAATGTAGCCTCTTTGGCATAGAAGAACCTTTTTCTTACTGCATACAGTATCTATTTTTCTGTTTTTAAAAAGGCAAAAGGAGTCATGCACTCATACTGAAAAGATGCTTGAGATGCGAACCTGACCCAAACGTTTATATAAACAAGCGTAAATTCTTGCACATTCTTAGATCTCTTGACATGGAATTGACAAAAGATGGCTCCTTGCTTACTTTGTAATACTTTTGCATTTTGAGATTGGTGTGGCTGCTGGCTAAACCCTGTTGTCACAGAGTGCAATCCAAACCCCAGGCTGGAATAGGCATGCCGGCATGCCTATCCCATAACCAGCCCGGGACATGGAGTTGCTGCCCTTGCCACCCAGGGAAAGGGGAAAAATATTTCCCTTCCCTTGGGTAGTGCACAGTGGCCCAGATGGGGCTACTCAGATTTGCACCGCTGAAATTGGTGGCTCAACTCCAAGCAGCTGAATTGGGGCTGCCCAGACCAGAGATAGAAGTTAGGATCCAGCCCAAAGGCAAGTCCTATTTCTATCTTCCCCCCCCCCCCCGGGCTGGGCCGCCCATGGGCCTGCCTGCTCCCTGCCTCCCCCACATCTTGTTCTGCATGTTCCCCTGCCACCTCCCTGAGCCCCTGAGCAGGATGAGCAAGAATGGCCTTACCTTTGTGTTGCATGTCCGGGTGCAAGGAAGCCAGCACAAGTGGCTTGCACCAGCCTCTGGTTCCTCCAAAATGGCGCAAACATGCTTTATGGTTCGTTTGCAACACCTGGAGGCCAGCACAAACAACTTGTGCCAGTCTAGAGCGTATTTAAGATTGCACTCACATTACCTCCTAAAAATACGTGATTGCGCAACATGTAGTGTTTAAATAGCAATGGTTTTCTTCATTGTCCTTTAGACGGAATGTAGTGTGCTCTTGGCTTGGGACTTCTCAATATGCTGAGAAGGTCAGGGGTATCAGTCTCTGGTGGGGAATGAAGATCCAGGTTCTGCTAGTTCCATAACCTTGTGCACAGCATAAAATTATGTCTGTGCACGCGCACTTGTGTGCATTCTGGGGCTGAATCTCTGCATCAAATACTAAGAGCTATACTTTTGGTCCTCCTGCAAAAAGGTCAGGGCTAAAGGGCTATGGTCCTTTATAGAGAAGCATGTTTGATGAAGACATATACTGCATATTTCTCCTTTGAATAGACTTGATTTTAAAAAATTTAGCTCCTTGAAAATGCTGTATTTCATCAATCAAAGATGGATAAGAATGACCCTGCTAATGTTATCAGAATAAAGTGCCACAGGATACATTCTCTTCCAGGGACAATGCTCCACATGCATGAGCCATTTCCCCCCTCTCCCACACATTTCCTAGGGCACAGTCCTAACCTGGAGTTAGTTAGTCCTAACCTGGCATAAATCACGGATGTGTGCTGGCCTCCCTTGACTCCAAGAGTTGTCCAAACAGAGCTGAGAGATCTGTGCCAAAACTGCAGGTTGCTAATGTCCAGAGTCGACTTTTTACCTTGCAGTATTCATAAAGCTTTCTCTATGCTGAAGAACAATCTGGGCAGGGCAGTAGGATAGAACTGATAGTATTTACTCCAGTGCAACTCTTTTCTCAAATGTGTAAAGTATACAGCAAGTCCTCATTTAAATATGTTTTGTTTTAGGGAGCAGTCCTAACCTGGAGTTAGGCCTGCACAGTTAGGCCAGCAAAATTTGGCCAGAACAAGGGATACCCTAAAGTATGTTTGGACCACTCTTGGAATCAGGGAGGCCAGCATACATGTGCCATCCTCCCTGTCTCCGAGAATGGTCCAAACATGCTTTACAGTGGTCCTTGTGCCAGCCAAACCTTGCTAGATTAACGGTGCCAGCCTAACTCCAGGTTAGGATTGCGCCCCTAGCTGCCTAGGAAGAGTGGAGCAACAATGGAGAGGCTGGCTTTGGCGGAAAAAAATACCTAGAAAGGGGTTGGCATCCCTCCCCCCTTTTAAAGATTAGCTCCTCCTGTAATTTTTAAATATGTCTTCCTGCTAAACATGTATGGTATCTACTACTTTAGAATCTCATCTACTTATCCCTATAACCCACTTTAATTCTTCAGTACTGTATTATTTACACATCACCATAATTATATCACAACATAAACAGTAAAATTGTGATGGAACAAAATAAAAGGACAAAGTACAGATTCATCAGTATATGTACTATCTGATGTTTTGTGCCATCTTGGATTAAAAATTTCAGTACCAGATGATTGGCAAAGGACTGTCCCAGAAGCTCAAAGAAAATTACCTGGGGATAATTTAACATCTGCAGCACTATTCTAATCAATTTTACACAGTATATGACTTACATGACTTTTATATCCTAGCATCAAATAAATTTGTGTACATCACATTTTATAGATCATGGCTTTACAAAGTTGGAAGGGGATCATTATCATAACCTGTTTCATAGTGCTGGTGATTGATTCCTTTCCTTTTAATTCCTGCTTCAGCTAAACAGTTTTTTAAGGTACATGAACTTTGATTTAGAGATATCGGGTGTATAAATCTTGTGTTGGTTTCCCAGTGGATGATTATTCTTACTGTTGAAGAAAATGGCTTGCTTTTTTGTGGGGTTTTTTTGAACAGTGTCATTTTTAATTAGATTTATAGCAATGATGAGAACTATCAAGTTAAAAATGCTCCAGTCTGAAGTTTTATGAGTTTGCATGCATTTTGGGCCATTTACAGAATGGCACCTGGTGGAAATGGCCCACTCCGGGTACTCCAAAGTTCCCGGACTTTCTTTCCTGCATCAAGCAGACCCAGCTCTGCGAAAACCAGCTGTCATACCTGTGGTTGGACTGTGTCTGAGCTTGGGAATGGCGCAGTTTTAGTATAGGATTTTGCATGCATTTTGGCCCATTCTCAGAATGGCATCTTGTACATTAGCCACTTCGGGTACTCCGAATTTCCCAGACTTTTTTCCCGGCAATAGGCACACCTAGTACTGTCGAATCCAGTTGAAAGCGCTTTTTTTGGAATTTTTCAGCTTTGAGGGGTCTTTAACTCAGGCACAAGAACAGTTTTTTCCCCAAGCTATTGGGCTACTGAATAGCTGATTATGTTGATGTTTTGGTTTTGATTTGGATAAGTAGAGTTAGTGGGGGCTTGTCAATGTGATGGTATTACTTATTAGTTTAAGGTATATGTGAGAGCTTTTGAGCCAAAATAAAATTCCATGTACGGTGAAATTCCATGTATGGCCAATAAAATTCTATTCTATTTTATTCTGCTTATTATTTCCTTTAAATCAACATACACTGAGAGGGTACCAAAGTGTCCAGTGTTCTTTCAACCTGGAAATTGCTCCATTGTTTTTAACAAAACATGGCATTGGTTGAGTGCTGCACCATAAGAATCCCAATATACCAGCATGTCCAGGGTATTGAATTGCCATAACATGCAGACTTGCACTGACATTCCTGCTATCTACTTAGCTGTCTTTACTAGTCTTGTTGCATGTACTGGTATGTGTGCTGCTTCTGCTTCAGTGGGCCATGTACTCCGGGGATGGAAAAAATTTATTAATTAGAATGAGTTGAGAGATCTGTGCCAAAACTTCAGGTTGCAAATGTCCGGAGACATCTTTTCAACTCCCAGTATACATGAAGCTTTCTCCAAGCTGAAGAACAATCTGGGTAGGGCAGTAGGAGAGAACTGATAGTATTCACTCCAGTGCAACTCTTGTCTCAAGGGAATTGTTACGTTCATTGCTAAAAATTAACGTCCCAACAAATCATTTGATTCCATGGTCTGAATGATACTTACACCCACTTTTGAGCACCAGGTAACCCTGCTCATATTTGAAATAACTTCTTAATCTTCTCTTGGATAAACTCAACAGATTTTCTTAATTCTTCCTTGATACAACAGTTGTTTGAGAACCTTTGCCTTCAGGGGAAAGGCACTGATGGGTTTGCGTAGCTGCTCACAGAGGGTGCAACTGAGGGTGCAACCCTAACCTGGAGTTAGGCTGGCTGCACATACTTATATTATGTGGTTACTCTATTCGGTTGTCCTTTTGTTAATGTCATTGTTCAGTCTCCTACCTCAAACAAAATCGGTTCAGTCAAGTTCTAGCCTGTTTGTACACCCACATGTCAAACAAAAATATTTATCTGTGCTTAACTTTGTGTTATCTGTGTTTAAGTCAAGAGCTAAAATGGTTTTTTTCTTAGTTTTCATATAAGCTGGTAATTGATTGACCCAGGAGTAACACAATACTGGAGGAGTATTCTCCAGTAACACAATAAAGGCCCCAACACAGAGTTGCAGCAGATAGGGGAATTCTGGAGTGACATCGCAACACATATCAGTGCGGAAATTGCAGAATAGGGAAGAAAAGCGCACACATGTATATTTTTAGTGGTGTTTCTACAACTTTCAGCCCAATCTTAATCTGCATCAGCAAAACCATGCCACATGGCTGGAAGTCTCCTCGGGGTAAGGGAATATAAAGTAAAGCCCAAGCCTGCTCTATGGGGTTTCTTGGATCTGTGCCAGCTATTTAGCAGGGGCAAATTAAGGAAGACTGTTGTAACACCTGGTGGGCTGGAAGGGGGGTAAGATATGCTCCGCCGATGCTGCCCTCTCCTGAGCCAGATCTGCCCATGTTTCACCCTCTCCCCACTAGAAATGCCCCCTCCTTGCCACTCTCCCCATGCCCCTGAACCAGTT
Source organism: Lerista edwardsae (assembly GCA_029204185.1). Taxonomy (NCBI): domain Eukaryota; kingdom Metazoa; phylum Chordata; class Lepidosauria; order Squamata; family Scincidae; genus Lerista; species Lerista edwardsae. The sequence goes on along the minus strand of JAJKFI010000009.1, from coordinate 8,013,804 downwards.
GCCACATGGTGCCAGATGGTGCATTTGCGACACTCTGAGCTGGCGCAATTTATGGCTGCACGAGTTCAGGCGGGGGTTAGGATTGTGCTGTCAATCCAGCAGAGAAAGAAATGAAATAAACCTGGGGAAGGGTCTCTGTCTCAATGGACCAGCTCATGCTATGTATGTAGAAAGTTCCAGGCTGAGTTCCTGGCATCTCCAGATATGGGAATTTCCTGTGTGAAATCCTGGAGAGTCACTGCCCTAGATGGATTCTGGAGAGCCACTGCCCTGGATGACTCCATATATGGATGACTCCATATAGGTTCCTATAACAGCGGTTCCCAGATTGTGTGTTGGGACCCTCCAGTGGGTCACGAAGCACCTAGAGCAGCCATATTGAAAATATGGGAAGATGGGATGCTGGAAAGGGGGAAGACTGTGTGGTTGTTTTGCTTGTGTCAATGTTGTAAATAGGCCTTTTTCTTTCTGATTCACTTTGCTCTTCAAAAATGGCTGAGAAATAACCCAATTTATTGCTGCATTCTCAGGAAATCAGCAGACTTGAGAAGCACTATAATATAAATCAGTCTTTAAAACAATTGTTCTGTTTTTCATGAAATACAAAAACAAAACAAACTTTAATAGCTTAAGGCTTTTTGCTTGCATGTTGATTAGCCAGTTCACATGGCAACATGGACCCATGAAATTTCTTTAAGCCTCACTCAAGTGTTTTCTTATTGTTTTTAAATTGTTTTGAATTAAAACTGCAACAACAACAAAATGAACACCAGAGAATAGTACAGTATGTCTAAGGGCTTTCTGGCACTTAGCAGCTATACTGCACTGTTAATGAAATATCTTTGATTAAAGTGATAAATGTAGAGAGACTGTGTCACATTTATAACAAGTATACTGATCTCCAGAGATCATTTTTCGCGTAAACAGCTGTGCATAGTGACTTTGTATTGGTATGATACCATAAGGGTTGTGAAGGTCTGTATCCGATCAGATGGGGGAGGGGGAAAGGTTAGCAAATAGTTATCTATACCAGTGTGTGTGAAATATTTCTATCTCTGGAGCACTTTCTGTAAATATAAACACTTTGCGTGACATAAACAGAGTCACAGGGAGCCCTGCCAATGCATGTGCAGAGTCTTGGGAAGCACCAGAGTACCAGACCACGTGCAGAGTGGTGCAGTGCCAAACAGATGACGGCTACTTACCGTGTGCATGTCTCAGGAATTCCCAGGGCTCTTAGGAGTATACTTTGAGAAAAACTGATCTGTATAGTCTCTTGGCTTCTAAGCACCCTAAAAAACTTCCTTGTTCTCGCAGGGAACAATGCCTTTTTCAGGTTCTAGCTTTTTCCTTCAAAGACCATGTGAAGAGAAAGGAAGATATGGAAGAGTTTACTCAGTGAAGGCAAAATTGTGTTTTAGATCAAATGATCTGGCGCGCTAGCATTCACCTCCTGTGTGATAACAGATCTATTTTCAACGTTAAACTAATTTTTTGAACAATGTTCCATTGTGTGTAATCGGTTTGCTCTTAATCGCTTAAACCTTTGCCCCCTGTGCAGGCAGTGCTATGCAACATAGTGTATTGTTGCTGAATTAGGGAACGGGTACACTAAGTGGTTGAGGAAAGCACATTAATTAAATCTATTTTGTATGGTGCTTGTGGCAGTGAAGCTTCTGATAGTGGCCAGCTGAGCCTGTATGGTGGCACAGAATGTTCAGTTACTGAGGGAACTAAGAAGCTCGTTGTCAAGCTTCTGTCAAGGCAAGGAAAGTTGTCAGTTTGACTAGGATTAAAGCCTCACTTGGATGAGATGTGGGAGGTCCTGGGATGCAAGGTGGCTAAGGAATGTGGATGCTGAAAGATGGGTGCATGGTTGGGAAGGGACTGAGGGTCCAATCCTATCCAGCTTTCCAGTACTGATGCCGCTGCAATGCAGCCCCCAGATAAGGGAACAAACATTACCAGATCTTGAGGAGGCCTCCATGACTGACCCCCAGTGCAGGATGCTGAGCACACCCTGTTGGCACAGCTTCATTGGTACGGGAAAGTTGGATAGGATTGGGTCCTGAGATAGTAACCTGAAGAAGGGGTAGGTGGCTGGGGAACTGAAGCAAGAGAGGGAACTTGGTAGGAACTTCACAGCCAGGAGAGCCTGTGCTTTTTGGAAAGTGAGCAATGGATGAAGGACTGCTAGGCAGCCTGGTCAACTTACAGTGTGACTGTGCCAAGCCTATACTTGTTTGCTCATGTAAGTCCCATTTTGTTCAATGGGACAGTTATTCACATGTGTAGGACTGTACCCTAAAAGAAATGGTTCTAACCTGTAGCCTGTACTGGGATTATACCGGTTGTGATTTCTGCTGTCATTTCGGCATTGTGACCCGGCAAACCTCACGGTACAAGTGCTGGGGTGGAGAGCGGGAGACACTGAATTTTACCCATTGATTTAATCAATTAGCCGGGGTTTTTTTTTTTTTTTTCCAGCTGCAGGCATCTAGTCACCCTGGAATAACATTCATCCTCAAATGGAAAGTATTCTGGTCGTATTAGTAAAGCTGGATGTTACTTAGTTAATATTATATTGCTGTTTGCAATGTGATTTTTTGTTGTTTGCTGCTGATGGAAGAGAGTTTTCTGTAACATGCTGTGTTGTAAAGTAGGGCTATTCCGTAAAATATTTTAGCTATTGAGGTAGATAGCATAGCTGTTTTTGTGGAAACATTTTAAATTGTGGAAAAAGTGGACTATTTCATTATACTGTACTCATACTTTTTCTCCTACAAGTTCCCAGAGTTTTTGCCAGTGTAATGCTGCTCTGGAATGTAAGATTTTTCCCATGACTTCAGGCTGCACTAAAGGCTAGCATGACGCCAAAATAGACGATATAAGTTTCACTTTAGTATGACTGCAAAGGAGACAGGGTATAATAGGGCAACATTTAATGTCAGTGCATTATTCGTTCTGCTTGGAAATCTCTCATATGCTGCTGTTGTGTGGTTTTGTTGTTCCTAATACCCTTTGGGCTAGAATTATTACGAAGGGCTTACGCACAAGATTACTTAAACAGGATCATTCCAGCAAAAAGCACTGACCTTTGCAGGAGAATAGATTGCAAACTGATTTCCTAGTCCTTTATATAAAAACCTTTGACTGCTTAACCTCATTTTTAAGATAATTATGATTAATTAAGAAATGAATAGCTTATTGTAATATAATAAATCATTGTGAGATGATGAGATCTCTGTGCATTTTTGGGCATTTCAGAAAGACCCCTTTAAAATATTAGAGCCTTACCATGTACATAAGGCAGAGGTTTTCAAACTGGGGTATTGTGACACCCTAGCCTGAAAGCCTCTGCCCCTTTACATTTAAGGGGCATTACATTTAAGAGGTGGGGGCGCCCTTTCCTTTGCTTTGCCCCAGGATCACATTCCTGCTGGCAAGATAATGGGGCTGGGGGGACTTACAGCTTCCTGCCCCAGTTTCCTTGGGGGCCTGGGAGCCCCATGGAACCCTCTGCAAGGCTCCCTGTGCATCCAGAAACTGAAAAAAAAAGATTGTGACCCACTTCTGTTTTTGCGATTGCAACCCAGAAGTGGGACATGATTGTTTTCCCCAGTTTCTGGATGCACGGGGAGCCTTGCAGAGGGTTCCGTGGGGCTCCCCGACACCCACGGACACTGGGGTGGGCAACTGTAAGTCCCCCCAGCCCTATTATCTTGCTAGCAGCAAACTACCTTGGGGATTGTGTCTCTGCTGTTCCCCGCTCCTGCATGCACTTACGGTCCTTTTCAAACTCTGGGGGAGTTTGAAAACCACTGACATAAGGAATTCAATAAAGAATTTTTTCAGAAGGCATTGCTTATCTAGGAGAAACTTGGTTGTAACTATTTTTTTTTTTAGAAAAAGAGTAAAAATCAGTCTGAAGGGAAGAATATTATGTTTAACGTGTGTGTAGGTAGGTAGGTAGATAAGATAGTATACAGGATGTTGTATTTAGGAAGAGATGCTCTATCTAAAAAAGAAAAATCTTATGGAGTCATTCCTCATTATCCACAGGGGTTTGTTCCAGGAACCCCCTGTGGATAAGGAAAACCGTGGATGCTCAAATTCACAATTTCCCAAGGCCCTCACTCTCTGATCCCAGGTCCAGAGGTATTTTAAGGCCCACAGAGAACACATGCATCTGCCCTTTCTACTCCGGAAGTTAGTGAGTCGCTTCCAATTATTTGTAAAAGTCCTTACTGACTTCTCTTTAAGTAATACCATAAGTTTATCCATTTCTGCTAAACCCAAAAACTTTATCCACCAATCTTCAATCAAAAGTACTTCTGTAACTTTCCGATATCAACTTTGATCTCAACATACAGTACATACTGTTTTTGTTCTGGAGGTCTGTCTGGAAGTTGGAACATACATACCCCAAAACAGCTGGCTCTTGCCAGCCCAGCACAATTGCGCCTGTGTGAAATCACTGATGCAGCTGTCTGTGAGTTTGATATCTATAACCCAGAGACCCATGTATACCATATTTCCTTGCCACCTCTCAGCCTTTAGTTTAGATATTGCATTTTACGTCTTTCCTGATGTTCTTAAAAATGGTACAAGAGTCCAGCTGGAGTTTGTTCTTGGGACATAATGTTGCCCTGAATGTGTGCACAACCTCCTTTCTGTTCTTTCAATCTCAGATATTGCATGGCTTTGTGTATTGCATTTTTTTTTATCCTCCCACCTTTGAAAATGGGTGTGAGTCAAGTTGTTGTTGGCACTTGAAGTGCAGAATAGTGTCATGAACACATATATTAAACTCCATTTTGATATCTCAATAGTCAATATTGTTACCTCACTAAAATAAACTGGCCAACAAACGGCGTGTTGAATGTATAGAATGTCGATAAAGTTTCCATGCAGGTTTAAATGGCTTCAATCCCAAACCCACACAATCTCATAGGGACTTTATGGACACACTGAATAAATTAAACCAAAGGGTGGCACTTCTCTTGACCAATGATGCGTACACGTGTACATCCTTACTTTTCATCCGTGAGATTATATAAAGAAACATGTGGTAGATGCATAAGCAGCTTCCGAAAAGAAAACAGTGATTGTTCCCCAAATATACCAATAAGGCTACTGCTGTACACTGTTCTTTTTTTACAAAAGGTAAAATGACTTCACACCAGTATGTTTGGAATTAGAGAAATATGGTTTATTTATCTGGAGTTGGCAGCTTAGTGTAAAATCTATTTGTCTTCATAAAGGACTTCTTTTCAACGGTTAATTTTTCAGTTATGACTAGGGCTTGTCCCACCACAGTCCCAATTTATTTAATGTCATGTTTAGCAAATGAGCTCTGTGTGAGAGTCACTGATAATGAATGGGCTCTCTGTATCAGTAGTGCTTGTAGGATTGTATCCTTGGTTATTATTAAGTCATCCTCATATCTCAAAACACTTCTTGTTTTGACACTTTTTCTGGTAAGAGAGGAAAAGTCTTAGAACTGCTATAGTTTCAAATGCAAAATATGACAGTCAGGTTCGACGTTCGAGCATTTGAGAACATATTTATAAAAGTTACCTCTTCAGAATATTGTCCATGAGAGCTAAATTTAAAATGTGTGTTCACGTGTTTTCAGTTTAAATTGAGCCTGTAGTAGTACGGATCACAATCAGTCACCCTGTTGAACGTTATTGTAGTAATAGTTCCCACTCATTCAATTCAGTTTGCAATAATAATAATAATAATAATAATATTAATAATTAATAATATTTGGTATTTATATACCACCTTTCTTGGTCATCAGATTGCTCCTTTGACTTTAATTCAAGGCAGTTTACATAGGCAGGCATTTTCTAAACTGCAAGGGTTTTTACAAATCACAAACTAAAGTTAAGAACAACTACATGCAGATGACACTTTCATTGTCCAGTCCTTCTTTCTTGCCGCACGATTGCCTTCCACCGGCTGATAATCTGCTTCTTTGCTCTCACCAAAGAGCAGCTGGCCGCCCAGCACAACTTCCCCTCTCACAGTTTAATCATGCATGTTCACTTGTGGTGCTCATTTAATTATAGTTTCCTTTCATGGCCATAAAAGGACTAGCCCCACGTTCATAATGGAGAGTGTCTTACATGTCTCTTCCTATTAAAGAAACACAGAATACGGTAAACAGGAGATTCATATAAAGTAATGGTATTCCTTTAAAGGTTGACCTTCATTTTGCAATATAAATATTTTTTTATGTTTTAAAAAATAAAATGAGAATGCAAAAGGGATTTTTTTAAAAGAAGGGACTTGCCAGATTCAGATGGATGAAGGGTATTCAAAAACTTTTAAGTAGTTCCAACTTCTCAGTAACTTGTCCATAAAGAGGAACACTTTTAGCATAGTATTTCCATCCCTTTAGGCAAGGAAAATTCTTGTACATGTCAATGCAGGGCTGTCAGTTTAATTTAATTATTTATAGACATCTGGACGAGTGGCCAGTTTTCTATTAACATATCATAGGCAAACATCATATTTCCCACTTGAGGCTAAAACAAACAACCACCAGGTCACATTTTCATTTCATCTGCTATTGATGTCGATAAGAAATGGATCCAATTTACTTACCAATTTGTATGTTACTGCTGTGTTCCATGCCATGCATTTGTGTTTGGCATCAAGCAAAACGGTCTAATCTTAAGGGTCAGTTTAGTTGTAAGACTTTGTGCTGTTACATATGGAGCAACTTATTCTTGTTTAGTGGGCCAGAGTGGCAGTTTAACAATAAAATAAGTAAAGTAAAATAAGTAAAGCATAGAAATGAGACAGAATTGGTTTAGGAACTACTTTTAAAATCTTAAGTCAAAAGTGATTGTATCTTGTGTGTCGTTTGTTCAGCAAGAGCAGCAAAATCACTGCTGAAGAATTGTCTTAATCATGGGTTGACTCTACACAGGTTGGCAAGTTGGTAGCCAAGACAAAATGTATGGTTTCCAGGACTGTATCCCTCCCTCTAGTACTTGGCTTTGCACTGCGGCTCTTGAACAAAGTCAGGACAATACCCTGTCCCCTTCCCAGGTCCAAATTTGGAGAAGGGTGGGCAGGGATAATCCCCACAGTTACATATGTGAATTGATCACAACTCCAGGTAGGGCCGGCTCTAGGAGCAGTGGGGCCCAATGCGGGGCGTTCCTGTTGGGCCCCTCACCCTCCCTGTGCAGCCCCCACTCACCAAGAAACATAGTTGTGATGCCATGCATAGCACCTGGAAGTAGTTAGTGGTAACATGATGACATCATCATCAAGAGGCCCATTTTAGGTGACATGATGCTTCCAAGAGGCCCATTTTAGGCCATTTGGAGGGAGGGGCAAGGCCCGAGGTAAAGGTTCTCTGCTCGCCCCACTGACCTACACCCCTTAGAGATCCTGGCTGCAGCAGCAGGTGATCTGCTCACTGCACTGGTGCCCCCCCCAGTACAGGGCCCAATGTGATGACATTGGTCACATCGGCTTAAGGCCGGCCCTGACTCCAGGAGTTCTCACTGCCCACAGCCTGGTGGGCAACAGCCTGGTGGGCAACAAGAAACTATTGTACTGAGCAGGAGGGGCACTTTGGGTGCCTCAGCTGAATGGCCAGTCCCAACCTCCTGCTCCAGAGCTAAAGAGAAAGGTTTGCACCTCCCTTTTGGCAATGGACAGAGAAGGCACTTGGGACACCTCACTCCATTTAGGACCAAAAACATCAACCCTAGCCTTTCCCTTTAACTAGAGGTAAAATGGTAAAAATGAATACATAATATAGTGTGAAATTGGGCTAATAAAACTATAAAATGTGATATCCTGCTTATTAACAAAAACACAAGTAAGCAAACATTTAATTTGGTGGTTTTCACACTGGGGCATCACGATACTCCAGCCTGAAGAACACTGCCTGTGTCCCTGGGCTGGGTAATGGCAGCGACACAGTTGCTGTGTTCGCGTTGCTTCTGGGCATAGATTGGGGCTGGGGGGGACTTACCAGTGCCTGTCCTAGTGTCCAGTAGGGTTGAGGAGCCCTGAAGACCCATCTGCAGGGTTCCCTGTGTGTTAAAAAAAAGAAAAAGATCATGACTCACTTCCATTTTTGCAATTGCAACCTGGAATGGGTTGCGACCTTTTTTTTTTTTTTTTTTTTAGTTTTTGAACACACAGGAGTCCCGCAGAGGGGTCCGCAGGGCTCCCCAGCCCTACTGGACACTGGGGCAGGCATTGGTAAGTACCCCCAACCCCAATCTATCCCCAGAAGCCAATGCCATTCCCCCACCCCCACAAGCACTTACAGCAGTTCTCAAACTCCTGGAGAGTTTGAGCACCGCTGGTTTGATGGTTCCTTGAGTTGCTATGTTGGTGATTTTTTTGAGTTGCTATGTTGGTAAAGATGCTCTGCTCGCCCCACTGACTTACAGCCCATAGAGATCCCAGCTGCAGCCACTGGCAATATGCTCACCCTGCTAGTGCGGATCCCCCTGAAGCGCGGGGCCCAATGTGACGACATTGGTCACATTGGCTTAAAGCCGGCCCTGCCCCGCAGATATGGGGGGACACCTATATATTGGCTTTCCAAGTTACAGATACAGTCTGAGTTAGGGTGGCTGCATTAGCGCTTTCACACAGGCACAGCACAAAGCACACGTTTTGTGGTGCTTTTCCGCAGGCATGATAGTATTGGGCCAGCAAGAGCTTGATGTTTTGACCTACATACATTTCAGCTTGCATACAGATCACTGGAACTGAACCTGCATCAGGGCTGGCTCTAGGAGCAGAGGGGCCCAATGTGGGACATTCCCATGGGGCCCTCCACTCACCAAGAAGAGCACCTGTGGTGCTGCTCACAAAGCATGTCATCTGGAAATAGTTGGTGGTGACATGATGACATCACCGCCAGCTGCTTCCAGGAGGCCCATTTTCGGCTGTTTGCTTGCAGGGGCAGATGGGAGGGCCCAAGGTGAAGCTGCTGTGCTCGTCCCACTGACTTATAGCCCACAGAGATACCAGCTGCTGCTGCAGGTGACCTGCTCGCTGCACTGGTGTGGGGCCCCCCAAAGTGCGGGGCCCAATATGATGATACTGGTCACATTGGCTTAAGACCAGACCTGACCAGCATGTAAGTAGGGGGTGTACAACCCAATACTACCCAACTTTCCAGTCCCAATGCAAATATCAGCAGGAGGGTTAGCTAGGAGTTATTATGTTCAGTGGGACCAAACATGGAGACATGGCAATTTATGTCCTATGCATGTAGCTTTTTCAGAACTGGACTTCAAACAAAGAACGATAAGAAGCTTCCCAACCCAACAGTGTCTAGGATGATAGGCAGCATCTTTTAAAGGCTATTGCGTTCCAGTATCCCTCTGGGGTGGCTTGAAGTGCTGAAAAATAGGAAAAAATGTAGGGAAAAAGCAGAGGATTTATGACAATATCTTGTGTATTTGTCACACCAGTGCACTTGTCACAATAGCATTAAAATTATATTTGGATTTTCCCTATGGGAAGGTCTTTGGTTTAAAAGATAAATGAAGCATTAGTAATGGTTGCTGCTAAACATAATCTGGGATTTTTTAGGGTTGCTTCCAAATGAGAATCATCCTGATTTTAAATAGTTTACTTGGCTTTGACATAGTAGTTAATATTGTTGCTTTAAGAAGGGATGCCAGACCCAGTCCAGTAAATAAGAAGGCTGTAGATTTGCCTTTTTTTAAACATGTGAATTTATGAACTACAAACTGAAAGTGACACTTCAGTTATACTGGTATATATTTATTAGTACATGCAGAAAGAGTGCAAACTTGAAACAAATATAGAAAATGTCATCATAAATTATTACCGAATTAATCTCACTGCTGTTTCGTTCCTTTGTCCAAGCTTTATTACATGTAAGGGAAATGGCTCAGGCATTGGTCTAATACTCTATTTGACACTAATTGAAATGAATGTTAAGGTTCATTTCACATTATGCAATATAGCAACTTGTTCTGCTTTACAGCCATCAAATGCGTTCAGTTAACGTTAATGTGTATTGGTTACACTTTTAATACATGTTGCTAGGTGCAATAGATTTTATTCTATCTACCCTCACTCCCTGTCAAACCATTTTTCCAGGCTTTGGTGGAAATCTAATGCTACATATCTAAAATAGGTTGTGCCATTGATTATTTTACAGGTGCAGCGGTGATATTATTCTGACATTGCGGGGAACATTATGCTGACCAAGGATAGAAAATATACAGAGCTATTTGTGGTCTGTGCAGCAAGCTTGCTGTCTGTGTCGATTGTGGCTGACTGGACTGTTTCCGGTGGTCCCCAAATGATACTGCTTCCAACGCAAGCACTTTTGTCTCTTAGGTGTGCCTATTTTGTGTGATTCACTAATGTATCAGTAAGTTGCTGATATGACAGCATTGTTGCCAGCAGTTGAGGTCAGCATTTCTGTGAACTAGGAGCTCTATGGACATTTGTGGGTTGCCCCAGTGAGTGAAAGGAGGAAAACAAAGTATCTGCTTTACAAAGACTTACTTGTTCCTGTTTCAGGCGGGTACTGAGAGTGTGGAAGGGAGGAGACTCTGGCTTGTGCACTTCTTTTTTGGATTTCTTCATTGTAGGTAGAAGTGAATGATGGTGAAACTGGTTTGATTTCCTTCAGCAGCTGAGTAGATAGTGCACAGGCTGAAGGCTTGCTCACAGTCTCTCCGTGGATCAAATTCTGGCCAATTAATGAGTGAACAGCCCATTGGGTGCCTGTATAAAACTCTGTTGTAAGTGGTAAGGGAATTTTCTCCCCTTGATGGAGAAATACTCTAGCTCACTTGCAGCGCATCTGCTTTCCCAGTGTAAAGATCAGGTTCAGTCACAGCCATCTCAAAGTGGGGCTGGTGAAGAGCCCACCCCAATCTGAAACTCTGGAGAGCTGCAGCCAGTTAAACAATAACTGACCTAGAACCAGTGGTCGGACAAGGCAACAGCATAATTTTCCCTTATCTAGGTGCAGTTGTGAGATGTTTAAATATGGATATGAATACTGTAGGCTGTCAGGAATACACATAGCTTTTCCAAACAATATCAAGACATTGCTCTGTTATTTATATATAGATATACTGTATATACATATTCACATTAGCACAGCGGTTCCCAAACTGTGGGTCTGGGACCCACCAGTGGGTAGCGACCCAATTTTTGGTAGTTCGCGAAACTGGCAGGGCAGATTAGACTATGGGCATCAAGTGTTGAACAACCTGCTACTTTGGGGTACACTGCTACCCAATCACCATTCTAGCCACAGAGGCAGTAGTGTAGGGAGAGGTGTGCAGTGGCACAGAAAAAACCCGTGCATTTTTTGGCCCCCCAGCCCTCCTTTGTGCTCAGATCGCTCCTAAATGGAGCAATTCCAGGCATAGGTAGGTTTGGCTGGACGACACAGTGGGCGGAGCAGCAGCGCTGGGGGAGGGCATGGTGATGTCGCCTGCCCCTGGCGTGCTATGAGCCAAGTACTGCTCTGCACAGGGGCTTGAGTGGCTAGTAAAGGGAAACTTTTTTTAAAATCGGTCCCATTGCTATAACATTTGGGAACTACTGCATTAGCACTTATCCAGGACCGAAAACAAAATATCCTGGATTGTATCCAATGAAAGCAAATCCTCACTAAGCACCATTACATTCTATGGGACTTGCTGTGAGTTAGTCATGTGTCTCCACTGATTTCAATGATGCTTAGTCAGGATTTTTTTTGAACACAGCCTCTTTTGTCCATGCAGAGTTTTAGGAGTGGGGGAGGGCAGCTATGCAGCTGTCCAATTCAAATCAGAGCTCTCTGCAGCTTCCATTATTAGCTCCCGTTATTATTTTGTGTACACACACACACACA
>JAJKFI010000009.1:7906817-7999577 GCA_029204185.1 Lerista edwardsae | reverse complement strand
TAATAATAATAATAATAATAATAATAATAATAATAATAATAATAATAATACATTTATTTATATACCGCCTTTCTTAAGATCACTAGATTTCTCTAATGATTGAACTCAAGGCGGTTTACATAGGCAGACTTTCTCACAAACCCGAAGGTTTTTACAATTTACAGAATGTTCTATCTTCCAAGAACAACACTCCTACAGATCTTTCTTTCTGGATTTAGCCTTCTTTCTTTAGCCACCCGTCTGTCGTCTGCTGGCTGATGAGGCTTCCCTCCTGCCACCAGAGATGCAGCTGACTTCAGCACACTCCTCCTCCCACGAGGCAGCTGAAACTCAGCTTCTAATCAGCCGCAGTTTCCAAGGTCTGCTGCTCGCAGAGACTTCCGGCAGTCCCGAGCTCATGACCTTGAGATCTTCAGGTGTTATCTTCGGGCAAACGGAGGCATTAACCCTCTCGGCTAAATCTTCTAATAATGTTGCTTCTAATCTTCTAATAATCTAATAATGTTGCTTGCCTGAACATTGGGACAGAGTTGACATCTTGACTTGATTTTTCTGTTTCTAATGATTGTATAAAGTGAATTATGGAGTATAACGAAGCTATGCTTTGTGAGTCATATACACTCTTTTCATGCCATTTGATTAACTTGCATGCTTTTATATCCCTAGATACATTTGTTGAAGTAAATTGCATTGAAATCGAAGGAACATGCTTACGATTATAGCCCTATGGAGTTCTTAGTAGCAGGACTAATGTAGCACAAGGCCAGCCTGTTTCTCAGATTTAATTTGGGCTGGGTTGTAATTCTAGAAGACTCTTGAGGCATTGTATGTGACATGCTGGGTTATGGCTCTTCACCTGAAACTGCTGATCTGTTGTGGAAACTGAAGCTTGATTGGACCCCAAGCACCATGGCATTGCATAGCATCAGAAGAGGTTGCTTTGTACTTCTTCCATTGATAGGTCTATCTAACTCAATGTTGTCTGGCAGCAGCCTGCAAGGAAAATGTCTGCCAGCTACCTGGTGATTGAACTGGGCCTTCTGCTTTTGTAGCATCTGCCCTGGCGCTAAGCAGTGACCCTTTCCCACCTGTCTTTGTGGGTTTCCTGATTAGCAGATCAGTGTGTGCTTTTGTTTGCATAAGCAAATTGCAATAGTTGCAAATTGCAAAATTATGCTAATTTGCAGAAGTCTGCATGCACATTGTAGCATACAGGGAGCCTAGGATTTGAAGCACTAGCCTTTACATCTCTTTTTAAACTTAGTGTGTGTGACAGTCCGCTGTTTATGGCAGTTTATTTTTCATGTCTGGGGGGCTGACTTTCAACTTCAGTGATGTTCCAGGATGTCAAGCCACCATTTGTTACCCACATGTCTTGTCATCGGTCTCTGTCATCTTAACATGTGGTAACAGCTGGTATGGGTAAGATGCTGAAGCTGCTCCTATGTAGCAGTTATGTAGATTTGTCCTCGCATGGACAAATACTTTCTCTCTCAGTGAGGCAGATCTTTCTTTTAGAGTGTGCATTGTAATACAAATGTGTTCTGTTTTTGATATCTTTGTGGTTTCCAAAGTTTAACTTCGTGGCGCATACCCATTGTTCTCCATAGTGTCCTTCCCTGTCACTTCAAATAACATTTATTGCAAATGTCTGCAGGGCTTTCATAGTTCACACTGTTCCCTGTCTATGTTCTTGATTTTTCTATTAGGATGATAGTTGTGTTTAATGCCCCCTTGTAAAACCAGATTGCAGAAATATTTGTGCATGTGTAGATGGTGCTGCCTTAGTTTTTCTATTGATTATTACCTTTCCAGCTAAAGTCCTGTTAAAGTTTGACAGGGGGCAGTGAGGAGGAGGGATAGCCTGTTATCGTCCTTTTCCCAGCTCTGTTTGCCACCAATTCCTTATTACTCCATGTCTCGAATCTCACTCCCTATTCCCATCTAACACTGAAGCTGTAGGCACAGTAAGAGGTGAAGTAACTGCTCACTTTTTCTTTTGAATTGAACACTGTATTGAGAAACTCACATCTTTTTCCCCACATGGGAAAAAAAGTGAGGAGGAATGCATCGCTTCACTGCTCCACCACTCAAAAGCACATACATTATCTTCTTCTTCTTCAGGGACCATCAAAATAAATGAAGTAACGCCATTAGAAAACTTCTTTAAAACGCCAGAGATAGACATACACAAATGTCCTTCAAGATTTTAGACGTTTTGAAAGAGGAAGCAACTTGTGTCAGCCCAGCGCAACAACAGGATTGCGTTCTGAACTGGACAGGTGCTCGGGTCTACAAAAAGCCTGGCAGAGAACTAAAAGTTTAATTGCCAATACTATTTAGGAGTGAAGAAAAACAAAGCACTTTAGCAGTATCCGGCCCCAAGAAACGAGATGCTGCCACTCTCAGTTCATTTTAGGAAGTTTTGTAGATAGCATGATTAGCTTTGATATAAAAAGAACTTGTGTGACATAATTATGCAACAACTTCACCCTGGCATTCAGTGCTCACTCTCTAACCCAGAGATGTCAGATATAAGGCCCGCAGGATGGATACATACCCTTGAAGCTCATTATCTGACCCGTGTAATCTGGATTCTCCCAGAACTGCCCTTTCAGCAGTGCCACTTCTGCCAAGCAGACCACCTCTCAGTTGCTGAGCTACAAAGCGACACCTTGACAGAAGTGGCACTGCTGAAAGGGCAGCTCTGCATGATAATTTGGCTCTCCTAGTGTAATAATTGAGCTCTCTCATATCTTAAAAACATGATCAAGATTTGCACATTTTCCCTTGTATCAGTTTCTGCTAATGAGTTTCTGTGTTAGAACAAAGTGCTAATTTCTGGCCGTCATTTGCTTAATTACATCATTTCTTGCTTAATGAGGTCACTTCTGGTCCTTATCATGTGTCATGCTATTTGGTCCGCTGTATGAAACGAGTTTGACACTCCTGCTCCTAACCCTTGTCATAACGGTATGTTAAGTAGTGTTCTTCAGGCCAAATAAATGTTGAGTTTCCAAAGTACCTTAGTTCTTACCCTGGCACACAAAGACATTGATTGGTAGATCGGATCAGATTGGTGCATAGTTGTTCCATCTTCACCACTGGAACTGAATCCACCCTTAGACATTCAATATACTTAAATAGATGCCACCACTTCCATGGTTAAAGAGCTGTAAAGAGCAAGCAAGCAAAGCAAACAGTATTTATATACCGCCTTTCAACAAAAAGTTCACAAAGCAGTTTACAGGCAAAAAAATAAAGTTAAATGGCTCCTTGTCCCAAAAGGGCTCACAATCTAAAAAAATGCAGAACACCAGCAGCAGCCACTAAAACTGTTACTGTTATAAGAGGAACACCACTTGAAAAAGTGCCTCTTGTCCAGTTAGCAGGGGATAAAGAGGGAAAGACATCTAACTGGAACAACCAAGAGAGTTCTGCCATCTTCCCACCTCTAACTAGGCAACTCTCCTGGTGGATTAATATGTGCTTTCATGTTGAATAAGAGAATAATGGCATTAATGTAGGGTTAGATATGCTTGGAAACTGTATGTTCTGGTACTGCCTGAAATATAGGAAGCTAATATACTATGAGGCCAATACGTGAAAGTATTCAAAAATATGTGCAAGGTAGGAGGATTGTGCACTTGACTATGCTAATAGGACTCTTCGCTATTCTAGTGCAACCCTTACACTATTCTTCCGAACTATTGTAACTGATTGCCCAAATCCCAGAAAAAGGGAAGGGGGTTAGCCAATGCCCAGTGTGTTTCTTCTCTTCTTGCCCTTGTGCTTGCTCTGTGAGAAATTCATAATAGGATTACTTATTGGCCTCTCCTTCCTTCTGCCTTTTAGCCAGACTTGTTGAGGACAAAAGGAAGGAAGGAACCATGAACACCACCATGAGCTTCTTGAAGAAAAAGTGATATAAAAATGTGAAAAATAAATGACTATAAAAGTTTTTTAAAAACTAATCCATTGTGCATGAATATCAGAATTTGTGGACAGGTTAGTTAGCCCCCAAAAGACATTTAAATGTAGCGGTGTCTGTGTCACACGGCCAGTATATATAAACTTTTCTCTTCTCTATTTTCAGGATGGTACAAAGCAAAAAAGAGAACGTAAAAAGACGGTGTCGTTTAGCAGCATGCCAACTGAGAAGAAGATCAGTAGTGCAAGTGACTGCATTAATTCCATGGTTGAAGGCTCGGAACTCAAAAAGGTTCGGTCCAACTCTAGAGTATACCATCGATACTTCCTTTTAGATGCCGATATGCAGTCGTTACGTTGGGAACCTTCAAAAAAGGATTCTGAAAAAGCGAAGATTGATGTGAAATCAGTCAAAGAAGTGAGAACGGGGAAAAATACAGACATTTTTCGTAGCAATGGAATTTCTGACCAGATCTCGGAAGACTGTGCATTTTCTATTATTTATGGAGATAATTATGAGTCTCTAGATCTTGTTGCAAATTCTGCAGATGTTGCAAACATTTGGGTTACTGGGCTAAGATACTTGATATCATATGGTAAACATACACTAGACATGCTAGAAAGTAGCCAAGATAAAATGCGGACTTCATGGGTTTCACAAATGTTTCATGAAACAGATGCAGATAATTTGGGGCGCATATCCTTGTGTAGAGCTGTGCAATTTATAAAAAATCTAAATCCTGGTTTAAAAACGTGTAAAATTGAAATAAAGTTCAAAGAGCTACACAGATCAAAAGACAAACCTGGAACTGAAGTAACAAAGGAAGAGTTTATTGAAGTTTTTCATGAGCTTTGCACTCGCCCTGAAATCTATTTCTTGTTAGTTCAGTTTTCTAGCAATAAAGAATTCCTTGATACCAAGGACCTCATGATGTTTTTAGAGGCAGAACAGGGTATGGCACATGTCACCGAAGAGATAAGTCTTGAAATTATTCGCAAATATGAGCCATCTCAAGAGGGCCAAGAAAAGGGCTGGCTTTCTATAGATGGTTTCACTAATTATCTCACTTCATCAGAATGTCATATATTTGATCCAGAGCATAAAAAGGTGTGCCAGGACATGAATCAACCTTTATCTCATTATTTCATAAACTCATCTCATAATACGTACTTGATAGAGGACCAGTTTCGTGGCCCGTCTGATATCACAGGATACATTCGTGCTCTGAAAATGGGGTGCCGAAGTGTTGAACTGGATGTGTGGGACGGTCCTGACAATGAGCCTGTAATTTACACAGGGCATACAATGACCTCGCAGATAGTCTTCCGTAGTGTAATTGACATTATTAACAAATATGCATTCTTTGCTTCGGACTATCCTCTTATATTGTGCTTAGAAAATCATTGTTCCCTCAAGCAACAGAAAGTGATGGTTCAGCATATGAAAAAAATATTGGGGGACAAGATTCACACCGAGTCTCCAAACACAGAGGATTCTTATCTGCCTTCTCCTGAATCCCTTAAAATGAAAATACTAATTAAAGCTAAGAAGTTATCTCCTAATTGCTCTGGACTTGAGGGAGATGTTACAGATGAAGATGAAGGATTGGAAATGTCCCAGAGAATTGGGAAGGAGGGTGTTGAACAGCAGACTGTTGTGACAGTGAAGCGGTTCCAGCTCTGTAAAGAGCTTTCAGAACTGGTAAGCATATGCAAGTCGGTTCAGTTCAAAGACTTTCAGGCTACATTTCAGCTTCAAAAGTACTGGGAAGTCTGCTCCTTTAATGAAGTGCTTGCTACCAAATACGCCAATGAAAACCCTGGAGACTTTGTGAATTACAACAAACGTTTTCTTGCCAGGGTGTTTCCTAGCCCTATGAGGATTGATTCTAGTAATATGAATCCACAGGATTTTTGGAAGTGTGGCTGCCAGATAGTGGCAATGAACTTTCAGACACCTGGATTAATGATGGACCTCAACATCGGTTGGTTTCGACAAAATGGGAACTGTGGTTATGTGCTGCGACCTGCCATCATGCGGGAAGAAATATCTTTCTTCAGTGCAAATACAAAGGACACTGTCCCTGGAGTTTCGCCTCAGCTGCTTCATGTTAAGATTATAAGTGGGCAGAACTTTCCAAAACCAAAAGGGTCAGGCGCCAAGGGAGATGTTGTAGATCCTTATGTCTATGTAGAAATTCATGGGATTCCCGCAGACTGTGCAGAGCAAAGGACAAAAACTGTACACCAGAATGGGGATAATCCAATCTTTGATGAGAGCTTTGAATTTCAGATCAATCTACCTGAACTTGCCATGGTGCGTTTTGTAGTGCTAGATGATGATTATATTGGGGATGAATTTATCGGGCAGTACACCATTCCCTTTGAGTGTTTACAGACAGGTTATCGGCATGTTTCACTGCAATCTTTAACAGGAGAAGCGCTCGCACATGCTTCCTTATTTGTACATGTTGCTATTACTAATCGAAGGGGTGGCGGGAAGCCCCATAAACGGGGTCTCTCTGTCAGGAAAAGCAAGAAATCCAGAGAATATGCCTCTATGAGGACGTTGTGGATTAAAATCATTGATGAAGTGTTCAAGAATGCTCTCCAACCTATCCGGGATGCCACCGACTTGAGGGAAAACATGCAGGTACTGTCTTTTACTTACTTTTTGAGAAGAGTGATATTTTGATACATGCATATCAATGTAATACATATTTACATTTGTGTGCATTACTGTGCATGTAATGCATACATAATAGAAGTATAGATGATATATTTTGTTATTCAGTAGTTATAAGGATCGTGTGATGTAAAATAATGTATTTGTCTGGACTGTTCATCTGAAGATTGACCGATTTATACATAAAGAAAATGAGAAGCAACAGCTAGTTTACATATTCATGTAACTCACTTGGTGGGTCAACATGTGATGCTTTGCAGGCAAACTTGTATTCTGAGTTCATTGAAAAGCATGATCTGCAGTGACTAAAGTTCTATGCATGTTTACTCAGTAGTTTACTCAGTAATTTTCACTGTATGCAATAGGGCTTACTCTCAGGCAAGTGTGTATAGCAGGGGTTTTCAAACTGTGGCACAGCAGCGCCCAAGCCTGGGAAACCCTGGTTCTTTACCCTTAAGGGATGGGATGAGGGAATGGCCGCGATGCGATCACCACCATCACATAGCTGCTGGCTACAGAATGGGGCTAGGCGGACTTACCACTGCCTGCCCCAGCATTTGGGTGGGGGACATGGTATATTTTCTCGTTAGGTGTTGAGTGATAGAAGACTCATACAAGATCTCCGAGGAGTTCTAGCATAGCATATAGAAAAGTCTTCAGAATTGAAAATATTTTTAGCCTTTCAATGTTGAAGATGTTCAGTATAAACAAGTAGATGGGGAAAGGCCATTGCTCAGTGGCAGAACATATGCTTTTCATTCAGAGGGTCCTAGTGTCAATCCTTGGTATTTCCAGACCTGGAAAGACCTCTCTCTAAAACCTAGAAATTGTAGATCAGCAGTTTTCAACCAGAGTGTCACGGCACATTGGTGTGCTGAGAATGGTCCACAGGTGTGCCACAGGAGTTTAGGAGAGGGTCATTTATTAATAGGGCAAGTGGAGGATATGAGCCCCCCACGTATAGCATGGTGTGAATTGTCCAAAAACTGATGATGTGCCTTGGCCATTTTCGCACCTTGTCCATGTGCCTTGAGATGTTGAAATAGCTGTTTTAGAAAATTCTGAGCTAGATGGACTAGCTAGATGGGTCTGCCTCAGTATAAGGCAGCTTTCAATGTTCTTATTTCTGATAGGACTTCAAGGCCTGTCTGTACACTTGGAATGGATAAGTCTAAGAACAGGTTTTTAATTGTAGATTAACATTCGGTAAATAATTAAATGTCAGTCTTCCAGAATAAGAATTGTCACAGGCTGCCAAACAGTTCACTAGGCCAGATTCTCAAATAAAAATTGGCATAGGCTGTTGAAATAGTGAACATGAATGCCGTATAAATTCATGTCAATCAGGCAAATAGACCTGTTTTTCCATGCCAACTTGCTTTTTCTTCCAGTGATTTCTACTATCGTTTGAAAGCATATATTCATGTTATACATTTGTCAGTCAACAAAGCTAAATAAAATTAGTATTTGTAAATATTTTACATTCTTGCTTAAGTGACAAGCAAAGTAAATTTTACTAAGGTTTGAGATAGTAAATTTTGAATTGAGGTCTGTAATCCAGATCTACCATGGGAGTCTTTGCTGACTATGGCAGATGGAGCTCAATGATTATATATGATTCATTGCTTTACTTTAGCTAGCAGTGGGGAAGCTGTTCTTATATCTGTAGTCTGCACCTCTTTGGATATGCAATCTATCTGCTTTTTCTGACAGTTCAAACACCTGGGAGAATTTGATTTGGGGCCATAATGAGCAGAATGGGTTTTTGTTAGATACATAGGACAATTTCACATTTCATAGGTTCTGGTTCTCTTTGCTTTCTTAGAGTCCAATCCATTCTTCCTCCCTCCCTCTGATGCAGCTGTGCCAAAAAGACATGTGCTGTATCTAGCTGTGTGTGTTGGTGGTGGGGATTTGGAAGAGAAGACTTTTTTTCCCTTTCCGCTCCATAGACTTTATGCTCCACAAAGGGTCTCCTTGGATCTTTGCCAGCTCTGTAGCTGAGGTGAAGAAAGGGGCAGGGAAGCTTGGAAAAGAGGGAATAGGATCTGGCATACTGCTGCTGGATCCATCCTGTCCCACAGCCTCCCCATCCAGTTTCGCCCCTTCCCTGCCCTACTGCCGCCTGATCTGCTCTGGTGGGCATGATGGGAACTGGTGGTGACACTGCTGCCTGTTGCAGCAGCATGTGCAAAATGGCTTCCTACAGAGCATTCTGTGTGCTGTTGGTGGCCAGACAAAGGGAGCGTCTTCCGCTATAACAACATGCTTAGGCTGGCAGCTGAATCCTCAGTAGGATTGGACTGTAACTAATCTTACAATGCGGAGTGTCTGTTATAGTTAGTTATTCTAGATTAACAACTAGTCTATCCCCTGGTTGTTGTTGTTTTTACCTAGTGTAGGAGTAAATCAATGTGAGTTTAAAATGATTCAATAACCCTGGGCAAGATAAAGAAACCTTAACTTGCATTTGTTTCATCCAGGAATAGGTGATCATGGAAATAATGCAAACTTTTTATCTGTGAGGGTTATGGTCATTCAAGTCACAGTGTCATAATAACTTTGAGTATCTCCTTAGGGGAAACAACATCTGTATATTGTAGTTGAAAAGTGGATTCAATTTCCTGTAGCAGAATATTGTAAAGTATCTATGTCACTTTCCTTACTTTCTAAAAAATGCCATTTATCCAGGGTATAATGACAAATGACTGTTTATCTGTTAGAACTGTTACATTATACAACGAGGTAGAAGCTTCTTACCCTGAGTAACTAGATATTAGTGAAGTATAACTTCATTCCTTCTTTTTAACAGAATGCAGTTGTTTCATTCAAAGAGTTGTGTGGCCTGTCTCCTGTAGCAAATCTTATGCAATGCATTCTGGCAGTATCCACACGCATGGTGAGATCTGATAACACACCTCTGGTGGTAGTGAATCTCAGTGATCAATATCCCATCATGGAGTTGCAAGGAATTATTCCAGAGGTTCTGAAAAAAATTGTGACAGCATACGAAACGGTGAGTAGTCCTTTTGTGTCTTTCACAACCTGAAAACCTCTTTTTTAAAATGTCAGTCTAATCTGCAGTATTTTGTTGCATCACTACTTATGCTTGGAAGATCATTCCTATGAGTGGACATGGTATTAGATTGTTTTCAGATGAATGGAAACTGTAGAGATTAACATAGTCGCTGTGACCTGTGCAAGTCAATAAAATGAATAGAAAAAGTGCATTTGGTTGAGCTGTACTTACGTCAAGATGTCCTATCCTTCGCATGTATGCATCCATACATATGCTGCTTTTTTGGTAAATTCTCAGTGTTTTGCAATTTTGCATGTTATTCAGTTTTAGCTCTTTCTCCCATTAGTTTTAGGGGAAAAAGACAGAAGAAAGATGCTATTTTTAGGGAGTAGCTTCCGGAACAAAAATCTAAGCTGTAAATCACCTTTCCAATGCCAATTTTGAAATCTGTGATCAACCATAAGGTTCAGTTCTATTTTTGCAATCTATTTTTGCAGGCTTTCACACCTTTTATGTTAGTAGAATCTGTTTTAAAACTGGATATATTCAGAAACACATGAAAATATCAAGTATGTGGGTGAAATGGTATGTAACAATTAGCTATTTCTAGGTAAGTGTAGAAATGGCATTGGTTAACCAGTGTGGTGTTCCTTAAAAGAAAAAAGGGAAAGCACAACAAATCAAGCCAATATGAAATAGTTTGACATGATCTACATCTTCCATAATACAGTTCCAGAACTGTGCCCATTCCTAGTGCAGTTGCATTGTTTAAAAATAAAAAAACCAAAACACAGGGGTTTTCAAACTGGTGCGTCACAACACCCCAGCCTGAAAAGCCCTGTATCCTTCCCCTTAAGGGGTGGGGGCAGGGAATGGTTGAGACGTAATCCGCAAGTCTTTTACTCTTTCCCCCTCCTCCATCTGCATAGCCAGCTAATTGGACTGTGAAGTCCACACGATTCCCAAAAGCAAGATCCAGGAGTTTTAGATGATCCCAAGTGTCCTATCCCACATATAAATCTAAGGCAATACCCAGAGTTTATAAAACGTGTGCATCACTGTGCACATTTGCCCTGATCTCTCATCCAGTGTGTGGGATGCATCAAAGAGGGTTGTTTGCCTGCCTGGCTAAGTGGGGGTGACAGGACCAATATCCCCCCCCCCCCAAAAAACACCCCAATTCCTGTTTTGGGCCAAAAACTGGAAGTGGGTTTTATTAATTTTTCACTATATTTTCAAGCTACAGGGGAGGGGGTTGCAAGCTCCCCAGAGCCATAACCACCCCCACATCTTTTTTTTAAAAAAAGCTTTCCTTGCCTGGCATAAGCATGATCATGGAGATGGTGCTGCTGCCAATTTCTGGGCCTTTCCCCTTAAAGGGGAATAACCCTTTTCTGGTTACCTTGGTGGATTGCAACTCATCAGTTTGGGAACCACTGGCATAGACAATATTGAACCAGATGGACCAATGTTCTGACTTCATAAGATACTATCAAGTCTTTCCCATGTAAGAGGAAGCATAAAAATGCCACATAAGAAATCTGTCAAGGGAGCATAATTACAGTTGGAGCACAAAAAACACAATAGGCAAGGAAAACCTCTTTGAAATATGGATTATGCAAATAAAATGGAGAAGTATGCTTGTAAACTGAAATCCTGTATATGCCTGCTGAAGAGAGAGCCCCATTGAACACAATGGGACTTACTTATGAGTAGTCATGTAGAGGGCTCTGCTCTGTCTTAGTAGATCATGCAATGTCACTGAGGCAAACTGTGCTCAACTGTGGTATATCTAACGTGAGAGCAAGAAATCCTATATTTACACAGCTTTTGTTGTATAAAAGGGCAAAAGCACGCATTTCTGCAATAAAAGGCCCAATGTGGTTAACCATGATATCAAATACAATGTATCTGTAAATGCAACATTGTTCTGCGTTCCCATGGGCATTTCCTTATGGAATGTTTTTCAAACAAACCTTGGTTACCATGGGAAGCACACAGGCTATCTCTGGTTGACATTGTTGTTTCATTCTGAGTATGCCTCATGGTTAGCGTGGATGTTTCCAAAAGCTCAACTGTTCCAGGGTCAGTCCATCTCAGATAAATAAACTAATATTTAACATTTTGTCAGAAATGCCTCCCTAGCAATAAAAATCAAAGTAAGCATTTATACTGGTGACTGGACTTATCAACACATGCTCCTTCTGCTCCTTTTTTTAGTTTTAGAAGAATTTTTACACTAAGAGCAACTAGAAAACTCAGTAAGCTATATATGGGTACAGGCTGTCTCCACAGAAGAACTAGTGTGCATTAGAGTAATTAGAAAAGACAAAATGCTACAGGGAATCATGGCATGATAAAGTTAAAATGAATGCTATATTGTAGGACAAAAGTGTAATTATTGAAGAGCTAGTATTCAGTGAACAGGCATTTTCAGTCAATTAGAACCTCCCTAGATAGTTGCTACATTATATATTTTTGCCATGAATGATGAACCATAACATAATTGTACAAATTTAGTAAGCATTATTTTTGCAAACTGGTTTTTGTTACCAAACTCTTGGGATCTGAAATAAATGGAAAAGTTGCAAAAAATTTCAAATGACACTATACCCTCATTTCTGTGTATTAATAGTTGTATGGAAAATGCTGCATATGTAAATAAATATGTTTTAATTTTGTTGTTTGTATCATTTTTTAACATTGTTTTTAACTGCTTGGTAATGTTAATTTTATATTTTATCTTTTTTATACTGTAATGCCGCCTTGAGCGCCTCTGGGCGAAAAGGCGGGATAAAAATCAAATAAATAAATAAATAATAATAAAATAATATGTATGTTATAGAACATTGTTATCTTCAGCATTAAACTGAAAATTTTCTGTGATTGGAAAGGGTTGGATTAAACCAAATCCATGGCATAGCATTTAAAACAGCAACAGCACTGAGGCATCTTTTTTTTTTTTTAAACTCAGTTGAATGTTAGAATAATTTTGGCATAATCTTGGATCTGAAATCAGCTATGTGTATGGCATAATGTCTGGGAAATATGATAATAATAACCAAGCTAACTGTAGCCCACAGAAGCTTATGTTTGAATATATTAGTTAGTGCATAAAGTGCTACAAAACCTTGTTGTTCTTGTTGCAACAGACTTACATAGCTGCAACTCTGAATTCATATACTGGACTTCGGAGTATTAAGACAAAATGTATATTCAGAGACTGTTTCTCTCTCTTACTATGATACATCAATGCTTAATATATGATCCTGTACTCTCTTCAAAACCTATGAAGAAATGTTGTCCATCTGCTGGAAATGATGATAAACAAAATGTTTGATATAATTGTGAAATGTAAGTGGATAATGGAAAAAGGTAATATATTTCTTATGCAGGGAAATGTGTAGCAACTGCGGTGAGGAATGCCTTGTAAAACGTTTATCCACAGAGTTCTTGCCAAGTGGGGCTAGTTCATAAAAGCAAGGATCAAAGAAAAGGAATGGGCAGAAGGGAACCACAAGTCCCAGCGAGAATTTTGCTTTGCCTTTTTACTGCAGCCTTTCCCAGCCCAGTAGATAAGCTGTTTTTAATACTCTCCTGTTTGGTAGTGATACTTCACAGCAAAAAATAAAATAAAATAAAACCAAGCTCAGTTTGTTCTTCCCACCTGCCAGAGAAAGAAAGACCTAATCTGCTCTTTCTACAGAATGAGGTGGTAGATTGAAGAGCTAGATAAATTCCATTGGTAGGTTGAAGAGCTAGACTTATTCCATTTCAGGCTGCAGGCGAGGAGTCATATTTTTGAATCACTCCCCATTCAAAAAAGAATCCTGCATTTAATAAATCCTCCAGTGCAGAATTTCTCAAAGTGTGAGTCAGGACCCATGAAGTGGGTCGCGAGCAAATTTCAGGTGGGTTGTATAGCACCTAATGCAGCCATCATTGAAAATATAGGAAGATGGGACGCTGGAAAGGGGGAGGGCTGTGGGATTGTTTTACTTGTGTCAAGATTGTAAATAGTTTTTTTCCCCTTTCTGATTCACTTTGCTATTGGAAAATGGCTGAGAAATATCTCAACTTACTGCTGCATTCTTAGGAAAGCAGCAGGCTCTTGTGTCATAGTGAAGGCACTTCCACCCATGACATCACTTCCAGTGGATCCTGGACAGATTGTCATTCTAAAAAGTGGGTCCCTGTGCTAAACAGTTTGAGGACCACTGCCCCAGAGTGTTCACCTACTAAATGTCCCTGCTAACGATTTCCTGATATCTCTTCTACATACTTTTTAGACTGCAAGGCCTTTTTGGTCAGGGAATCACCTTTTCATTTCTTCTGCTATATAAACCACATTGTGAACCTTTGTTGAAAAACAGTAGTAATAATAATACTGAGAATTTTTTTTGCATGTGGAAGCATTTTTTAAAAAGCTCCCTCCCCTACAGGCCAAAGTGAAACTGCTCAGAATTCTACATCACTTAACTCCGGGTAACACATACATCAGGTCTGCGTAGATAGGATCTAAGTGCTTCCACCAGATTTGAAAGAAATTTCAAAGGCCATAAAATCCTTTGCCTGCTTTTGAGATACCACTTTGTTGCAGAAGGACTTTTTAAAAAATTGTTGGGAAGCAGCTTCTGGGTGTGATTGTGCATTACATGATGTGGGTTCAATAACTTATCTCCCAAGGTGGGAAGGGCCATTCATTATTTTTGTCTAACAGATAGGAGGGGTAGGAGACACCGTGGAAAGTGCAGCTGTTCATCTGTCAGCCATGTGGTCTGCACCCTTTACAAAGCAATTAAAGCAAGAAGCATGCTCTCATGCTGCTCTAGAGAGATAGATAATTTCATGTGCAAGTTCTGTCTGTTTTCGGTGCAAATTTGTGCCTGGCTGAACAGCATTTGCAGCTGACAACATTCAAAGCAATTCTTAGGTTCTGGCTTACAAATAAGATTTCTGTATTTGTTCTGTAGTGAGATGGAATACATGACTTCCCAACCAATTGGGAGCATCAGACAGATTCGATCTCTTAAACCTTGCCTGAGCAGTGGTATATGGATGACAAGTACTTTATTGTAAACATAAGTAACACCCAGAAGCTTTGTTTTCTTACATTATCCATTTTGGACAGCACTTAAAGCAGTAGAAAGATCAATTACACTTCATTATAAATTGACTTTGACTGTCTGGTCCTAACCACAGCTGGTCTGCAATGAGGTTACTATTGATTGCTGTCTTGTTTGCAGGTTCTTTTTTCAATGTGCTGCCACAGAATGACATAAAAAGCTTATCTTAACTGAAGGTCTGACTTCACCAGCTGCTGAAAGTTACTGTGAAAATTGTAGAGTACCATATACTATTGCAAAGCTTTGGCAAAATATGATAGGCAGGAGCTATCAGGTTCATTTAATATGTTGTAATCAATTACTACAAGTGCCTTCTCAGTGTGCCATGAGATAAAAAGGGTTGAAAATTGCTGCTTTAAAGTGAAAAGCATTTGCCTGTGACACACAGGTGTGTGTTTGCTGTGTGTTTACACACATCTCTATTCTTTCAAACAACATGTAAAAGATGATACATGAAAATGCAGTTATCTTTTCTTTTCATATACAGTGTGACTGGCCATATGCTCTGTCCTTCTACTGAGCCAGGAAAGTGTCAAGAGAAAATCTAGTAATGGGGGGGGGATGCTGTCAAGAAAAGGGAAAGATGAAGCAGAACTTAATCCTACCACAGCAGTATAAGTGTTTAGGATAAATCTTCTTGGTGCAGCAGTTAAGATTTATCTTAAACACTTATAATACTGTGGTAGTGTGAAGCATTATTCCTGTATTGACAGTGGGCAGAGTGCTTGGGGTGGGGTTGGGGGCTTGTCTAAGAATACATAATGGTGGCAGAGGAGAGATTTGAAGTGATGATTTTGTGTTTTACAATCTCTGGGCACTAATGTCAGAATGTCTAATGTCAGAATATCGAAGTTGACAGCATGTTATTTATCAACACATTATCGCTTTTCAGATCTTCTGCTTGCCATTAATTTTACATGGAGGTAGTCCAGGTGAATCCAGAAACGTTGTGACTTGTGATGTTGCTCTTCTGAGGCTGCAGCAGTGTACAGACGGAGTTGGGGTGAAGTATATGTACAGTATGCTATGGCAGGAGAGGGAAAGGGAGGAAACTGGAATAATCCTAAGTGAATGAACTTTAGCAAGCAGAGGTGCTGAAACAATTTTGAAAGCACTCCAAGAACCTTGAAAATGAGACAGTGAAGAAATGAGTGATAAAAAAGCAAAAATGAAAATATTGAGGATTACTTAAGTGATTGGATTTTGTACTTTGTAGAGGGGATTGTCAGAAAAATGAAGACCCAGAGTGCCTTAGTGACATAAATGACCCACAAGTGGCTCATGTTATAAGCCTCTAGTTTCCTTACAGATTTGTAAAAATCCACAAAGCCTATGTAAAAATCAAAAGCTTATGGCAAGGAGAAGATGCTTGAGAGTTAGATACTTCACTTGGAAATGTGCTTTGACCTTGTCTTATGGTTCCAGAAAATAGTGTGTGAATGATACTTGATGATACCACATCAAGCTGTATCAATAGTTGAGTGGATATATATTTGAGGCATGCCAATTGGTTTCTGGAGATCATTTTTTTAGATTGGATGATTTTGGGAGGTGGAGAGTTGCTGTTCATGTCAGCATTATACAACTGCATGCTTATAACACGGGTAGTACACATAATTTAGCTAATAGGAATATGGCCAAATAGAGTCATTTTTTGTGATTATTGTATTAATATGTAATAGATATGCATAACAGGTATAAATGCTTAAGCACCATTGTTAAGGGTGTGCATCCTTTCACAGCTGACCTGTGTTGGGTGTAAATGCAATACGTACCAAACAATTGCTCTATAAAAAGAATCTCTAAACTGGAGCTGTCTGTATCATTTAGTGTGTACTTTCTCCGGACAGAACCTGGGTGGGGCAATTGGTTCCTTTAATAGGATGTTTTTGTGAAGTTAGGTTAAAGTAATCAAAGTAGAAAATGTTAAGGCTAAGAACATATAACCCTATTAGGAATTTAAAGCTATTACATTGAATTTTTTTTTCATAAAATCAAAACTAATGTTTTGTGAAGGAGAAACTTGGAGGCTTCATAGGCTACATCTAAAATTATTCAGTATGAAATAATATGAAATGAGTTAGCAAGCTCAAGATTTAGGATACAGCACGTTATAACTATTGCCTGCTTATCTGACGTTATTTCCTTCATTAAATGGTCTGATAGTCTTACTTTAAAAATCTGCTTTGCCTTTCTGTGCATGATTTATTTACAAAATATATGAATTGCTTCACTATTCAGCGTTCAATTTATTATTTAAGTACAAATAAATAATAAGAATGCTTTTATTATGAAAGGCAGGTATGAAAACAAAGCTGCAGGTCAGTACCCTGGTGCCAACTCTGTTTGGGGACCTTGGGAGGTGTCAGGGATGATCCAGATGGTGTGTGTGTGTGTGTGTGTGTGTGTGTGTGTGTGTAAAATTTGTACAGTTTGCTTCAATGCCACAAGTGGGGAAGAGCAGCGTAGAACCTTGTTTCCAGAAGTCAAGGGGGCTTGGGCCAGGCCTACATATTGATTCTGCACTCTGAGGGTTTGAGGTCTAAGAAGCTCTATAAAGTTACCAGGCTGAGAGTGCAATCCTAAACTGGAGTTAGGCCAGCATAAACTAAGCCAGCAAAGTCTGTCCAGCACAAGGGCCGCCGTAAAGTATGTTTGGACCACTCTGAGGCAGAGAGGCCACCACATAGACATGAGCCATCCTGCATGACTCAGAGAGCAGTCTAAACATGCTTTATGGTGGCCCTTGTGCTGGCCAAACTTTGCTGGTTTAGTTTATGCCGGCCTAACTCAGTTTAGGATTGCACCCTGACAGCCATAGCATTCAAGCAATACTATGGCTGTTGTCCCCCACCTTAGTGTACCCTATTTCAACCCATATGTACAGTGGCATTGTGGTGACATTTTCCTACCTGGCTTCCTTACCATTCAATGTGAAATGGTAAGCAATCTGTTTGTTTGTTTGTTTGTTTGTTTGTTTGAATTGACGGTCCAAGAGTTTGGCTTATCTTACTCTGGCAAGAGATATTCAATGAAATTTCAAGAGTATAGATATTTTGTGTTTGGCATTCCTTCCTAGGTTTGCAAACTGAGATATGTACAACACATGGAAATAATCTAAAAGGAAAGAACACCCGATGTGCATTTTGTTAAATCAATACGTCTCATTGGACTTGCTTGGTAGTTGATTTGTTTTTCCAAATTTCATTGAACTCCAGTCTCGCTCACTCCCTCAGTCTTGGCATTCTCAAACTTCAGAAACATCAGTTACTGAAATGGGATATCTTAGCATTGTATGCTGTACTGGTCCAATAAGATAAAGTAATAACCATAAACAACTGTATTAGCCTCCTCTAATCTTAGAGCAAAGGTTAGTATCAGTGCTATTAAGCAATGTTTAATGGCACATTACCAATTCAGACAGGAGGAAGCTTAAAGAAAATCCTTATACATGTGTTTTGTACAATTGACAGAAATTTGAGTTTGCCCCTGTCTTTTGCCTCTTGCCTCTTTCTAGTATAATGAAGAGATAGATGACAGGAATATTTTAGCAGACATAATGTTGCGACTGTATTTATTTGAATATATTTTATTTGGTCACCCCTGCGGCAATATTATAATATAATTAACAGTTCAATCCTATACCCTCTTAGCGCTGATGCTGTGCTCTTGCGCCGGCTGAACGCTGTCACGAATGTGCTGTAAAGCGTGTTCGTGTCGGCGCTATGGCGCTCGGCCGGTGCAAGTGGCAGCACCAGTGTTCAGGCACTGGTGCAACTGTTGGCAGCGCTGGCCGTGCACCAGTCAAGCACCAGTGTTGAGCCTTCACAAGGGTGTTCCAGAGGCATTCCGGGGGTGTAACTGGGTGGCGCAGTGGACGGAGAAGGGGGTTGTGACGCGGTTGTGATGCAGAACGGCTGTAGTGCCATATCCTAACACCTGTTCCTGGCTAGGGCAGTGAAGTGCCTGAATTGGTGGGGATTATCCTCAATGATCTTGTAGGCCCTTTTAAAGATTATGATTCTGCGGACAACAAATTTGGTGGTTTCAATGCTTATAAATTAGACATGTAATTAACAATTTGGATATATTCCAATTCAGCTCACAGTTGGTTGAATAAGCTATGTGAATATGCTGTGTTGTTTGTTTAGTGGACTTGTCTGATCTGACTTAGGCTCAGAAGACCATCAGTTGGCCAATTTATTTTCCAATAAAGTTTATTGGGCATTTCTGGAATACCTAAATTCAAGATGCTACAAATCCCTTTGTGATGCTTGGTACAATTTGATCAAATTCTTGCTTTTCATAAGAATGGTTGGTTTGATGCAAGCAGCTAACTAATTTTAATTTCTTGGTACTTCTGTGTTAATCTTAGCATGTCATACCTTATATCTATCGCTTACATCTGTATAAACATTTCAGTATAATAATGCTATAATGTATTTGATGCTTTTTTGTTATAATTGTTGTGATTTCTATTAACATGTTTTTAATGTGGGCATATGCTGTAAGCTGCCTTGAATTCTCCCAAAAAGAGGCAGAATAAAAATCTTCTTAAAATAAATAAGAAAAAAATAGCAGCAATAGAAGTTGGCTTTCTCTGGTTGCAGGATCAACTATAGTGCAAGCTGCCCACTCTTGTGCAGTCACAAAAAGTGGAACATGGGGTGTGGGAGAAGCTGACTTGCAGAACAAAAAATAAATACACAAAATACAAAGCCCTGGTCTAAGACCCTTGGCAGCCACGGCCAAATGGTGTAGACAGAACTGGATTAGATAATCCAGTGGTCTGACTCATTGTTTACATTATTTAAACAAACATATGAAACTATGTTATTCTATATTTACAGATGATTCAGACTATCAAGACTCTGATAGAAAATGCAGACAATGTATATGAAAAAATAGCCCAGTGCCAAAAAGCAGGTAAGTACTGCTATTTTAAAATGCTAATATACCGTAACGGTTTTACAGCATTCTGCATTGAGTTAATGTATCCCACTGGACATTCAACGTCAGGATTTTGTTTAACCTCCACAATTCAGCAGATGACATCCATTGCTTTTCAGATTTGTGTTAAGAGATTTCAGAGGAGTACAAGAAGTAGTCCTGTAATACAAGGAGTATTACAGCAAATACCCGTGACTGCTGCTAACTGATTAATAGTTAGATTTTCATTTCATCACTAAACTGCTTTAGTTTTTCATTTCAATTCACCCAGTTCACTGTGGGTATAAACTTTGTTTTTGGCTGGATGAAGCATTTAGAAATTCAGTGAGTTGCCAAAGGTCACAAATTAGTTTAACTGGGATAAGAACCAAGCCTACCTTAGCCTGCCAACGTCAAAATTTGGAAGTGTTAACTGAGACCAGAATTAAATGTGTAGCATTCACTTGATGATGAAAGTTTAATAGCATTTTAAATCATATATAATATTTATAATGCATAGTATATTGCCTCCCTCTGTTTTTTCATCTTTTGACAATTGGAGAATTAATGCCAGCATCCTGTATTTTAATTCTGGATGGATGGATGGATGCCATAGTCAGACTATAGCATCTGGAAACAATGTGCCTGATGTATGGTTACAAGCCAGGATATATTGTGTTGTAAGTTTAATTTCTACTAAACTTTCTCTCTTCGTAAAGCATACAGTACTTGCCTTGTAGAGGTCGTGGAACTATTTAAAACCAAACAGCTTCGGCATGTAGGACATAACAGAATACATTTTGTAGTTGAAGGGATAGGTATTTACTGACTTGTTCGAAATGTTGACATATGGTCATTGTGGTAACACCAAGGAGAAAGACGCAAAGATGTTCAGAGGGTATTTTTATTGGTCTAGCTCAGTGGTTCCCAAACTGGGCTGTGGCTCCCTGGAGAGCAAAGGAGCTGCAGAATTCTTGCAGAAAGCCCATCTCCCTCTATAATATATAAGATTGTAGCCCTAATGGGGAACTGCAGCCAGTGGCCAGTTGGTCAAGAGAGTCATCAGTTGAAAAAATTTGGAACCACTGGGATAGCTGAATTGATAAAAGCAACATTTTGAAGTGGACAGAAGTCTTGTCCTCCTGATAAAGAATTATATGGAAACCTGAATTCGGCTCTACAAGCAGCTTGTTAAAATCAGCAGCTCAGCACAACTAAATAGTCTAGTTTGTACATATACTTTGTTGGAAGGATGTTTCTATCTGTGGTGCTTTTCCTTTGGGCTGGTGTGAACCTTATCATCCCTACACAGAAACTCATATAGGCTGCTCCATTGGTTTCTGTGATGCGCAGAAAGTCTTTATTGTATGGATCATTGCTAGTGACTGTTTCTATGCTACTTGCTTGCTTGCTTGCTTTCTGTTCTTGCCACTCTCCCAAGCAATGCCAACAATCCATGTGGCAAGTTGTTGATTCAAGTAGCATTCACATTAGTGCCCAAATTGTGAGCTGGTAAAGCTGGTAGTACAGAAGAAGAACATAAAAAAGAGCCTCACTGGATCAGGCCAAGGGTCCATCTAGTCCACCTTCCCTTGTCTCTCAGTGGCCCACTGGATGCCTCCAGGAGCACAGAAGACAACTAGATACCTGAATCCTGTATTCCCTTGCATCTGGTGGAAGTGCATGTGTGCAAATGTGTTGACGTCTGACCTGCTCTGTGGATCCTGGTCCTGATTAGCGTGCCACTGCTTATTATTTAGAACGCCATAGGCAAATATTAAATATTTGAATTAATAAGTAACCTTGCTCTGATAATAATCCTATGTTTATTATTTAATACTAAACCCCTGTTTGTTCTGCATTTGTTAATGTTGCCAAATATTTTCTGCGTTGCATTTCATTATGGCCAATACTTATTCATGAAGGAGGAAAGAGGAACTTTAGATGAATTTCTGGCATTTTGTCCTTTGTGAAATATTTCAGGAAGCAGCAGTCTTGGGCTACATTTCAAGATCCTCAAAGGCAGGAGAATGAAACACAGCTTGCAATGAGGTGTCTTCATAGGCTGTTTAGGGTCTCTTTAGGATCAAAGTCCTACTGTCTGCCCATCCATACATGAGTGTGTACTATGTGTACAGCTACAGACTGTACATGGCGCTTTATGTAGAAGGAGAAGGTAGGCCCCTGCCTCATGGGGCATACAGTCTAGACCAGGGATGTCAAACTCATTTGTATACAGAGGGACGAAGTTGGCATTCATGGTGCCTGCGAGGGCCAGAAGTGACATCATTAAGCAGGAAGTGACATCTTTTAAACAAATGATGCCAGAAATAAGCACTTTTTTTCTCACATAGAAACTCATTAGCTGCAAAGAAAGAGAAAATGTGTAAATCTTGTTCGTATTTTCAAGAAATGAGAGAGCCCAGGGGGACCTAATAAATGGCACCCCTGATCTAGATAGACCAAGGAAAACAACAGACTGGGAGCCATATGCATTATTTTAGTTGCTGATATCTAACCGTAATTGCAGTAGAGAAAAAGTAAGGAGTTGTGCCAAAGGCTTCTCAGAAAGCATGGGTTTGAAGGAGGTAAGTCAGGGCCTGGGAAGGGGCTCCTGGGAGGCAGTTTTATGCATGAGGGGCTGCAAGGATGAAAGGGTGGAGATGTTTGAGGGAGCAGGAAACAGAAATAACTTCGACAGATAGAGGGTCGTGGAGCTGGAAGAATGAGGGTTATGGGCAGGAATACTTGGTATAAGAAATATGAGAGGGGCAAGGCGATGCTTTGAAGGTAAGGAGTTGGATCCAGGAGTGGGCACAAAGTCAATGAAGAAACTTAAGGATGAGGATTAATGGACTGGGAGAAGTGAAGACTATATGTGCCCGTAATTGTATATATATACTGTGGGCCCTTACTTTACTATATCTATATACTGTGGGCCCTTACTTTATAATGGGTTATTATGTTTATGATCAAATCACTTTACAATGGACTCTCCCTAGTAAAACAAGGTCCACTATATAATAAATTAGTGGTGGTAGTGTTTCTAACATTGTGGCAATGTGTTTTGAGGGAAGGATACAGCCTTATAATTTCTGTTTTATAATTACAACATAGCATAAACTGACAACCATGACCTCTAGAGAACACTATAGGTGCCTTTTAAATAATTTTTTAGAGAGGGAATCGCTTAATTCTGTGGCAGAAACTTCAACTTTTTAGGTCTTGGAAAGAATTACCACCACCACTCAAAAAAAGCATTATTGGATTCACATTACAATATTTTCACAATTCAGTGGTGTCTCTGGAATATATTACCATCATAAAGTGGAGGTCTGCTGTGCAAATCATAGTAAAACCTTATACTGATAATTGTCAATAAGGAGAAAATTTAGTGTATCATTAAGAAGCTCAGAAAGATCTGTTAACTGGACTTTCTATGTTTAAACCAATTTTTGGCTTAAGTGACTAATAGAGTCTTAGCTTTTATTGAGGCTCACTTTTAATTTTAAATAAAGGGCACAACCATTTATCCTGGACTGTCTGTCACTGATGTGGTGAACCTGCATGTCAAAATAAAACAGTTCTAGCCTACCTTTCTCCATTAAATAGGGTTTTTTTTTAAATGCACAAGGTACATTCTGTATGGAAGTGCATTCATTCCTGTGAACCTGAGCTAGCAAGATGTAGGTCAGACACATATTTAGCAGCTTATGATAGGGTGATAATACACCAATAGCACAATCCAAACTGTGCATGCAGCCGGTGCAAGAGTGTCATGAACATGACATAAAGCAGTTTGCAACTACTCTTGAGCCAGCTAGGCTGGCATGAGGAAGTTTGCTGATCTCCCCGTGCTGGATCTGGACCTGGAAGGGTTAAAGTCGAAGCAGGCCTGCACGGGGTTTTGGGAGGGAGCACTGGGAGGGACATTTTTGGGTAGGGGAGGGTGGACTGGGTGGTGGATCAGGCGTGGGAGGGTGTGTTGGACCAGCCACAGCAATGCAGGCCAAATCCTAACCCCCATTCCCAGCCCGATTGGCCTTACACAGGCTGCTCAGATTTGTGCCAGTGAATTTGCTGGTGCAGATCCAAGTAGCTGCATATGGGTTGCTGGCGTGTGACACGGGGTAAGGAGAAAAAAAATCAGCGTTGCACTCCAGCTGACACCTATCTTGTGCTGGATAGAGCACAGGCCACTCGGCCTGCCTGTTCAGCCAAGTTAGGATTGGGCATTAAATAAGGGATGGAGAGTAATTAGGGAGAAAGATCAGGAACCTGCTCAATAAGCGCTCCCTATTGTATTCAGATATGTTTCAATGCTATTATGACTCCTAGTATATCCATTAAATTTACACTTATTTATTGTTTGCATTTCTATCCTGTCCTCCACCATACGGGCCCAGGGTGGCTCTCAACATCCTGAAACACAATAAAGCAACAGTAACAGTCACATAATAAATTAAAGAGCAAATCAATTTGCATGGAGCAGCAGTTGTCTGTGATGAACACAGTTTCCCAAAGCCTGGTAAAACGAGGAAATTTTCAGGAGCTTTTAAAAAGTGGGGAATATGGGCCTCTTGCACTTCGGAAGAGTCACAGGAAGGTTTCTTAAAGAGCAGTTTCACTATTGCTTGCTTCATCCTTGCTGTCATTGTACCTTTTCATAAAGATGAGTTCTTATTTTTTTTACCATTTCCATCCATTGAGGTGCTCCCCTTCTGATAGGTTTAGAGCTCAAGCTTATCTAACCTTTCAGTGCTAATAGAGCCATGCCAATGGGGCATGCTCTCCATCTTGCAGTTTGGGGGGGGCAGTCACAGAAGTCTCCTTAAAGTAAGGGAATATGCGTTTCCTTAACCCTGGGTTGCATTGTGGCTGCATTGATGCTGGAATGTTGGGTAGGATTGGGCCCTTTATTAGCGAAGATAAGGAAAGGTTAAGGGTGCAGATAGAGAAGTCTTGCTTCCAAGTCTTACTGTCCACCACCTTGGAGACCAGACTCTTCTTGAAAACAGAAGACTCAATTCCGTTAAATGCATTGCAATGTAATGTTTAAGTTAGGCCCTCTGCTTCTGCTGCGATTTAGTTCACGGACTTTGCAACACACATAATTTTTATGCTTGCCAATTATCCCTGAAAAATATGGTGGCCATGTTCAATGTTGAACTACATGTTTTGCATTAAGTGCATTATTAGAGCTGAGATATTGGTGTCTTTTTATGTAAATAGGAATTACAGCCAGGCCTGCTCCAGATCAGGACCTTGGAGTGAGTACTGGGGAGGCTTTAATTCTTTATCCCGGCCGTGGTCCCAGTATGCATTATTTAACCCAACAGCTGCTATTTGTCCTGGAGAGAACTCTTCCATCAGTGTTCCCTCCTTTTAGGAATCTCCTCCCCAAATAAGTCAGCTCTCATGATGGGCTTAATGTAATGTGTAGCTTGGCTCTTAAACACCTGTGTTTGTGCAGTGTTAGTCATAGCTCTTAGTATAATCTTGAAGCTTCTCTGGATGTTCAGGACTTTGTCCCTTTCAAATCCTACTCTTTTCAGGCTATTTTTGCACCCAGAAAATTTCTGCAACTGATAACATAAATTATCGGATTTGTGACCGACCACCTTGGAAATTCATTAACAAGGAGAAATGGATAAGTTGAAGCCCTGTATTTTTACAGGCAGAAATGCTTTTTTCAGGTCACAGGCTTAGGTTTGTTGCTTGAACATTATTTTCTAAAGCCCTTCTTTGTGGTGATGTAAATTGCAAATATCCCACAGTGTGAATTTTAGTGAAGAGCAGTGTTTTGAAGGGTAAAGAGAATGGGAAATGGAGCCCATTATGTTTCTGGGATAGAAGAACTGGAGAAATATGATGGTGTTAGTAACTGAAGGAACAGTTAGTAACTCTTCCATCTTGGTCTAAAGGTGGTTTCTTACAACACATTTGCCATATGAAGGCTGCTTTAAACTGTCTCAGTTGTGGCAATTGTTGCATGTGCACAAAGATCAGCCACCACCATGTTCCATCTTCACACAGCTTACAAGCTGCCACCAGGAATTTTTATTGGCAGACTAGAAACCAATAGTTTGTATGGCAAGTCAAAACACAAAAACTGTAGGCTTCATGGACTACATCAAGGCTGCCATGTCATGAGAAACGACCTAAGCGAGGAAAATCGATGATGTCTCCCAATTCTCACCAGAGCCAGCTTGATGGTGTTTTGGGATCTTCCACTGCAGTAAGGATAAAGATGTTGTTTCTCCTGCATGGAATGCAGGCACTTTTTCACAAAGTAGTGTATCAGTTGTCAGATTATGGCCTGTTTCCCAAAGTCGAACTGCATATTCATGAGCACCAACTCTGCCATCTGAAGCAACACAACAATGATTTGGAACAGGCAGTATAAAAAAAGTGATTTCTGGATGGCTCAAGATGTAACAGGCCATTGACCAGACAAAATTGTCTGTAGAAAGCTATTATTGTGCTCCTTTGCATTCAAAGATTCATTTCTTTCTCACTCATGTTACCTTTACAGCTTTTTTCATATATGCTGTTTGGTTAACAATACTCATTCTTCTTTCCTTTCTGCAGTAATAACCTCTTTAGCCAAGTGGCTAAAGTGGGGCAGCCAAGTGGCTAAAGTGTGTTACCTAAGGCAGTGATCTTCAACCTGTCGGTTGGGACCCCAGTGGGGTCACGAAGCTTGGTTTTGGGGGTCGTAGTGACCTTTCAAAACCTGTGCAAGAGAGGGCTTGGATCCAATCCAGTAACGGGCCTGTTCAAAACTGTGTTCATGATATGATGCTGCACAGCCTTTTCTTGCTGTCTTGCCCTGCAGCTCCTAATGCCAGCCCTGCTCACAAAGTTGTTGTGAAGATGGATGAAGTAGGGGGAAATGGGCAGGAGTTGGGCAGCGACAGGGGCAGATCAGAACCCAGGAAGGAGGGCAGCATTGGCAGTGGATCCCCAGCCTCATATCCTAGTTATTTATTTATTTATTTATTGGGGTCGCGGCACAGAAAAGGTTGAAGACCACTGACTTAAGGCAATCACTCATCATTTAGGACACTGTTGTCTTTGGTAGCCTTTTCATGCATCTTTTTAGAGTCAGGCAGGCTGGAGCACCGAGGGGTGGTGGTAGTGATTCATAGTGAGTGTCCCAAGATTGCATTTCTGTGCTTTCCTGTTGGGAACAACAAACAAGATGTGCAATTCACTATATTCCAGAACATAAGAGCTTCTACCAGCTGAATCCATGTTTCACTTGCAGAAAGCTGGCCTCCTACCTAATCCATCAAAATACAGTAGGTGTGAATTAATGCGAAGCAGCGTATGCTCCTTCATGTCCCACTCCTTATGAGAGATGTACTTGCTTGAACAGCTTGACAGAGGAATTAGATGCTTATTAATTCCTTCCTTCCATTGCTGTTTTGATGGATATACAGATTAGCAAATGGGAATCAAGTGGAATTGCCATTTGAAGAAAAAGAACCGATTACTTTAGAGTAATGAGTTGTTTCTCATAAGAGGATGTTGTTAAAGTGAAAAGCCCTAGAAAGCATTTTACTGTTCTGATGGAACTTCCCTATCATGTTATGATTCATGCCGTTTGCTATAGATTTTCTCTAATTGCAATAGAGCGGTGGTTCCCAAAGCCTTACTCAAACGTTGGGAACGTGCTGAGTAGTTGCAGGGGCGAGGCCTGGGGCTGCATAGCTGTCCCGATGGCGCTGCTGCAACTGCAGCACAACGGGACACCCTGGGGCTTCAGCCCTTACACGGGGGTCACGCAGAGGTCCAAAGGGATCTAGGAGGGCTGCAGTATCCCCTGTGAGCCTCTGCAATGCAGAATAAAGCCCCGTTTTTCATGTGACAAGCACTTCCTGCTTCCGCGTAAAAGAAACACACACACACACGCGCGCGTGCTTTGCAATTCTACAATTTTGATGACAGACAATATGAAACTCATTATATCAATTTTTGGGGACTGTTACATCCTGCCCTTTTCTTTTCAGCTGTAACAAAAATGAATAAAGTTTAAAAGAAAATGGAGTTATTAAATGGGCTAAAATTATATTATCAGATTATTTACGGATTTAAGGTCCAATCCTGTTGATGGGCAGTGCCCAAAGAACATGTGTTCCGCTCATGCTGGCTGTTGCAAAAACACCGCAAAGTGCTTTGTGACAGCGAAGAGAGCTGGTGTGCCAACAGGAAAGCTTAACAGGGTGGTGGGAGGGCAGGGAGATGGCTAACAGTCCAAGCTAATCTGAACTGGG
This sequence comes from Lerista edwardsae, assembly GCA_029204185.1. Classification (NCBI taxonomy): domain Eukaryota; kingdom Metazoa; phylum Chordata; class Lepidosauria; order Squamata; family Scincidae; genus Lerista; species Lerista edwardsae. The sequence continues at coordinate 7,971,608 of JAJKFI010000009.1, read as the reverse complement.
ATAGGCAGGCTGGCTGGCCTGTGCCATATCCAGCCCTGGTTAGGAGGCAGCTGTGGCGCAACTCTGAGTTGCGACATACGTCCCCTTACCCCAGTGCCTCAGCACCCCAGTAGGGCCACTCAGATCTGCGCCAGCAAAATCACTGGTGCAGGTACGAGCAGGCTGGCTAGGATATAACCTACCTGCTGAAAGTCAGTCCCACCCAGTGGTGTCATTCAAATGATTTAGGAACAGGAACTCACTTTTGATTGGCACTTGTCAGGAACCCGAAACCAGCTACGGAGCCCGTTAGGATCCGGAACACCCGTTCTGGTCCGTTCTCCCTGAATGACATCATTGGTCCCACCCCCCCTTCCAGGCCTGGTCCACCACCAGCCAGCCCACCCCCTGCCTTCTCCCACCCCTTCTGCCCTCTTCCTCCCTCTCCAGTCCACTACCCTAGGCAACCTTGGCCAGAGCTAACTCATCTACTTGGGGCTGCGTGGAGTCTGGATTTGGCCTCCACAGGCCGGTGCATGTCCTTGTGCTGGCCCAGCTGACTCCCGAGTCAGCTCAAACTTGCCTTAAGGTACGTTTTCAACAGTACTGGGCTGGCACAGGGGACATGTCTAAGAGCGTGGTAGGATTGCTCTCTAAATGAGGTGGTGCCAGAATTGGGAGTAGATGGTGTGGGATGGCTTGATCGGACCTGGAAGTTGCTTTGTGTTCAGTGGCAGCGCACATCCCCTTACCCACGAGGAGACCTCCACCACCCAAAATTCCATTGCAGGATGCTGTGTAGTCTGTTCATTTGCATTGCTGCAATTTAGGTAGAATTGGGCTGCCAGTTTCCCAGTTGTGGCTTTTCAAGTGATCTGCTTTGTTTGGTTTTATGATGGCTTTTAATTAGCTGTTGCATTGATTCTATTTTAATTGTTGTTGTTGTTGAATTACTGCAACATCGATGGGGCAGCACAGGCTTTCTCTGCCGGCACTGGGGCTGTAGCAGCAGGGGTAGCACTCAGAAGAAAAAATAGAAAACCACCATAGAAAAAATGCTCAGCAACTAGGACTGCAATGTACTGTTTTATTCAAATTCTCAGTGATGGCACCAGCCATTTGTAGCTCTTCTCTTTCTCCCCTCCCTTGCTATCTGGAGCTTCTGAGTGCAGTAGTAGATGGGCAAGATGATGGGGGAATGATGGATTTGGATTCCTGACCGAAAAATTAAGAACAAGTGTATCTGAGTTTGCATGTGAAGAGTACAGTTTCTTCTCCTTTCTTTCCTCTGTGCTTTATGTCTGTATCCAGCCTGACAGATCCATTGTGGACAGGAAGCCAATAATGTGAGGCACTGTCCTGAAAGAGAAAGTTCTTCTGGCAGGAAAATTAAATGCAAATAAAACATTTAACTTTGTTTCCCTTTCCCAGCAATGGAGTTTCATGAACACTTGCAAAGCATAGGAACAAAGGAAGGCTTAAAGGAGAGAAAACTACAAAAAGCAGTAGAGAGTTTTACCTGGAATATTACGATCTTAAAGGTAATGCCTCTATTAACATATACTGCAAGGTACGCTCTTTTTTGTTTTTTGTTTTTTTTTAAAACCATGTGTTGCAAGTTTTAATTGGTTACAAAGGGGACAGATATTTAATTCACCATTCTACCAACTGTGGTTGATGCCAAGTGTGGCTTTTCTGAGTAAACACTGAAAGGAATGAGGTGTAGTCAACTTAACAATAAGGGGGACAGGGGGGGGACACAATGTTCAGGTCTTGTGTCATCTGCAAATTGACACCTGTGCCCAGGAGAATTTTGGGAAATGACATGGATCCTTATCTAATGAATCCTGAATTGTCTTCTGGATTTCAGGCCTACGAGTTTCAGCACTCCCTCCCTCGTTGACTACATATGCCAGTAGCTGGATTTAAGTCACAGGATTCTTTGTTGTGGAGACAAAGGCAGAGAAAAGGCAACGAATGGGCAGAGGGTCCATTTGCCAGAGACTGAAATTCTTAGATGGATTTGGAATGAAGCATATTGCTCAGTGGCTTTTACTGTGATTTTTCTTGCCTCTTGCACGGATTTGTGTAAGAGCAGTTATAGAGCTAGAGGCGATATCAGAAATTATTCTGGATCCTATCCTCAGTTGCTTTGCTCTTGTGAAAGGGACTTTTTATTCTGGTGGAAGAGTCCTTGCTCTTGAAGAAGGAAAGCTACAAGTGCCATTCTCTCTTTTTATTTTTGTTCCTTTAAAGCCATATTTTAAATAACGTTCGCTAATTTTGTTGGTGTTCTGTTTCTTTGATATTTCCTCTTAAAAGGTTCTCGTGCTAGCCGAATCTCCTATACAGACAAGAGGGTCTCCAAACCCTGGCTCAAGGACCAAATCAGCCCTCCGAAAGATTGTTATTTGGCCCTTGGTGGGGCTGACCCACAGCAACCTGCTAAGGGGGGATAAATACAGTGCAACCTCTATTCTAGAGCTCTGTTCTAGGCCCACCCCCCACGGATATTGGGGTCACCAATTACATGTCCTTATATTTGATGTAGCCCTCATGCCCAAAAGTTTGAAGACCCCTCCAGACTTGGAGTCTGGCATGGTGATCATTGATTTTTCTGTGGAATGACAAGGCTTAAGGAGGCTCTGTGTTGCTATTGGAAATCTGTTTACTTCTCAGAAAAAAGCAGCTGTATTAACATTAATGCAGTTAAGGAGAGAAAATGAAATGCTTTGCAGCTCTTTCAAAATCAGTCAATAGCACTTAATGATGTACGCAGAGAAAGTATTAACATATTTTCTTTTTTAGTAACGGAATATGCTTGCTTCACTCTTTTTCTCTGTGCATAACTCTAGAAAGTTTTTGCCTGAATATAAAATCACGTAATGAACAAGGGGTTTTCATATGGAAATACACAATTAAAATGCACGACTGTTTCCATTTGTCATCTGCAATGTTTTCCCTTCAGCAGAATGAAGAAGTGTGGCAGAGTTCGTGCAGCTGCCTCCCTAGATATCATCACCTCCTTCAGCCTCTAGCTTTTTTCCTCAAACAGATAAAGATTCCAGTTAAGTGCTGAGTAACTCAATTCTGCACTGAACTATGGAATCTATTTTAATGATATGAAATTTCATGCCATTCTCTCTCTCCCACACATTTTAAGCCTTTTTTCAATTTTTTGAAAATACAATTTCATCTCACCTCCTCTTCACCTCATTCTTCCCACTCACAAGCTTGTTATTGCAGAAATATGTTCAACATATAAACTGTAACCCTCCTCTTATTTCTCCCACACATCTCCCATCAATTACAACCAGCGTTTTCTTGTTTTTGTCATATTCAAGGCTGTTCCTCTCAAGTGCCTGTAGTGGGATGGATCGTGCCCCAAATGACAGTTCTTTATAAAGGGAGCGTGTTAAGGAAAAACATCTTTCAGTTTGCACTTCCTAGATATGAGATGAGGTATGAACTTTCCCAAAAGTTTTAAGTTTTATTCATAAAAAGTATTCACAAATTAATTTCCATCCAATTAACTTCCAGAGCATCAGGACCAATGACTGATGGTTATAAAATCCAGTGCTGTTCATCCAGGGACAGCTCTTGGCTTAGAGACTCTGCAGTGATCAAAATCCTACTCATGACTTTGCTTAACACCTGTGACCTTTTCATCCATAAGATTTTCAAGGCACCAACATGGTTATCTCATAAGATACAATACCATTCCCACTGAAATGCAGTCTGTCTCTTTGGATCTTGTATAGCGGCTGCTGTGTATATTGGTTAATAGCAATGTGACAACCTAGTTTCAATTTCCAGATTTTAAGGCTGCAATCCTATACATACGTTGCCATTTAAGTCTCATTTAATACAATGTAATTTACTTCTGGGTAGATTTGCATAGGATTGTGCAATAAGTTGCGTTTACTGGTGACTATTTAGAGGGGTGCAGATGAACATCGAAGTAAACAGAAGAATACCCATTTTTCTCAGAGAAATTAAAGGGGGGAATATTAGCTTTTCTCTCACTGGTGTTGAGGTATCTCACTGGTGCTGGGTATCTCTGTCTTAAGTGGAGTGGATTAGATTAGGTGCCCAGTACCTAGCAGTGTTGTGCTGTAAGTTGACCCTCTTCCAACACAATGTTGTTGTTGTTTTCGTCATCTGCAGAACCTGCTACTTGAGGGCCTTATCTCATTAACTTTTTTTTTTTATTCTTTGTTCTTTTTTTCCTGGAATTTGTTTAGCCTGTCTGTAACAGTGAATCCAAATAGTTGCATATGCTAAGTAGCGTAAGAGCAGCTTAGTAGACCCATTACAGTCTAGTTGTTGCATTTCTGTTTTAGCAAATGCTTGGCTTGGTTGATTAACTGGTCTGCAAGGTCAGTGTCAGAAATTATGTAACACCATAACTCACAGGGAACTGCAACTGCATCCTTTACTGGTGCTTATACAATAGATTCGTGTCTCCGTGATCCAAACATAATGCTTGAAAATTTGTGTAGTCCTTGCAGTAGTTCCCAAACTGGTGGATCGTAACCCACCAGGGGTACAGAAAAAGGGTAATTTCCCTTTTAAGGCCAAAAACTAGGTGTGTTTTTTACTTTTTACAAGGTCTGAAGAGGGAGTCTCAGGCTCCCCAGACTCTCCAGAGAGCCATAACAACCACCAGATAAACTGAAAAATCTCCTCCCTGCCCAGCAACAGCACCCTCATAGAAATCATGCTGCTGCTCTCCCTCCTGCCCATGCAAAAACTTCTAAGGTTCCAAGGAGAAGTGTGGGGACCACTGGGATGGAGCCTGGTAGTGGTTTTCAAACTTTTTAGACTGAGACCCACAGTTTGGGAATAGCACACATGTCGGGACCCAATGGAAGTGGTGGTGTTAACCTGAAAGTGGTGTCATAGCCGTAAGTGACATCATCAAGCAGGAAGTGCCGGCATTGTGAATATAATCAAATGATAGTTCTGGAATGTAAACAAGCATCCTTGGACTGCAGCAATTGCACACCCATGCAACAGCCCAGACAGAAAGCAAGACGAGGACAAAATATCATGGAAAAACACTGAACTAAATACAAAAACTCTCACATGAAAATTCAAACTGTTAACACTCAAAAAGGAATACAGCAAGAGTAAGGTCTGCAGCTTTCAAGATGGCTGTTCCCAGTTTTCCGTGACCCACTTGACATCAAGTCATAACCCACCAAGTGTGTCCCGACCCACAGTTTGAGAAACAGTGGAGTATAGAATATTATTGGCGGAAAGAAGTATACTCTTGCCTCTTTATAAGCAGCTATTCAGGTTTATACATATACATACTGCACATATTAAGACCCTCCCTTTTTATTCATATCAACGCTTTCAATATAAGATCAGAAACAGTGGGGCGAGGAGCCAAGTCTCTCATGGAGCTAAGGTCCACCTCCCATTTTACCCAAAGAGTATTCCTCCACTCTGTTTTGAGCTCCAGAGAAGGGGAAGAGTTTGCCTCGTGTGTCCAAGAAGGACCCCCTTTCTTGGGTGTGTTCTTGCAGGCTTTCAGGGTGATCTTCAGGACTTTTGGAGAACCGAGCACTGTAGGGGAAGAGGCACCCTTCGTGTGAGATCCACTGCCTGATGGCTAGCCATGTCCTCATGCTTTCAAGGCACATGCATTACATGCGCCCTTCTTCCATGTAGCTGTCTTTGTGCTGTGTTTCTGCAAATTACTGTGAATATGAGTCCTTAAGAGCAGAAGAAGATGAAAAGAGTCATGGAAAAATTCAAAAACAAGTGAAATGTAAGAGAGTTGCTCATAGTTTACAACTAAACCACATCATGTGATGCTAGAACTTCTAAAACATTTTTATCATCAACTTTATTGAGGTATAATATTGTTATAAGTAGTTGTTTATTCTATCTTATCATGCCGCACAACCTTTTCCTTCTGGTATTAGGCATTTAGCGTGTTTTTTGGGTGAACTTGGAATGGTTTCGGAATGCATAAGAATTTTTCCCATTAAAATTAATGTTGTTGATTATGATTACTTATATACCACTTTTCAACGAGTAGTTCACAAAGCAGTTTACATAATAAAATCAATCAATGAATGTTTCCCTGTCTCCAAAGGGCTCACAATTTTAAAAATACACCAGCAACAGCCAATGGAAAACAGCAACATCATGCTGGGGTGAACAGTTGCTCTCCCCCTGCTAAATGTACAACACTTTAGAAGGCATCTCTTTGCCCAATTAGCAGAAGTATTCATTATCCAGAATTGTACTCGTCCAAATTTTCACTATAAGGACCATTTTCATGAACAGATTAGGCATGTATAAGGAAAGAAAGGTGTATTCCATTTGCAAATATATTATAGCAAATATAAATTAATTAACGAATCGGAAGGAGGTTGTTTGTGTGTCGTCGTCCCCCAGGAATGGGTGGAAAAAAATTTAGTTGCTAGAGTTCCTTCTCAGTTTCATGTATTGCAAATCTAGCTAACTCCATTTATTGGCAAACTGAAGTAATCAAAATTAAGACAAGTATTTAATTGCTTCTTATTTAAAGCAGTTTCATTGAGTCCTGACTTTGGATTCCAAATGCTTTGCAGATTGTGCCTAACATTTAATTCACTCCATTTATTTTAACAAATGCAAAATTCAATTTTGACTAGCTTAGGTTTAAACAAATTAAAATCAAACAAAGTGAACTAAATAACAGTTAAAATAAACTGTGGATTGCTGAAGTTTGTGGAAACATTTGCGATAACGTATATGTGATTCATCTGTTCTATTAGAATGTTTTATATTAACTTTCTTTGTTTCCGTCTTATGGGAAAAAGAAAACCACTGGTTTTCTTTTGACAGATTAAAGAATGTTATTGAAGCCAAAGTTCCATGGATGAAGGTTTTCAGTTACAGAACAAACGTCTAGTCTCTCTTTTTAAAAAAAAATTTTTAATTCTCCAGCTATATGACTCAGGCAAAAGTAATTTAATCCACTTGAATCTATAAAAATATTATCTCTCTCATTGGATAGAAATGTGAATAATTAACATTTTTTTTCTTGTGCTGTGAGGAATTGCAGTGTGTTCTTAGCTGACACATATTTCTCCTGGCTTTTTCTCCAAGAGAAGTCTCAAGGGGCCACACTTTCTGCCTTCTCCTCCGGTTCTGCCTGCCTTTGTGGGTTTCTGCTCTGCAAAGCATTTCGTCTTTACATAATATAAAGGGAATTGTCCTAGATGCCATTTTCCTTACCTTGAGATGAATCTGCTGCCATCCTTCTGGCAGTTCATAGGAGTTGCTACTGAAACAGGCATTTTTAACCACCTCCGGTACTGAGGTGACCAATACCGAAGTCCTGCAAGCCTTTTGGACAGACAGTATTTCTGACCAAGTCAAATGCCTAATTCATGTTCAAGAAACCATTCACCACCATCCAGAGGCTGCTTACAAGTGCAAGAACTTCAGTAGGCAAACTGAATTTTTCTGCCTATGCATCAAACTCTAGATAGGACAACAGAATAATTCAAAACTGTATGATTGATTGTGTCACGTCAGACTCAAGTGGGGTTTTCAAACTGGGCCATCATGACGCCCCAGCCTGCAAAGCCCTGCTGTGTTGCCTTTAAGAGGCGGGGCAAATGAACTGCTGCGACACGATCCCCAGGATTCTGCTGGCAACAGGAAGACAGGGGCTTGTTCTGACCTTAGCTGGGGTTGTGCCAGTCCTCCAAGCTGTGCAGGGAGCCTGCAGATCACTCTGCAGTGTTCCCCGTGCCTCAGAACACTAAAAAAATGTGACTGTGACCCACATCTGGGTTGCGATCACACAAGCTGCTTGCGTCGGCCCAGGGCTGTTGCAGATGTGTTGTAAAGGCACATTCGCACGAGCCCAGGACGTGCTGTGCGCCAACCCAGTTGCATAGCAAGCGGCTGAAGTTTCCCCCATGCTGCCTGAGTTGGGCCAGCATGGGTGGAATGGGCTGAGAGTGGGTGGCCCCGCAGGCGGAGCAGTCCAGGGAGGAGGAGGAGGAGGAGGAGCCGGCTGTTATGCCAGATCCTGCCCTGGGATGCTCAGACATGTACCTTCTATAACCCATCGGACTGCCTGGGGCTTACCCTAATGTAAGGGGGCAAATGTCCCCTTGCCCTGTGTTGAGCTCCAGCTGCCTCCTACCTTGGAAAGGATCCAGCACAGGCCAGCTGGTCTTCCTGCTCCTTCCCAGGTTAGGATTGCGCTGTGAATCCCAAGCAGATAGAAAACAAAAGTAGGCAAGTAGCAATACACCATTGTCTGTCTGTGAGCTCAAACCATGCTTTGAGTTCTTAATTGTTGTTAATCAAATAATGGTTTCAGATGAAATATACAACCCCACCTTCTCTAAAATATCAGGACAGAAACCCCTCATATCTAGCATATGTAGGCTTAGTGATAGGCATTAAACCAGGCTATCTCTGGATTCTCCCTAAGGTGAGCCCTCTGTCACAGGCATTCTGAAATCTTTGGATAATTGTTCCCTTTTTTCCTTATATGGTAAGCTATATGCAGATTTCCAGCTTCCTGGTGAACAAGCCTAACCGTTCTTGAATTTTCAGCCTTTAGACTCCTGGGCACTTCTGGGCTTGCTGGCAATTTTTGGTTTTGGAAGTTGACCCTTGCTGGGCGTTCCTGCTCTTTTACACAGAGTTTTCATTCCCTCTTAGATGAAGCAACAGAGTGCAATATGGGCGCATTGCAGTAGCTGGATCATGAGCAATAATAAGCTCCTTATGGTTTCAGTGGGTGCTTGGATTTTATTCTAAACTCTACAACTCTTGCAAAAGTCCTTTGCCAAGAGGAGTTTGGTGGGAAAGATTCTTGGCTTTGTACTGTATTCAGCTGGCTGGATGTAGAGCAGTCCGTACTTGTGTGAGCCGTAGCTTAAAGCAATCTGGTTTTCATCTTCACGAGCTGGGCTATTGTGCTATATATCATTACTGGAAGATGCTCTCATCATTGATGTGACTGCATTTGTTCTTAACAGGGCCAGGCTGATCTTCTCAAGTATGCGAAGAATGAGGCACTGGAGAATCTAAAGCAAATCCATTTCGCCACTGTTTCATGTGGATTGAATAAACCAGGAACTGAAAATGCTGATGTTTCAAAGCCCCGTCGAAGCCTGGAGGCGATACCTGAAAAAGCAGGTGAAGAGAATGGAGAATGAAGGACAGTCTCATCATTATGGAGTTTATAACTCTACAGCCATTGTAGCTGCATAGGACATTTTGCTTTGCACTTACTAGTGGTGGGGGTGGGGGAAATCCTGGAATTTTAAAAGCACAACTGGCGAAGCAAATTTACAATCCATAAAAACTGTGAATGTAACAGCAATTCTTTGTGCAAGAGCCTTGGAATTGTTTTAACACAAAAATAATACTGCTGGCTAAAAAACTCTGTATATGTATAAAAGATATCATAGTTCAATAACATTTGTGAAGAAAATTATCATTGTTGTTCAACTCAGAAACAGTGGGAATTTTGCTCTAACGGCAAGGGAAGGAGCTTTTGTAATTGCTCAGTAAAGTGCCTTGATTTTGGGGGAAAAATTTAGGTGTGCACTGCAGTTTCCTTGATTTAGGGGCAGTGCAGTTCTGTAGTACTTTGTGGTATTTGGGCATGTTGTTGCACACCTGACTTTTCAAAAAATCGGGGCTGAAAATGGAAAGAAATGCACACGTGTCACAAAATGATCCGATGAGAACTTTGCAGTGTTTGAGTTTGAAAGTGCTACTGTTGTTTTGGGTTTCTTTCGTTGTCGTTTTTGAGCCATAAATAAAAAGGGGAATGTAAATACAAAGTGCTTACTCATGGCACAGTGCACTGTGGGAGAGCCGTTGCATAGAAGGAACATGTGCAATCAGCCTGTCATTCAATGCCTGCGGGAGGCGCATACTTTTCTCCACAGAAGAACATCCGCAGATGTCTATAGCTAACGTAAAAGTGACCAAACAGCAAGCAAAACGTTGTAAATAGTTTTATCATTTTGTGGAAGTGAAGAAGTGTTGATATTAAAATGTTTTATGATACTATTTCCATGTAAATGGCCCAAACTGTTTTTGTTTTATTTTGGTTATTTGTTTCAGGTTTAAGTAATCGGTTTTTTTAAATTTCCAGATACATCAATATCCCCAATACATGGTTTTAACACACTTATTTCTATTCCTTTTTGCTTTTTAGTCATACAGCAGTAAATAACCTCACTGTAAACTGAATATACAAACCAAGGTCTGCCTCCTAGTGTTTCTGCTATAAACAATAAAACGGGGCTTGACATCACAAGGTGCAATAAATTTGAAGCGATTGAAGTGAGTTTTCAGAGATATAAATGGTCTTTTTGTTAAATGGTATTGACACCCTTTCTCCCCCTCTCTGCAGTGATTGCACTCTAGCCCAAAGGTTGCTTGCCTCCTCCACCTTACTGGTTGGATTTTTCTTCTTCTGACTTCCTCAGCTTCCAGGGACCCAGGTTCAAATCCTAGCCAGGCATCATCAGGCACATGGGCAGCATATTGAGCAGAGTAAAACTGAGGTTTTCCTTTTTGTGTGTGGAAAATGCCCCAAAATGTAAATTATCTGACAAGCTGCCATTTTGCACTTTGCTCCATCTCTCCAAGCCGCTGTGTTGCAACAGGTTGCTCCCAAGGTTCTAACCACCACCACCACCGATAGTGTCCAGAAGCTTAAAGCTTATCATGTATTAGAAACTGAGTAAGCATTTGCTGTGTTGACTTGGAAAAGACAGCCTGGATCCAAAATGTCCCAGAGTTCTGTGTACCTCAAAAGCTTCCTTCCAGGAAAGCTTGTTCAGTGAAAATACCATATGCCACATTTGAGAGCCTCACTCTAGGAATGTGTTATTGAAAGAGAATTTCAGTTTAGGTATACATGACAGCAAAATTACAGCCCGCTAATTAAAAACTGGGGATCTGAACTGACCTGGGGATCTGACTAGGAAACATGAAAAGTCATTGTCTTTGGAAAGCAGCCACTTTAGCCGGTAACTGTATACCCATCTCTGCCCTTCCCAAGCCAACCTCAGTCCAATCTCTCTAATACTATCAAGGAGATGTCTTTTCTGGGAGGGGCAAAAGTGTATGGTGGAAATAGCCCTAAGAGCCCATTAACTAGCAGTCTTCTCTGTGTTAAAGCACCAATGCCCACCTAGTTACATACCTAGCTACACTAATTTGTATATATCTAAGCTTTATCTATCTGTTAGGCCTTCCTATCTGTTAGGAAGAGTAAACTGCCAGTTTCAATGGTAGTAGAGCATGTGCAGAATATCCCATGCTCACTCCCTCCATGAGTTTCAGCAGGAATTTTTCCCAGCAGAGTCAAAACTGAGCTGGATAGAGCAATTAATTGCCATGGCTTAAGACAGCATGTTACATTCCTATGCTACCTTGCATCAGAAGGTGGTTTTGTTTTGTTTTTTTAATTCTTAAAGGAATTTTAATTGGTTCAATACTTCTGACTCTACTTTCTTATTTCTGGTATTTTTATAGTCTTTGCCCAGACAATGAGCTTCACAATTTATCATGCAAGTATTAGGGCAATTTTGTTTCTCATAATACAAGGTCAGACTTGGGAGGGCGGAGATTGGAATACTTAGAATTTCTTCAGTAACAACAAGGTGTTAGGTTTTATGGCATTCCAAAATGACATGTTCCCTGACATGCTGGCTGTCATGTGAAAAGGCCTCCCAAAGACCTGCGCATGCAATTTTCCTTTTTTGGGGGGGGCAGGGAGGTGGGTAATCTGATTTGACACTGGCCCTGATCCTTGAAAATCATGCACAATCTGAGCGCAAGCCTAACGTAGGTGCTGGTTGCTACCGCTATGGCATCATACCATAGCTGTATGTACTGGCATCATACCAGTACTTCAGTCTGCCGCGTGTGTGTGTTAAAATTCAAGCCAGATTCACTTGCACTACCAACCTTCTTTCAAATGTATGTTGTTGAAACAATTACAGAGTTAGTTTTTCAGAACTTCAGGTATTGAAAGAAGAAGGCTAGCAATGTTTAGCTTACAGTCACTGGGAGTTTGGCTCACTAACAGTGCAATCCTGAAGTGCAGTTGGACCGGCACAAGTCTCTTGTGCCGGACCAGGAGTGCCACAAATGCCCTGTAATGCACATATGCTCCTCCTTTCGTGCCAGGGAGGAGGGTGCAGGGACGTGAAACATCCTCTCCGTGCTGGTTCTAGGACTTCAGCCAGGAATTTTGTTTACTTACAGACCTTACTTACTGTCTGTAAGGCCAGCTGGAGGTGGGGGTGAGGGGAAGGTGGATTGGTAAGGGGATTGGTGGACTGCCTCAGGGCGGGGTATGTGACCAGCCTCTGGCACTTAGGCCTGATCCTAACCCCAGCCCGGTCACCCTTACTCAGGCCACTTGGAGTTTCATCAGCAATTTTGCCGGTGCAGCTCTGAATAGCCCTATTGGGACTGCTGTGGTACAACACGGGGTAAGGGGAATAAACTCCTCTTACTCCAAGTTGTTCCAAGTGTAGCCCAAACCCCATGCCGGATATGGGCAGGCTGGCTGTCCTCCCTATTCCAGAATGGGTTATGATTGGTCTCTAAGCCACCTGCTTTGAGTCTGAAGTTGACATCGCAGGTTTCCAGCCTTCAGTGGTCTTGAAGTATCTATGAATACATATACTCACACACATGTGCACAGAGCAAAAGATTTCTTTTTTGTTCAAGGTTGTTCTGGCCTGCTAATGTTTGCTCTAGTTTTTCTAGGATTTTAACAACTCTGCTGTCTCAGGGCCCAATCCAGAGCCCTTCACCGCGAGGGGTACGAGTGTATCGTTTGCACTGGTGTCACACAAAGCACCAGAAAGTGCTTCCAACGCCAACGATAAGCCGTTGCTGCCGGTACTGGGATGGCGTCATGGCGACACCGACCGTGCGTGCCCCAGAGGAGCATGGCTCGCCAGGGAGTGCTGAGTTTGCCGCTCGCCAGCAATGTGGCTTTTCCGGGTGGGGCAGGAGGGCGTTCTGGGCTGGGGGGGGATGGAACTGGGGGTGGGACCTCCAACAACTCTTGCTGCCAGTTCCTGACCTCCAGTTAGGCCTCGTGGCCTTACATGGAGGCCCCCACCTCTGCACCGCCTAAATAGATGGCACAGAAGCACAGATGGCACAGACTGTCATCAGCCCTGCGCCTTTACCACGGGGAAAGGAGACAAACATCCCCTTTCCCCGCAGAGCCTCCAGAGGCTGCCTGGCTGTTAGTTCCGCACTGTCCGCCATCTTGAATCGTGGCGCGCAGGCGCAGTGAACCCCACCGGGAGGCCGCCGCCCACCTGCCTGGCTGTTATGGGATGCAGCGGTAGCAGCTTGGCTACTGCTGTGCTCCTGGGCAATGGGGTGGCTCTGGATTGGGCTGCCATTTTTCAGTCAGCTGTCAGGCTACCAGATGTTACCTCTACATTGAACTCCTGCATTTTTTAAACGCTCCAGATGTTTCTGGTAGTCAATGCAGAAGAAGCCCACATGCATCTAGTTCACTCCTCTGTGTTGTGGCCTGGATTTCAGGCCAGCCAGTGTGGCATTAATACCTCAAAACACAACTACCATCACTGGGAAGCTGTGTGCCTTATTCATGCTGGGTCTACTTTTGTTTTCTTCACCAGCAGAAACTAACGAAAGCACAGGAAGAGGCCGGTGCAATGGTTTCCTTTGGTGATGCAATTCTGTTTGCGGTGGCCCTTCTTCAGCCCTGCACCGCTTCCTTCTTAACAACCCTACGTGAAGCTCTGCAGATGGAGCAGGCCAATTGTGGAGGGAAACCACAGAGACCTTCCCAGCTACTGGTTTGGGGCATTCAGTAAATACGCTCCACGTGCCTCACCTTCTTGACCAAGAGACTGCAGACTAACAGCTGTCACATCTCTTTCAACTATGTGACAGCAGTAAAGCAAACGAATAATTAATACAACCAAAGCAGGCAGGTGCTGGGCAGAACACCAAAGGGGGTGACGTGGCACAAGATGGGAAGAGCAGGAAGTGCGACTGTTAGATCAGGTGCTGTCTTGTCAGATCAGGCAGTTTCCTGGCAAAATCACTGGTGGCTCCTCCCAGTGCATTGAGCTCTTTGTGTGTATGCTCATTTGCGTGCATACACTCACTCATGCACCTTTGCAATGGTCTCCATTAATTGTAGGCCTCCTTAGCCCTCCTGGAGTGACCTCACTCCATTTCTGGAGTGACCTCAGAGTGACCTGACTCATTTCTGGAGTGACCTCAGAAATGGAGAAATGCCTCCATTCCTAGAGCACCATACTAAAGGGTGGAGAGGACAACCGCAGCGCCTTGGGGGTCCTGCAAGGTTGGTAAGCCAGGTTATCTTGGTGCTGCTGAAGGAGCTCTGTCAGGTAGGGTTCAGCAGACCGCTGTGGACATCAGAACTTGTCCTTTACGGCAAAGGCCACCAAAAGCATAGCTGTCAAATCAAGGGTTCACTGCAGTAGTTCCCCCATTTTTAGCAAATTTAAAATCCAGTTTATTCTCATCAGATGCTCATGGAAGCACACAGACCCCTGTAAGGCAGAGAGTAAGTGTCTAAAAGAAAACACTTGGTAGTCTTCTTATACAGTATTTAGTAAAGCTAGAGATGAATTTGAGGCATTTCACTATGTAGAAAGTCAATGTAAGCCAAATTGGTAGTAATAGCTAGTGGTTGGAGGGCCCTTAATCCCTTCTGCCCAGAAAAGAAAAATTCCATCTTCAGGTAGTAGAGGATATTTTCCTCCCAATAGGTTAAAGGTAAAGGTTTCCCCAAGACCGAATGGTCTAGTCGTGACCAACTGTAGGGGATGCTGCTTATCTCCATTTCTAAGCCAAAGAGCCAGCATTTGTCCAAGGACAAGTTTCTGTGGTCATGTGGCCAGCATGACGCCAAGGTGCACGGAACGCCGTTACCTTCCCACCAAAGTGGTATCTATTTCTCTGGTCGCATTTTTAGCTGCTAGGTTGGCAGGAGCTGGGACAAGCAATGGGAGCTCATTCCATCACGCAATCTTGAACTGCCAACCTGCCGGTCAGCAGCTCAGTAGTTTAACCCCCAGCACCACCACATCCCCCTCCCCCCCCCGCCCAGTAAGTTAGAGGTCTTTAATAACCCCAGCCTGGGCTTTATCAGTGTAAAGCAACAGCTCAGTTTACAGCTTTCTGCTGAATCACTTTAAGCTCTGTTTCCATTTCAAAGACAAAAACAGTGGCACAGTTGCTCCCTTGAAGGCTTATTGATTTAATTGAAATACTTCCTGCAAATGGATATTGGGCTGAAAAACATTACAGCTGGTCACAACAAAATTATCTCCATCAATTGTGAGCTCTTTAGCCTAATGATGACTAAGGCAAGTCAGTTGCAGTGCTTTCTCAGAATGACCCGGACCCTTTAATTAGGTTACTGGGCAAAAATGAAGTTAACTCCACAAGCACAACAGGGTAGTACTGCTACAAGCGTCACCCTGGTGCGAATGTGTTTTTCAGTGGCTCAACTGTCAACAGAAATCCTAGTAATTATTTGGGAGAGCAAAGGAGTCCAGAAATTTTAAAAATAACATTCAGAACTCTTAAAAATGCAGACCTTTTCAGGCGATGGCTATTTACATTTCTTATTCAAGGCTTGTGGAGTTAACTTCATTTTTGCCCAGTAACCTAATTAAAGGGTCTGGGTAATTCTGAGAAAGCACTGCAACTGACTTGCCTTAGTCATCATTAGGAGAGTGCCAAAATTGGCTTGAAGCTCAACATTAAAAAAACTAAGATCATGGCAACCACTCCCATCACTTCCTGGCAAATAGAAGGGGAAGAAATGGAAGCAGTGACAGACTTTATTTTCCTGGGCTCCAAGATCACCGCAGATGGTGACTGCAGCCATGAAATTAAAAGACGTTTACTTCTTGGGAGAAAAGCTATGGCGAACCTAGACAACTTAATCAAAAGCCGAGACATCACCCCGCCAACAAAGGCTCGCATATAATAGTCAAAGCGATGGTTTTCCCAGTAGCAATGTATGGCTGTGAGAGCTAGACCATAAGAAAGGCAGAGTGCCGAAGAATAGATGCTTTTGAATTATGGTGTTGGAGAAGACTCTTGAGAATCCCCTGGACTGTAAGGAGAACCAATCGGTCAATCCTCCAGGAAGTCAAGCCTGATTGCTCCCTGGAAGGACAAATCCTGAAGCTGAAGCTCAAGTACCTTGGCCACCTCATGAGAAGAGAGGACTCTTTAGAAAAGACCCTCATGCTGGGAAAGATTGAAGGCAAAAGGAGAAAGGGGCGGCAGAGGATGAGATGGTTAGATAGTGTCACCGAAGCATTGAGCATGAAATTGGGCGAACTCCGGAAGCTAGTGGAGGACAGGGAGGCCTGGCGTGCTGTGGTCCATGGGGTCGCGAAGAGTCGGACACGACTTAGCGACTGAACAACAACAACAATTCAAGGCTGGTTATAATGTGTACAATGGTGCTGGATCATAATGTCAGGGCTTGCCAAGAGTGCAATTACACTACAAGCATGGAGGAGGATGTCAATGATTCAGACCAAGTCTAGCTTGGTAATCAGTAAGCTTTGGAGGAAAAACAACCTCAGATGCTTAGGGTGTAAACCAGCCAGAAGCCTTGTCTTTAAAGTGGATTTAATGGAAGGGGTTGTTTTATTAAGTTTCTGACACACAAAATATCATGTCCAGTGCTTGAAGTGAGAAGTGGAACAGCTGGGGCATCTGGTGGGTATGGAGGGCCTCCTGCACCCACACCAATCTGCTGCTCAAGATGACTTCTTCACCAAACCTTACACAGAACAGCCCCACTGGATCAGGCCAAGGCACATCTAGTCCAGCTTCCTGTATCTCACAGTGGCTCACCAGCTGCCTCAGGGAGCACATGAGACAACTAGAGACCTGCATCCCGGAAGTGCCACTCCCCTGCATCTGGCATTCTGAGGTAAATTCTGAGGTAAACACACTGGTGGCCAGTCAAAATTCTCCACAGCATTTCTCTTTGACAGCCACCACGCTCTTCTTCAGAAGAAGAACCAGGCGCTCTTCTTCAGACACGTTCCTGTGAGATCACTGGTTCCTGTGTCCACTGGATCAAGTGAAGGGCCCATCTAGTCCAGCTTCCTGTATGTCACAGTGGCCCACCAGATGCCTCAGGGAGCACACAAGACAAATAGAGACCTTCATCTTGCTGCCACTCTCCAGTATCAGGCATTCTGAGGTATCCTATGTACCTTCGTACCCTCCACTGAAGACACCAGACTATGGCTTGGGTTTAGCTTTATGAAGCACAAGTAACCATTTGTGTTTAATAAACCATATTATATTTTAAGTAGCCTTATTAGCAGGCTGCCCTGAAGAAGCCTTTGCAGAGGAAGGGTGTGTACTGTGAATGTAATAGTGGTTTCCCATTCGTAAATTATGGCTGGATTGAGGCAAACAGTCTCAAAATTTGTTGTAGAACTATGGCACTTCTGTAAAACATTTTGAGGGTGGGGTGAGTAAAGGATGTCTAGTAAAGGATAGCTTGATGATCAATCATTGGGGGAACCATTCACAGCTAGGGGTGCGGGATTTTTTTGTTGAAAACCACCTTTTGGGCTTTAACA
Source organism: Lerista edwardsae (assembly GCA_029204185.1). NCBI lineage: Eukaryota > Metazoa > Chordata > Lepidosauria > Squamata > Scincidae > Lerista > Lerista edwardsae. Next base: position 7,953,978 of record JAJKFI010000009.1, on the reverse strand, counting down.
GCCGCCTTTTGGTGGTTAAAATATCTGAATAAAAACACAAAACACCACATTTTGGTGTTTAAGATATTTTCCAGAAATTAAAATAGACTACTTTTCCAATTAGAAATAATACTGTGGTTGCATCTGCTGACACTATATCACCTGTATCATCAACCTAGTACACTTTTTTGTGTACTCAACATTAATAAAAATGAGACCTTGGATTGAGAATGTAGAATAAAACACATAACACTGCAATTTGCTATTTTAATCAAGAAATTTTGGAAAAAAATATCACCCAAAACCCCACAGCCCTACTCATAGCGCACATCATTTGCTTGCAGAAAATCCCAGGGGTTTCTGGAAAAGACCCCTGCCTGGAAGCCCTGGAGATCTGTGGCTGGTCAGTACCAACAGTAGTGAATCAGATGGACCAATAGTCTCACTGAGACAATAGTTTCCCACATGCCGGGACGGATCCATAGTCTGACACAGTCAAAGACATCTGCGTATATTTATCCATGAAGTAGACCAGCTGGAGTGTGCTGCACTTCTGAGGGTGGTTACGTGCCACTTTACATAAAGTAAACCAAGCTTTTCTCTTCTCATTCACCAGCTGTGTTTGCATATTACACACTTAAGCGGCTGCTGTCTTCCGAATGGTCGCAGACGTAAACAAGGTTGAACTCTGAAGTGCCACTACCATCACAGGCACACTCCGCAAATAATTCAAAAGGCACTTCTGTCAACAGCTCTAAGACAACTCCTCACCATAACTCCCATATTGTACTGTAAATAAGGCCCTGGCCTTACCTGGCTGGGTGTGGGCAGATTGCATTGCTCCTGAGAGATTCTCCCTATCGGAAACATAGTTGCTTTCAGAGGGTGTTTACAACTGAACGGCTTGACCTCATTGACGATGACATCATTGCCAACACAGCCTGTGTCCTCTCATCACTCCAACGCACTCTCGCTCGCTCCATTTCTTCTGCTGTGTAGGATTTGCCTCCAGTGCTAAAGGGGAGATGTACTGGAAGGAAGGAACAGTGTTTCCTAGCAAGACATTTAAATGCCATAGAACGTCACGGCACCAGAAAGGGTGATGAGTGAGCCTGCATGGGAGAGAGGGCGAGATTAACAGTGCAGAGAGTTTATCAGGAAAACGAGATGCCGTTGATGGTGTTTTACATACCGCGCCTTCGTGAGCCGTTTTCAATGCTGTTTCTAAATGTCATTTAAAGGCATCAATTCCATTCAGATATAAACCTTTATCATGAAAGCATCAATTGCAGGAACGTCTAATTAAGAGATAAAAGGAAGTTGGGCGTTTGTCATACTGAAATGCTGATGAATTAAATGCAAGCCATGAATAATAATTTTTTTAATGACTAGTACGGTACCAGCAAGCCCTGTTTTGTGCCCACCTAAGCATGACTGAGTGATCTGTCTTTTGTGTTATATCACTGTAAGCCCTATACGATGTAGCACAGTGGTTCTCTGGGCACTGGGCACTTTTTAGCACTGGGACCACATTTTAGAATGACAGTCTGTCCGGGACCCACCGGAAGTGATGTCATGGCAGGAAGTGCAGTCAGCATGGTGCCAGAGTCTGCTGCTTTCCTGAGAATGCAGAAATAAATGGGGTTATTTCTCAGCCATTTTCCAATAGTAAAACGAATTGGGGGAAAAAAAAAGCCTTGACACAACCTTGACACAAGCAAAATAATCACACAGCCCGCCTCCTTTCCAGTGTCCCATCTTCCCATATTTTCAATGACGGCTATAGAAGGTGCTACATGACCCAGCTGAAATTGACTCCTGACCCATCCTGACCCACAGTTTGAGAAACACTGTTCTATTGGTTATCAGAGGAGGTGTGGGTAATTTCACAATGCATGAGTCAGAAATGCATTTGGCGCACCTGAAGCATGGGATTGTGGATGTTGCACCTGCTTAATTTCTGCCTGTCTGTTTCCCACGAGCCAGCATGTGCAAAGGCATCAAATGCGATCAGTGGCATTACAGAATTACATTACAGCAGCAACCATGTCTTTCCTGAGAGTGTGCAGCAAGAGTGTGATGCCTTTCAGACTGCTGTAATGAGAACTACTTGGGGAGGAGGGTGGAAGGGGGGTGGCTGTCAATCCAAATCACAGAATAGATGAACAAATGAGGCTTGGCAGTAAGGAAAATGGGGATAACTACAGCAGAGCAATCAATTACCAAGAAAGGAGCTTATTTTTCTCCCTGCTCTGGAAGAAATGACAGTGCTGAGGCGTGGAGTAATTTCCGCATTCTTCGTCATGTGCCTCCTTGATCTGCGCCTAGTCCATTCTTGCTGTAATTGGGCCAGCTATGAGGCAGACTGAGGTGGTCACCCTCTGCCGTCTCCTCTGCTGATGCTCCTCCTTTGTTCACTAGATTTGGAAAGGAAGAGGGGACTGGCGCAGGACAGGAAGTGGAGAGAATTAAAGAGGGTGGGCTAGAACATCTCCTAAAGACACTCTAGTCCAGCAGTCGCCAATCCCGTGCAAGCGCCGCTCCATTTTGCAGCCGGACAGCTATCAGGGATGTTCTGGGCAGTTGCGTCTAAGCTCTGGTGTCCCAGAATGCTGTGCAGCAGGACACCGGGCATAGACGCGACTTCCCAGAGTGTCCCTGCCAGCTGATCAGCTGCAAAATGGAGTTGTGCTTGAATGGAATGGAAAGTGCTGCTCACAAGGGGAAGTGTTTGTCCAAACCCTGGATCTGGACCGTGTGCCGGGATTCGGACACCCCTGATCTAGTCCATCACAGTGTTTTCATCCTTATTTCCTCCTCCATTCCCCTCATCCTGTTTACATCCAATGAGCATAGGAGGATGAGTTGGGGGAGCAGTTCTTTCCACCTGCAGGTGCGCCACCTGCAGGCCAGCTCTAGCTACAGCTACAGGGCAGCAATGTTTGGTGTTCTTTCTGCATGGAAGACAGATTTCTGTTATCCTACACATATCTACTTGGGAGTAAGTCCCTTTACACACACACACTGACACTTCTAAGCAAAGAGGCAGAGGAGTGTTCTGTAAGTGTACTGGTGAAAGCAAATACCTTTCCGTTAACAGTGCATGTGATTTTCTGAATGTATATTTCATGGCAATTTTCCAGCCAGTTTTCATGTAATACACTATTTTTAAACATAAAAAGCAAGTGGCAACCAAATTATGCCACAATGTACCTTTCCAAAGTGGAAAGGCAAGAACCACTATCTCTATACACACGTCTTCTCCATTCAAAACATTTTGGAGCCTAAAGGATAACATTGAAATCAATATACAGGTATATGCCCCAGTATCCGCTTGGGTTCCGTTCTGGACCTCCCCACCCAGTGGAGACCTGAAACCACGGATACTGGGGATGCCTTTTTAAAGATAAGGGAACATCAGTGGTTTTGCTCCAACAAGATAAGAATTTTTTTAATAGGCATTCTAGTATCCTTGGTATCTGTGGATAACTGAAACCGTGGATACAGAGGGACACCTGTCATCTCCAAGAACCAAACAGACTTTGCCTGAGCCAGACACTGGGGTTCAGAACATTGGGGCAAGAGCTTGACTTTCCTTTCAGCAGAACTGCCACAAAGCTGGATTTTGCTTCTATTCCTCAAGTGCCACCTGTTGACCACAGAGTAATTTTAGAAGATGTTTCACTCGGCTCCATCTAGTGGTGACTTGATAAGGCAAAGCCACATTCCTTCCATCAGCTTTATTATGAGCAGCTCCTGTTCAGCTCGCCCGCTCCCAGAATGTCTCTCTCAGGGCGCAATCCTAACCTGGAGTGAGGCTGGCACAGTTAGGCCAGAAACGTTTAGCTGGTACAAGGTGTGCTGGCCTCTCTGACTCCGAGAGTGGTCCAAACATACTTTATGGTGTCACTTGTGCCAGCTAAACGTTGCTGGCCTAACTGTGCCAGCCTAATTCCAGGTTAGGATTGCACTCTCCGTGGTTTTTCCACCTGGTCATTTCAACATGTTATGTACAAACCAGGATCTGAATGTTCTCACTTCCCATTTCTTTCTCCATTCCTTTTTCTCGTTGCATCATGTCCACTAGAAAACTGCAAGCTGCCTTGAGTGCCTTAGGAGAAAGGCAGTATCTAAATGTAAACATGAGGCATTGTATCAAGTTAGTCATGACCAGGCACCATTGACACCTATAAGACAGGATAGTCAGAACTAATTTTCTTTGGCTACAACTCTTTTTCTCTCTGATCTGTACCTGGCCAACTCCGATTGTGCACAGATAACCATGTTTAAAAATTAAAAAGAGAACAAAAACATAAAGGTTTGAAAGGCAAATAAAGGCATACTGCTAAAAACAATTATCCCCAATGGCACATGCATGCTTTAATACCCTCTGGATGGTACATTTATTAAAATGTATTGCAAAGACACCATAAGACTCCAATTCTGCATCTCCAAAAGAAACTGACCCTTCAATGCTGTTCTTTAGTCCCCTCTAGGTCAGGGCAGCAGGAATGCGAAACAGTTGAATTAGAGATGGATGCTACTGTTTTCCAGTAAGTGGCTCTTATCTCTGTTCAATACATAATGAATCCCGTGGTTACAATAAAATACATCCTTCTGTTAGTTATGGAACCTGCTATGTATACGAACCCCATGTAATTAAGCGATAATGTTTATAGACTTTGTGCCTCCTATTAGTGTCCTGCTGATAGACCAACAGCAAACAAAAGCTCATGTTCAATTAGCATTAGTTCTGTTGATCACATATGAATGGAAAGTCCATCTTCAAAAAAGGAGCTGCCTGAACTTCCCCTCTCTTACTCTAGGACAGCGGTTCTAAGACTCTTATTATACATGAGGCAGAGTTCCATGATGAAATTTTTGAGGGGTGGTGGTGGTAACCCAAAGTAGCCTGGAACTAGGCTGTGTCTGAACAGTAGGGCAGGGCAAGAGTTGGGTTAATATTTTCATCTGACGTAATTTCAATTCAAAATCCCTCCCAGATCTTTTTTTATTCACGAGAGGAAAAGATATGAGGTCTCAATATCTTTTCCCAGTAAGTGACAAACAGCTGGAGGAGCGGGAGGAATTTTAGGCTGAAAAATTATAGCAGGGGAAAAGATTCTTTGGCTGCCCTTCTGGTCAGACACAGCCTTCTTCCACGAAGGCCACTGAAGGCTCAATCCTAACCTGGAGTTGAGCCAGCACAAGTCCCTTGTGCCGACCTAGGAGTGTCACAAATGCACCACTCTTGGACTCAGGGAGGCCAGCACACGGACATGTGCCATCCTTCAGCAACTGGGCATCAGCCTGTTTACAGAAAAGGAAACTTAAGGTATTATGATTGCTATTAATGACCATATATCAGCAACAAGTCAAGAAAGCAAATTACATAGCAAAAGACATTTCCCTGTTTGAAAGAAAGAAAGAAAGAAAGAAAGAAAGAAAGAAAGAAAGAAAGAAAGAAAGAAAGAAAGAAAGAAAGAAAGAAAGAAAGAAAGCCAGCCAGCCAGCCAGCCAGCCAGCCAGCCACATACAAGAACACTGGGCTGTGGCGAATAGAGGCAGTTGCTCTTTCCCTTGCTAAACTCTGAAACCTGCTGAAGCTTGATGTCACACGGCCATAGACGAGAACCACACTGAAATCTACATCTGGGACTGAGGATTCGGTGAATTGCAGAATACTGCACATTTGTAAAAAAAAAAAAAAACCATTGAAAAATGGTGGTTTAGACTAGCCTGCCCATGTAAGCTGCCTTGCAAAATTTCTCCTGCACATAAATTCTTCAAAATAAATAAATAAATGAAATAAATAAACATCGAACCACAACTTTGAATGATGTCTCTTAGCCCAGTAAGCAGGGGTCATAAATTTAGATTCAGTAAACAAATATCCAGTACTGAAAAATTTCTCCTGCACATACTAATTGAAAAGTATTTGTTGTCCATTTGAAAAACAAACAGTGAGGATTGCACATGGTGATGATCAACACATTCAGTCAGCTTTGTTGTTCGGGTTACCCATGATCTCTTATCTTTTAGGTTTGGCTAGTGTGCCTGCCTAATCTTGTTCCCTGGGCTGGCTGTTGCCCCTGTTCCCTCTAGTTGGCTGCTAGGCTAAAAATATTGTAGTACCAGGAATTAGAAACGTTAGCTCTTTAGTATCAGCACAAGGAGATTGTTTTTGCACAGGGCTGGCTTCCGATTTCGGAGGACTGTCTGCATGAAAATGTTGGGGGAATTAAAAATCATAATCATGCAGGCCCCATTGCAAAGTCTCCCACAGACTTGTTGTGCCTGGCATTTTGGAGTTCATGTTCCTCCAGGGAAGCTTGTCTAGCTTGCATGAGAAGGAACAACTCTCTATAAAAAGACCAGACATGGAAGGAAGATTAACATGCAACCATTTAGGCTTGTTGATGTACAAGTGGCTTAAGACTCCCACTGTTCGACGGAGGGCTGTCTGCCCAGCATGGTATATTTCACGGGGCTTCTCTTCGTTTTTAAAAGAAAGACAACTCTAACAGAGCAGCTGGAATTTTAAAGTGCTGGCCTGTGCATTGTCAGAATCTGCTGAAAGGCTTCTGCCTCAAACATATGCCTTTATGCTAAAAGGGTACTCTTTGGGGCTCTTGGCTATGGCTACATCTTTAGCAGCTGGCAAAGAGTGGAGTGTTGGAAGGGTCTTTTTCTTCTTGTTTGCAGACTTGTGGAGAAATGAGAACATAATGCCAGCAGAACCTATTCTTATGGTCCCCAAAGCAGCCCTTAACAATTTCATTGTCCTTTTGAGTCGTGACCACAGTCCCAGAGGCATTGCAGGAAGCTGAGTCATAAATCAGGACACCTGAGTATTGATCCTCAGCCTGCACTTCCAGGCCCCAGAAAGGACTACTAGCATCAATGGGCTGAAATCCGACAGAAGAGACATAGAAAACAGCAGGAATCTACAGAGGTAACTTTGGTTCTTTCCATCCTGAGGTCCTTTAGGTGTGCAGCAGTATTGGCTCTGCAAATGACAATGAAATTCAAACTGCAGTTTCACATGGTCCTACTGCAACACAAGGTTTCCTATAACAACCCCTCAGTGCCTGCCTTCAGTGGTAAGAGTCTAGCAGTGCAATCCTATATATATCTACTGAGAAATTGGTCCCATTGAGTGCAGTGGAGCTTTACTCCAGGTAGGACTGCATCCTTAGAGCGCAATCCTAACTTGGAGTTAGGCCAGCACAGTTAGACCAGCAAAGTTTGACTGGCACAAGGGCCACCATAAAGAGCGTTTGCACCACTCTCAGAGTCAGGGAGGATGGCGCACATCTGTCCCTTGTGCCGGCCAAACTTTGCTGTGCCAGCCTAACTCCAGATTAGGATTGTGCTCTTTGTCATGGCAAGTAGTGCAATCCTATATATGTTTAACTCAGAAGGAAATGCCGTGGGGCTTCCCCCAGCAAATGTGCATAGGCTTGCAGCCTGAACTTCCTTGGTCATGGTGACCTAATTAGGAATATATAAACCAGTAATGGCACAGAGTGCTCAGGGGATATGCATGACTAAGAATGCAGGAAAGCATCACATACCCCATGTTAAGCATGCAGAAGCCCCAGGTTCCTTTCCCAGTTAAGGCTGGGAAAGACCTTTTTCTGTTTGAAATCCTGGTAAGCTCTTGCCATTTAGTTGGCAATCTTGTGCTAGACGGCTCAATAGTTTGTCCTGGGATAACTGATGTCCTGTTTTCTATGACTGCTCTGATTTGGCAGACCTGGGACTAGATGGATCAGACCAGATGGCCCAGTCAAGAAGACGTGGCCCTTACACAGTATTTCCTGCCCTTACTTCCTATTTCATAATATAGCACTAATCCAGCTGCAGAAGAACCTGACACCCAGACAAGCCTTTTCAGCATGCCCAGCTATTTTCTGGTCTGAATGCTTCGAGGCCAAGGAGGCCGTGAGGGCTTGGCCTGTAATTGTTCACAAAACAACAAAACTCTCCGTTTCTTGTTCTACAAAACGCTCGGATAATTACTGCGATTACGCTTGCTGCTAAACAGCAAGTGCCATAGATAAAGACTCTCGCAATTCAGAGTGCCAGCATGCTTATTACTACCTCTGTTTGTTTTCATTAACCAAAGATTTAACTGCCTTGGTAACCAGCAATTCTGGCTATATTTGTCGTCTGACTGAGGTCAGGACAGCACGCAAATGTCTCTTTCCAGGGCTGAAACTCTGTGATTTGTGTCAAGCTATTCATTCATTATTACAAATTGTCTGTCGGTGTTTGGCAAGAAAAACAAAAATTAAGAAAGCTTAGTGAACCCTTTCTCTGAAACCTGAAAGGATAGATAAATTCCAGACTTAAAATGTTACCGATACAGAGCTCAGGAAAGAGTGGAAGGGAGGGGGAAGAAGCTAAAGAACCCCTTTCCTATGGTAAGATAGTCCACCCAGGCTATCAATAAAACATACACAGGAATGGGGGCTAAATACAGTTGATAGTTGATTACAGGTGGGGCCTTTTTATTTGCAAGGATTCTGTTCCCAGAATGCTCGTGGATAAAAAACACCCTCAGGTAATTACATCTGTGGATTTTGCTCCCCCCAAATCCTACCGGAGCACTGCTTTCTGTGTGAAAACAGGGCTTTATTCTGCACCAGGGAGGCCTGCAGGGGGGGCTGCGGGCCTCCCAGACCCCTCCAGACCTCAGATAAGCACTGAAGCCCCGAGGTGTCCAGTGGCACCACAATCACAGAAGCAGCATCAGGACACCCCTGCAGCCCCAGGCCCCGCCCCCCAAACTACTCAACTACTTCTAACGTCCGGGTAAGACTTTGGGAACTGCTGACCTGAACATTAATTTGTTCCAGGGATTATTTTATTCAAGCAGCTCTCTCTCTCTCTCATGGGGCAATTCATTAAACTGTTATAACTTTGGGGCACCAAATCTTCGCTGCTCTTAAGAAGAAAATGAAATCAAGCAAATGGTCTATTGCAGAGGTTCTCAAACTGTGGGTCTGTGGTCAGAACCCAATTTTTGGTGGGTCCTGAAACTGACCAGGCAGATTATGCTATGTGCACCAAGAGTTACATAACTTGCTACTTGTGGAGGGGAGCACAGCTGCCCAGTTACCATCATAGCCACAGAAAAATTGGTAAACTTTTTAAAGTTGGGTCTGAATGCTAAAACGTTTCGGAATCCCTGCTCTATTGTGTTGAGGAGGCCAAGGCAACATCTTAGCAATTTAGTCAATGGATCTGTCTAACAGGTCACACACAATACTGAACACTTGAAGGACTACACAGGCAAACTACAAATACATTAGCAATGTAGGGACCTAATTTCTCACTATACCCTGGAGACAGGCACATTCCTGTTTCATTCCTTTTCCCCTTTGGAAAACAGACTTTGAAAGCTGAGGTAAAAAGGTAAAGGTTTCCCCACAACCAAATGGTCTAGTTGTGACTGACGGTATGGGGTGGTGCTCATCTCTGTTTCTAAGCCGAAGGCTGGCGTTTGTCCAAGGACAAGCTTCCGTGGTCATATGGCCGGCATGACTATACGCCAAGGTGCACGAAACTCCTTTACCTTCCCACCTAAGTGGTACCTATTTATCTACTATTTATCTTACATTTTTACATGCTTTTGAACTGCTAGGAGCTGGGAGCTCACTCCATCGCATGGTCTTGAACTGCCAACCTTCCAGTCAGCAAGTTCAGCAACAGCAGTTTAACCTGCAGCACCACCACATCCCTGCAGAGAGAGACAGAGAGAGACTTGACTAAGGTCACCCAGGAAGCTTCACGACTAAGTAGGGATTTCAACCTGGCTCTTCCAGGTCTTAAGCCCAGCTCCTGAACCATTACACCGTCCTGGCTCTCATGAGACTAACTGAAGGCTGAGACCAGGAACCTAATCCACTTAAATCTCAAATCTAGTCCCAGTTGGGTGACCCGAACTCAGGAAGTTTCAACCATTGTGCTGGAGAACATTGGTGTGCTGCAAATGGTCTGCAGGTCCACTGTGGGACTTACTTACTTCTAGAATCTTTATTGGCATAACAAAACACATAGAACAACGACAGCAGTATAGGGACAAAATACAAGAATTAATATGAATATGACAAGGTAACTTTGAGGATCTCAGATAAATAGCCAGCAACAGCTGCAGTCAAGGAATCACAAACATCACTCATAAACTCAGATAGAGTAACATCAGAAGGCATGAAATCTGATGGAATCCAGGGTGCAAAATAATGATTACGGATATCAAGGTGAGCTGGACAAAAAAAAAGAATGTAAACAGAGAATCAGGAGACTCGCATCAAAAGAAACAGAGCCTTTTTTCCCCACAGGATATTACGAAATCGACCAGCATGGACTGCCGAGGGGAAGATGTTAAAATGAGCTAACATAATGGCTCTTCTGTGCAACGGGTTGGTTAATTAATAAAAGTAATTGGGTGCATGGTCTAGGAATGGAACTAAACCAAAAAAAAGAGGGGAACAGGTAGGATTGAGATTGTTACATAGATAATTAAATTCGAATAACAAAAGTTTATCTTTTATTAAGGAGTAGGCTCTTGGGAGACTCATATCCGCCAAGGATTCCAAAGAGAGATCAAGTGAAGCGAGTTTGTTGTCTAATAAACGAAACGTCCACTGTGGGACTTTGGGGGGGGGTCATGTCTTTGTAGGGCAATTGGGGGGAATCTAAGCCCCCAGTGCAGTGTGCTTTGTCAATTGTCAAAAAACTGATGGTGTGCCTTGACAATTGTGTGCCATGAAATGAACAACTCTGAAAATCGCTGCCCTGGAGAATCACTGCAGTCACGTGACCATCACTGCACTAAATGGAGCCGTGCGTTGACTCAGTCAGGCAGCTTCACCTGCTTCTCCCTGGAAGAGTCTGATTAAGACTGTTGCCCAGAGGGCTCTTGTCGTCACACAGCCCTCCGCTTATACAATGAGCCGACAATGACAGTGACGGAGGAAATCGACCCCAGAGCCTAGCATTCTCAGAGTGCAAGCAGGCCCCGTTTTAAAGCCTGTCCACATCAAACTGACAGAGACGTCAAAATACATACCGTGTTGCTTCTCTCTAGTTGGCATTATTAAATATCTACCAGTGTGTTTTGCCAGGGTTTGTAATAAAAATAAATCTGCCATATTGTCGGTAAATATGGTATGCAAATCACTTAGATGCTATGGTGATGGTTGTCAGAGGAAACTCTTTCCGAGTTTTATGTGCATTGCTACAGGGAGAAGAAAAATTTAATGTCCAGATCTGTCATGTCTCAGCTCTTTATCAATTCTCCCTCCTGCCCAGCAAAAGGGTGCTGACAATTTTGAAGAACTTGCTCAGGATCTTATCCTGGTGTTAACCCCGTTGCCAGCAACTGGGAAGATTTGTTACCAGTGATGTCATTGTTGAAACGGTCTTCAAACAGCTTTTGCAGAAGACACTGAGAAGCATCTTTCTCCCTCTTTAACGTCTTTAATCTTTTGTAGTAATGTCTGGATCATCAACAGAAATTAAGGGCCCAATCCTATCCAACTTTCTGGTGCTGATGCAGCCCCGAGGTAAGTGAGCAACTGTTCCCTTACCTTGAGGAGGCCTCCATGCCTGCACCCCAACCACAGAATGCTGCACACACTCCATTGGGGTGGCTACACTAGGGCTAGAAAATTGGATAGGATTTGATAGGGAACAAATGTGGATAAAAATGGAATTTTTTAATTAAATCTTTAAAAAATTGTGATTTTTTTTAATTGCTTGGTGTCTTATTTTAGATGGTTCCTTTCTCTGCATAACAGAACACAAAATAACTTCTCTACTACACTATGTAATGGATGACTCAAAAGAGTTGTTCTCATCTGGTATTTTATGGTCCATTCAAACTGCGGGTTGGGGCCCACTAGGTGGGTCTACAATCATTTCAAAGTGCATTTTATTTTTAATATAGTAGACGTGATGCTACCATGGTATTGGACTGCATTTGGGGAAATGTTACAGATCTGTACTTTTCACAGGCTACTGTGTATATGCTTTTAACAATGACAGTCAATGGGCTTCCAGGGTAAATGTGGCTAGGATGGCAGCCTTTGGGATTTTTGGGAATTTTTTTTAACAGATCGGCAACTGCTTGGCAGAGTTAGGAGGGCTTTATTTTAAATACATTTTAAAATGTATATATTGTAAACTATTAATTTACTTGCTTAATTGATTTAATTTTATAATATGGGGTGTTAAAAAATTTCCTGCTTGATGATGTCACTTCTGGCCATGACATCATTTCCAGGTTAATGACATCACTTCTGGTGGGTCCCAACAAATTACCATTCTAAAAAGTGGGTCTGTATACGAAAAAGTTTGAGAACTACTGACTTAAAAGGTGAGGTTGTATACACTGATGTCTTCAACATGGGGCCTCGACATGCAGCCTTCACAATTTGTGTGATCACAACGGCAGTACATGTATATTTAGGCCCTGTGTGGAGGATTTGGTTCCTTCTATAGGCACCTCCATTGAATCACTTCCAGGTCATTGGCGTGGGGGGCTGCCTCATCTACTCCCATTAGCGAACTTACTATGGTCAATGATTGCCTGAATGGTTTTAGATTGCCAACAGTTTACCCTCTATTACAAGAATCAATGGCAGCAGCATTAGCTGCAAGTTATGTACTTACTTAAGAGGGATGTGGGTTAAACCGCTGCTGCTGGGCTTTCTGACTGAAAGGTTGGGAGTTCAAGACTATGCGATGGAGTGAGCTCCTGTTGCTTGTCCCAGCTCCTGCCAACCAAGCAGTTTGAAAGCACATAAAAATATGAGTAGATGATGTGAGTAGTACCACTTTGGTGGGAAGGTAACTGTGTGCCATGCGCTATGGCATATAGTCATGCTGGCCACATGACCACGGAAGCTTGTCCTTGGACAAATGCCAGGCTTAGAAACAGAGATGAGCATCACCCCCTACAGTCAGTTACGAGTCTAGACCATTCGGTCGTGGGGAAACCTTTACCTTTTTATGTACTTAAAGCCCCCCAAATGTATTCTCACATAAGAAAGCAACAAATCACAAGTAGTGAAGTTTCATGAGGAACTCAGACCCTTGGATCTGGAAATGTCCGCAACACCTGCAATGTGCCACCACACCTGTGGAGCAGAGCACGTGTATCTCTTCTTGGTCGTGTAACAGCTGTCCAAGGCAGGCTGAAGCAGGGGCTGTCCCTGGGCTTTCTGTAGTAGGATGCAGGGTCGGGGTGACCACTATCACGTTTCAACTTGAGTCACGAAAAGCATATTGTAAACAACAGGCAATACGAAATGCACACATTCTGAAATGCTCTTACTTATAGATTTAGAAACCTTTATTGGCATTAAACTTACAAACAAAAGGTAAGTACAAGTGGAAAAAAAAAAGAAATTTCGGCTATGGGGTAAATGAGATGGTTTACGCTTTGGGTTTAGATTTGGATACTGCTAATAAAAATTCTGCCACCAAATAAGTAATGCCCGTCGAATAATCACGAAGAAGTATAACAAGAGGATCACTAAAGGAGGCAAAGAGGGAAGAGAGAAAGGGTTCAAGTAATTTGGTTCTTAAACTTGTATGGGCAGGACAACGAAGTAAAATATGATCTAAAGTATCTGGCTCAGATGCACAAAGGTTGCACAGTCTATTATGGCGGGGAATATTGAGGAACCTACCAAAGTGAACAGCAGACGGGAATATGTTCAACCTTGCTAACATGAAGGCCCTTCTTGCACTAAAATTGGTTAACTTAACAAAATAATTCGAAGGTCGATCCAATGAAGGAGAGAGAACAGGAAGAGAGAAGAGAGGGGAACAGGTCGGGTTTAAATTAGGAAGGAGGGTATTAAATTCTTGTTCCCAAAGTTTTGATTTAATAAGCTGGTGTGCAGTGTGAAGATTCATGTCAGCCAAAATTTCAGGAGAGAGACCCAAAGAAGATAGCTTGGTTTCAAGAATTTTGAACCATTTGAAGGAAAAGGGATCTTTTAGTTAATCTAGGAGAATGGAGTCAAAGTTAAGATGAATTTTAATGCTCTACTTAATTAATTTTAATGCTCTACTGGCCATGACCCAGAGTCCTCTAACCATCAGGGACAATTAGGCAGGAAATTCAGGATCAATAATTATTTTTCCCCATATGTTTCTCAACCAGGCACGCATAGACGGGAAAAAAGAGGTTGACATTCCCTTCACAATAGCTGGGACGTGAATGCTTAACCTTCCCTCCCGCCAGCTTTCCCAATCAAAAATCACTTCCTTTGGGCAACTGTTTACATTTTTTCACTGTGGGGAAAATGCAGGCACTTATATTCTTTCCTCCGGTGAAGCAAACAGCATTTAAACACCTCCACGTCCCTTGCTGCTGCTACTGCTGCTGAAAAAAATGATGAGACTTCTGTGGTTGCATTTCAGGACTGAAAAACAAGTCAGGCAATCCAATCATGGACCCTCCCTGAGGTACACGTTGTTTAGTCCTAATTTTAGCTGGCAAGTACAATGAGAGAGTTAACAGCCCTTATTATTGTCCTGTGGAGAATGGAACACTGCAGTAGGCAGGATGATTAGTATCCTGCCCTGAGACAGGTTTGGCTTACCAAATTACACCTTTTGTGGCCCATCACTGTCACAGGTACACATTTGAGACTCCCACACAGTGAACATTGCATTTTTAAAAAGCTGATGTTCAAAAGCCAGAGAACTGACCAAGGTGGCTGTGCCAATGTTTAAGCAATCGCACCGTATATTAGTCAATATAATCAATATAATATTGATATTAGTACCTGTCGGCATTATTCCATTGTACCAGACCCAGACCAGTTTAATGGTTCAACAGCTTTAACTTGAAGCACCACACCATGGAGTTTTAGTCCAGGCAACTTGTGATGTGCAAAACCAAGCACATTTTCTGCTTTCTCATGCCTCATCACATTAGAATCTGGCCTTCACCCATAGGTGTGTATAGAAGGCATGAGAATACCCATGTTTCACCTGTTACGAGGCCTTGCATGAGACTGCTTGCATGCCTAGTGCAGATACAATGTTCTCCGTTTCCGAACTATGCTTCGTAGATTCAGAACGTGCTGTAGAAATGCCTGCTGTTCAAGACTCCAAATACCACCGCCCTGTACCTGCTACCCACCTCCTCTTCCTGCACTGGCTGCATTTCAAAATGCAGAGTATGCTGTGGAAGAGTATTAAGTATGGAGTGGAAGTATGAAGAGTATGCAGTGGGAGAGAAAATGTGGGGGAGAAGTGGAGGAGCAAGAACGAGGAATAGCTAAAGGAGCTTGCTATGTTTAGCCTGAAGAATAGAAGATGAAGGCCCAAACCAAACATGCAGTTATTCTGTGAGCATATCAATGAGTTTTAACCCAGCCGGGCTTCGCAACCACACATTCAGGGGTTTCCTTGTGGAAAAGGTAATGCTAATTCCTCCTCCAGTGCTGTTAATCATTTCTTGGCAAACCTCTTGCATCTTCATGTGCCCCAGCAGCATTGTCAGCTGAAAAGCGGGGGGGGGGGGGAGAATTCCCCTGAGGGTTTGGCACTCTGAGGAAAGTCAACTTCCTGGCTGCCCAAGTGACCTGGCGATTTACAGGGCCCAGCAGCACTTATTTATTTTTGTATTTATATGCTGCCTTTTCATCCTCAGATTTCTCTTCAGATATACACAAGGAGGTTTACATAAGCAGGCCTGTCCTAGACCCAATAAGGGTCTTTACAATACAGTTCTGTTTCTATATATCTCTATCTAGAACCTCTCTGTCTCCAGATGTTTCCTTCATGGTGTAATCATTTCTTTTAGTTGCACAAGACATGCCTTGAGCTTCCACAGACGGCTAAACAAATCATGCTGAGAGCTGGGAGTCTTCCAGTTCTTACTCTTGTCATTGACACGCTCAGCATTCCAGTTTGTTCTGCACGCTTTTTGTTTATTGTGATTTGTTTACTGTGCATTCAGGCTTGTGCCGGCAGCCATGTGAGATTTGCATGTTCATTAGTGTGCTCAGGACTGCAGCATGATTTCTGGTTTTATTTCCCCCTTCCAGCTGCATGCACACATGATGGGAGCAAGGCCCCGGCCATTCTTCAGGGCTTGCTTTCAAGCCAAGCAGGCATAGGATTGTGCCCCTGAATGTTTCCTCTCCTTCTTTGTCCACCTCTTCCTTTTCCAAACCAGGGAGTGGAAGGAGGAGGCAAGTAGGTAGAAAGAGGTGGGCAACCCCACCAATCTGCTGCCTGAGGCGACCATTTAAGTTGGCCTCATAGACAGGCCGTCCCCAACCATCCATCTCTCTCTCTCTCTCTCTCTCTCTCTTTGACCTCATCTCTTGATCAAATATAATTTTCCTACTTTTTCAAAAGGCTAAACTAAGGAGGAGGGATTATTTAGGTAAGAAAAACCCAATATTCCTTGCGTCCTTTTTGCAAGAAAAAACCCAAAGAGCTTGCATGTTAGTTCTTTAATAAAGTAGGCCACAGCTAAGTGAACATCCATTCAGTATATGGTCATTGCCATTCTGCAGTAACATGATTGACATTACATGCAAAAGTCTTGAAAACAGTTGTACGGTAAAGGTGGGAGAAAACCAGATGAGCCTCTAAATACACTGAAAAAGATTTTAGAGTCCCACACATTAGCAATTGATCAGCCTCTTATACCACGTATTTTCAATCAGATTACCTTGTCCATGAACTGTATGAACAGCTTATCTTCCAAAGACAGAATTGGTATTTTAAAAGTAGGAACTGCCCCCTTAGAGTAAACATCAGATAAGGCAAGATGGGATTATTACAACCTAACATCACCCTACTCTTTTTGGGTTGATGCGCATATACAAATCCCCCCAAATTTCCAGTCGTATAAAATGCCAGACTCCATTGTATAATTGAGAGAAAGCTGGGTACAAGGTAGCTTAAGATAATTCCTCCAGTGGAGCTGCTCAGATTTCACCTGCCTCTATCAATTTAAAGCACTGTTATTTTCTGAAACTGTAGATAAATGACAGACATCAGAGGAAGGTAAGAAATACTAATTATGGCAAACACTTTGGAAAAAAAATCCAACCAAGAGTAAAAGAATAAAGACCAAAAATTCTGCAGTACAGCCAAATTTCATGGTTGCATGGCTCTGAGAAACAATATGATCTCTGAAATCAGTAGACAGCAGAAGAGCCAATTATAACAACATTATAAAATACTCAGGTCTTCCCCCCCCCCCCAATAGGGTGAAATTCTCCAAGTCCTTTCTTGCTTGGCTCCCCATTCCTAAGCAGGAGTTTGCTAATGGCACTTGCCATGTGTCTTACAGCAACACATCTAGGCACAGATGAGTAAGGGTAGCAATGTTTAGAGGACCAAAATTAATCTCCAGACATCCTGTAATCCTCTTGGCATCCTTACAAAAACAAGGAAATTAAATAAACCTGCATGCAGACCATAAGGCTGAGTTCTAAGGTGGTTTAATGTCAAAGTTTTAAATGAAAGGGAGTGCTGGATTTAAGAAGCCTTGCATAACATTGACAGTAAATATGCTCTTAAGTCTTTAATCGCTATCAATTGAAGATTTGCTACACTAACGTGCGCTGTATATATTGTTAGGCTCTGTTCTCAAGTTCTCAGTATCACTACCACTTTTACAAGGCACAAGGGCACCTCTGCAAGCAGACTTACTCCGGAGCCAGTCTGTCCATGAGGCCAACTGAAACAGGTGACCTTCAGGTGGTAGAATGATAAGGGGCAATTACCTCCATCTGGGCAGATGCACCCACTGTTTCCTCCCACTGCATTTGAAAAAGAAGATGGGAATGGAGCAAAAGAGGAACTGTGGAGGAGAGGAGAGTGGTGGGCTAGAAAGTCCAGAAATCCAGTGCGTGGGAGGAGAAGCAGTGGTTGGAGTGTCGCAGGTAAAGGAGACACCAACTGCTTAGATGCTGGGATGCTGGCACTGAAATACCCAATAGTTTTGAAAATGTGAATTAAATCTTGTGTAGTAGCAATTACCTGCTAATTTTAGTCTTTTGTTCAGACCATTAATGGGCAAAAGAGTACTGTTGTATTTATTGTCAGGGCCAATTGAATTCTGGTAGTGTCAATTCACCTCCCATCAAAAAATAAAAATCATTCCATTTACTTCAGGCTTAAATGCTAATATGGATTTTCCATTGCTCAGAACTGAAAATCTCCTATTGGTCTGTAGTAGTCAATACTGTCCCCAAAGTAGTACTTGGAGGACTGTTGTTCATAGGAGAGCCGTGAGTGGCAAGATTCTCTGAGCCTTGGGGGCAGGCTGCAGTGTGGTTCGATGGATGGGGAGAAGAAATCTTAATGTGCATTCCAATGGCTATTCATCATGTACATTTTTGTGGTCTATCACTATGATACTGTTACAGTTCTACTGGGCGTGTCTGGTAAAAAAGCAATGTGCACAAGAACCGCGCATTACTTGGAAATAAAGCTTTGAAAAAATATCCTTCACCATTGTATCTCTACAGAAGAGCTGAAGGGGAAAAAAAACAAGCAACTTTCTTTTTCTATCACCAGCGAAGTGCAAAATCCTTTGTAAAAATGCCTTTCCTAATGCGTTACATATTTCACGGGTAAGAGATTTTCATTTCCAAGTGCGGCAGAAAAACACATTAGAGAGAGCTAATGAGGTTTTTTTAGAGCTGACATCACTGAGCCGTTGCCCTTCTCTTGACGAGACCTGGAAAACTCCAGCTATAGTGCACTCCACACAAAAATGCCCGGGTAAGCAAAGAGTTTGGTCATCAGACGTGGCCACTGTGGCTTCATTAGGGTTGACCTGTATGCCAGAAGCTATTTTAAATGTAATCTGTTCAACCTTAATGCCCAAGTAAGGTTAAAGATCTCCAGCAAGCCAATGGGTTGGGTCTATCTGTCTTAATAAGTCCACAATTCTTCCCCTGAGTGAGTAGAATTAGCCTATATAATCTAGGGCAATGCAGTATATAGCTTAACTGGCTACCTGAGATTGAGAGCCTATTTAAAAGGAAGGGAGTCTCATTGCAGGGAAGCCCAGATTTTCAGTTCTGCCAAGTTTCCATCCGGTACAGCTCAAATGGACAGCACTGGGTGAGATTCAGAGCAAGAACTATGAGTTCAAAGTCTAACCGCTAGAAAGGAACATTAGTACAACTTGGTTAGCTTTATTCACTGTGAAGGAGGTTCTGGGCACTGAAATGTTAATTATCTTTCGCTTGCTTGCTTCTCTTACCATTCTAAGCAGTTCCCAGAAATACTTTAGCCTGCTCCCATATTGCAAGAGAAACTTGGTCTTCAATGAAAGAAGACATCACGGAGATAAAAAACAAAAACAAAACAGAAATCTTTTTGCCCTTTATGGAAGAGTGTGCTGAGCAGACCATGTGCGTGGAAAATAAGAAAAAAAACAACAGACAAGGTTTCAAAAAGGGTACAGAATATTGCAGCATTATGGCCCTCCATGGGCTTTGTTCATGGGCTTCATGGAGACTATGGATTTCCTGAAAACAGCTACAAAAATACATCCCAGGCAGTACCATACAGCACAACCTGTTCAACTGAGAAATGTTAGGGAACAAGTTTGAGATTTAGGTCTAAATGTTTCTAAGAGGTGAACACATATTACAAGGAGTCTCCCATTTGGCTTTCCATTTGCCATTTTGGGAACATTGGCTGTTTCGGTGATGAGAAAATCCAGTACAGGGCTTTATCAGGCCACTGTCTCATGGCCTGATGGGTGCACTCAAGATGAAATTGAATTTTTTTTCTTTTCAACATTTACGTCTCGTTTTCTCGGTGCTGAATTTTAGAGAACCCATGTTTTACTTTCTCTCCAGACTGAATAACCTGGAATGGGAAAACATACATTTGCTTTCCCCATATTTAGGCAGGAGACTCTCCTATCAACCTTGTAGATTACATGTTGTGTGTCATTTTACGTGATGAGAGACTAAAACGTACTACTTCAAGAGTCCAAGTGGCTGCTAGCAAAGTAAGCCTACTTGCACTTTTGGCTGTACGTTAGACCTTCATGTTAACTTGTGCACGCTGAAAGTCAACCATTGACAAATGGGTGACTTTCACTTGTTTTGTGAAGTGTGAAAATGGGTTGCCTGTACCCTGTCTGTGTTCTGACCAGTATAGTTAGGCTTAGCCAGTTCCATGGGGCGTCGGAACACCTGCTGATGTGCAAAAGCCAACCTCATTGGCTTCCTGAACAGCTGACTTAAATTTCCAAGGGGCTCACGATGGTGAAGTCAGAATCCTTGCTGTTATTGCTGCTGTCATCATCAGGGCTGGAACTGAGGTTACTAGACGAGGCGGACATGGAGCCCCTCAGTGGATCAGAGAAGGTGAAAGAAGAGCATCCCAGGGTCTCCTTCTTTGTGGTCATCTCCTTGCACACTGGTGTGGTTGGCACGTGCTCTGGGGCAGCACTCGCATTCCCGCCCTCTTCTTTGGAAACAAGGATATAGTCACTGCTGTGCTGGCTATCAGAGTTTCCACTGGCATCATCAACAACCTAGGAAGCAGACAAGGATGTTGAAGAGCTTAGCAAAGGCAGAAAAAGTCCAATAATTCTGTTTATTAAACCGAGTCTGTTGCACTCATCATCACAGCTGGCACATACCTTTACAGGCGTGGCTGCCGCTGTCTCCACAATCGCTCCCATGTAAAACCGTATGCCAGAAAAGGTACAAATAAAGGGGGTCCTAGCTGGGAACTCTTTAAGTAGGGCCTCTCCTACAGATCATAAAGGATGAATGGATTTATATGCACAGAGGTGTTCCCTAATATAAATAGACATAGGACTTTAACTGCTTTTAGGGCATTTGCAATTCCCCTCTGCCTCAGTCTTTGGCATTCAACTCTTATAGCAACTAAACCTAAAAATATGTGCATATAAGAATACAGAATACATAGAAATTCTTCCCCCGTTTACCCTGCCCCCCCATTCCTCTGTCATCTCCTTTGCGTCAGTTTCTTAATCGTGAGCAGCGGCATCATGCAGCCGCAACACTGGGCGGGAGGAACGGGTAAGCGGCAGCCTGCCCGTTGCGTTCCGGTCCACGGGGGCGGGGAAGACGGCGAAACGGGCAGGCTGCCACTCACCCGTTCCTCCCGCCCAGCGTTCCGGCTGCATGACGCCACTGATCGTGAGCCCTTTGGGGCACAGCCCTGCACTGTCTTGTCTTGTAAAGTGTCAAGCACATGAATAGCACAGCAATAATATTATTAATAGTAATAATTATACACACACATCATCATCATCAAGAATATGGATTTTCCAAATTTTTCATTTGGATTTCATGGATTTAACATTTTTCAAACACTGTGGTTGTACACATTTTCCCCAGCTTTTAAGTGTCTGATGAACATGCAAATAAAATAATTTTTATCTCTGTGCAAGAAAGATTTCACATGTATAGCAGCTTCCAGTGATTCACAATCAGAAAAAAAGCACACATTAATGAGGTTTGATGCTAATTGTAGCATTGCAATGAGTATCTTTTAAAATAACCCCATTTCACAGTTTAAAATAAGAATGCTAAGTTTGTGTACAATTATTTTCTCAACCCATTTTCATATAAAATAGATGCTCGCATTGGAATACCCGGAAGCTTGTGCAAACGGGTGATATTTCCAGAGGTGAAATATCTCCCCACTCTTTCCTCTGCCAGTTTCTGTTTAGGAAAACTCATAGTGACATGAAGCATGTTTTCTCCCATCTGCCACTGCTACTGAATAAATGAAAAATGACAGAATTATACTTCCAGAAGCTTTGAAAGTTAACAACCTTACACCCAGTGCCATATGGCTTCTCGGAACATTTTTCCTGATGAGTATCTGCTGATGGGATGAAACTTACTTGTATCATCTCTACACTACAGTAAGTGTCCCCCCCAAAAAAATGTTTCAAAAAGGACAGCAAGACCTGTGGGTGGATGCATGCATGTTCCTTTAACTTATTGCTAGAATGGGAGTGTCAGGTAGATGTAGGCAGATGAGAGGCATTTGCTGCAGTTGCTGACAGAGGTAAAGAAGCTCCGTTTTATCTCTGCTAGTTGAGGGCTGGGGAGGGGCTGCAGCTTAGTGGCAGAAAACTCGCCTTGCATGCAGCAAGTCCCAGATTCAATCCCTGGCATCTCTCAGTAGGGTTGGGAAATAATGGTCTGAAACCCTGGAGATGTGCTGCCTTTAGCCTGATCCAGTGGGGCTCTTCTTACGTTCTTATCATCCCCAAAGGATTTTCTATTTTCTGAGGCTAACTGCAGGACAAAGGAGGGCTAAGTTAAAACTGGTACTACTGCTGAAAAGGCATGAAGCAGTGATGAGCAAAAGTTGCTGGGCTGCCACCAGAGGCGTTTCTATAGGGATGGCAAAGCTCTAAGTTTTGCAAGAAGCCTTACCCTGTCATGTAAATCCCTCCTCTCCCTTGCTGCTGTAGCCAGTAAGCAGCGTGAAGATTGGCTAAAACGGTGCAGGAGGGGAGTGATTTCTGCTGCAAGGTAAGGCTTCTTGCAAAACTTAGAGCTTTGCCATCCCTGTAGAAACACCACTGGCTGCCACCCACTGATATGTTCACTCGACCTTTGACCCTGAAAACCCACAACATGTCCTTCCACTGCCACCACTTTTGCCAACTGTGCTTAAGACACTGAAACTGGGGACCACATTTCAGTTTGCGCTAGCTTTTTGGCACAATGACATGAATTTGGCACAATGACTCCATGCACAACAGTTTCCAAACTTATGCAATTCTAGCAAACAAGCAATCTGTGAGAAGCAGCCCTAAGTGGGGAAGAAAAAGGAGAGGATGAGACATAGAAAATGACAATACAATTTTTACAGCAGTGTTATTCAAATTGTGAGTCAGGACCCACTTGGTAAGTCACGACCTGATGTCAGGAGGGTTGTAGAAAGCTGGGAGCAGCCATCTTGAAAACTGCAGACCTTACTCTTGTTATATTCCTTTTGTGAGTGTTAACAGTTTGAATTTTCAAGTGAGGTTTTTTAAAAATTTTGTTTTTAGTTCGGTCCTTTACATAATATTTTGCCCTAATCTTGCTTTTTGTCAGGGATCTTTCATGGTTGTACAATTGCTGCAGTCCAGGAATGTCGATTTGCATTTTAGGAGCATCATTTTATTATGCTACAATGACAGCACTTCCTGCCACAACATCTCTTCCAGGTTAATGACATCACTTCCAGTGGGTCCCGACACAGGTGCCATTCTAAAAAGTGAGTCCCGATCTAAAATGTTTGAATACTACTGTTTTACAGAGTAAAGGTAGTGGTCATCAAGGCTATATATATGAGGCTGTCTCAAAACATACATTCTGCTGACATTGGTGCTAATACATTAACTAGGATAGCAACTGATGCACTATGATGCTCCTATTAATTAACGGCAAGGTTTTAAAAGCTTATGCTGCACTCAGAATATGCTGCCAGTCTGACCTAAAGACATCACTGCTCCACATTTCACCTCATTAAAACTAGTGTCCTTTTTGAAAATAAAAATTAATATGTGCATTGCACAGGCTCATTGAACAATTTTTAATCTTCTGAAATTTCATTATGAATTATTAACATTATGAAGGGTCAAAGTTTGCTTCTTTTTGCTCTGTATATGAAAGCTAAACATGGCAAAGCAAGACATGAACTAAATTGGGGATAATATTAATTTTTTTTTAACAGTAAGGTTTTATACATATAATTTACTGGAGCTGATTTTCCAGCTTATTTTTTGCCAAGTGGTGATTAAAAGTAGAGGTGTTTGAAAATTGTGTTTTCTACTCAGAAGTAAGCCCATTGTGTCCAGTAAGACTTAGGCTGTAATCCTATGTTTCTCAGTGGAAATAAATACCTCTAATACAAAGCCCACAAAGGGAAGGAAAACAAACCTCAGATCTAGCACACATTCAAGAAGGCCAGGGCTGGTTTAAGGGAGAAGACTTATTAGGACCAATAGTGATACTGTAAGATGGCACAAAGTGGACAAGGCCTGCTGGCTTGCCAAAGAGCTAAGAAGTGCCTTTGTGGACGAAGGCCACATGCACTGTCAGGGTATCTGGCTACCTACTGTACTTTTACCACTCGCAATTCCACAAGCCTACATAGGCCCCAATAGGGGAGGGAGGCAGGACTTCAAATATAATTTTAATGATATTATGGTTAGATCTGGGCAAACCATTATCTGCATTATGATTTTTTTCAGCAGTTTCCAAACTTATTGGGGTCACAGCGCCTGCCTATCACAGCCGCTTCCTCATCCTGGCTCTCCTAGGTGCCACCATCTTGGATCGCGTGAGATCTCATGCAATCCAAGATGGTGGTGCCTGGGAGAGCCAGAAGAAGAGGCCACAAGTGACATCCCCTGGTGCCCCTGTACGTTTGCCACAGTGTCCGCAGGTGCCATGGCACACGGTTTGGGAACCACTGCTTTAGTCCAATGAAAGACTATATCTCAGACTTTTCTGAGGCAGGTATCAATTGCCAGTGGGACCTAATCAGCTTAAGGGCTTCAAAGTGAGCCACTGCTACAACAAACCCAGTAAAAACAGTTAAAATCATTGCCCCCCCCCAAAATCAATTACTATTTATTTTCAAAAGCGATTGCGGGCAGGCACCATTAAATTGGTCATTCAAATGAAGGAAACACAATGAATCCCTAACTCCCCATATTCTCCATGTCCGGACAAATGTTCTAAAACTTGGTTTTCCAGAAGGGTAGATTTAGCACTGAATCATGAGGCTGCATAATTATGCTTGGGACCGGAGCCTGCCTCCGAGCTCCAGGGAGGGTTTCAGCAACATTCTATGGCTGGACAGTTCTGAGCAGAAAACGTCTGGACCACGTTGTAGGCCATATCCACTAATTCCAAGTTTTACAGACAAAGTTAAAATGAACTGAGCTGCTGGGTCATGGGGAAAATACAGCCCTCCTTGGGGGGAATCAGCCAATCCAGCAAGCTTCTATTTTTGCTGATTGGCTTATTCTCTTAGGCGTGCTTCGCAGCTGACCAATTAGGCAGAATTCTTTGAAGTGCTCCCCATGCTAACTTTTTAATTAAAATGCAGTACACAAGGGAAACAAAGACATCCTAAATTCAGGGCTTTTCAAGTATATTGAAAAGAGCTTCTGAACAGCACAAGTTCTTTAAATAGCGATGAACCTGCCACATGACACTCAGCTGCCTCTGTTGTCTGTAACGGCAGAAACAGAAACATCTAATTCTGATACACAGCATCACGGACCCAATATAAAAAGACCATAAAACCTAGACGCTCTTTTATCATAGGCATAATTGATTGGTAGCTTCTATTGCACTAGACCTGAAAACTACTGGAAGTTGCTCAAGACCAAACTTATGCCATAGATTTCCTATGGTAATTGGTTCAAATATTGATGTGGCTCCCTGGCAGACTTACTCTGAAGTAAAACTACAGTCATGCCTCATTATCCACTGGGGTTCTTTTCTGGAACCACCATTCGTACATCAGTGGATACCAAGTAAGTAGAAAAACAGCTTTAAAGGCCCATTCTAGGGTGGAGGAGCAAGAAACCGGAAGTGAGACTTTAGTTGAGTTGGTGTAAGTCAGCTTCATCATCTCAACAGCAGATTTACTTATCTCTCTTTTGGAATATCAAAATGTTAACCTTAAAAATCTTACGTATTTATGTGAAAACATGAAAGCAACATAGCACTTCGAAATAAAGTTCATAGATTATTTTGCACTCCAGATAGGACTGCTGAGTCAAACACAACCCAAAGACACTAGCCCACAAGAAAACAAACTGGGTTCAAAGACAGATGGGAAATTTTAAAAGACAAATGGAAATTCTTAAGAAAGATGTACTACAGGGAGACTGAAGGTGTTACTTTTCCCAAGCGAATCTATGCTAATTAATACTTTTCAAAGTTACAAAAAACACCCAACAACACCCTTTCAAAGGCTGTAATTCATTGCACACTAACTTGGGAGTAAGTCACATTGAATGTAATGAGATAAGAGTTGTCAGTCTTTCCTCGATACTCTCTTTTGAACTATTATATTACCCGCGGATTACAATGCATTGTGCCAGCTTTTTGGCAGCAGCCTGTAAAACTCGCAAAGCCATCGTGAGTAATGAGGAAAGATTCCAAGGTTTATAGATTTAACTAGCGGTCAGATTATAGTTCCTAGATTTTTAAATCCAATTCGGCATCTAGTAATATTGTATTGGAGTATTTTTAATGTGTACCTTTGTATATTTTGTTTGGTTATGCTGGTCCTCGACCATAATAAATTTGATTTTGATTCTGATTCTCTTTTGAACTATTCAAAATACTGTTGCAAAAGTACCCCACACCTTGGGGAACTTCTCTGACATGCAAGCAAGTTACCTGCTGCTTTGGGGTGCAGGCTTGCTTTGAGACTGGAACTTCTGGGGTTTCAATAGTAGCCAGCTTGCTGTGATTGTTGGAACAGTAGTGATCATCTTCTATTGTGATTTGTTCATTCTCTTCTGCCTCTAGCTGGCTCTGATTGAAACGGAGGGAACCTTTCAGAATATCCTTGATCTGTTTGACAGACATCACAAACAAACAAACTTTAGCTGCAGTCTAATAGCTGCCACATTAAAGCAGCTCATATTCAATTTTCTTACTCATTGATTGCCTGAATTGTCTGAGAAAATTTACCCAAATGACACCTGTGCTTCTGGTTAAAAACTTTATGGTATCACTGAACCTTCCAGCAAGAAAGCTGAAGTACAGAGAAATGTATTTAAAAGAACACAGAACATTAATTTCCCTGGATGCAGTTAAAACATTGACACATGTCTGTCATAGCGTATGGATGAAAGATGTTTTGCAGGCTAGCCTACAGTTTTATGCAGTACTGTAAAATTGCAGGAGTACATAAATAGATCAGGATTGATAACTGAACACATACACAGCATATTTTTTCCAACTGCAATGGCATATGAATATTGGGAAGAAAGGCAATGTGCCTTTAAACAGGGCTCCCTTCCACCCCTTAACGATAATCATTTTGGCAAGTTTCCACAGTTTCCAGGCAGCCCAATTCTAAGCTGCCCGACACCCAGAGGAGCAGCTGTACCAAAATGGCTACCGCTGCATCCTATGGGTGCCACAGCAGCCGGTGGAGACCCCTTGGTGGAAGTGGACATTCCTTCCGCTACCCTGAAGAAAGCCCTGGCTCTCCAATGGGTCTAATTGGGTTCATTTGGCCAGCACAGACTTGAGAAGCCCTGTGATGAGCTGCCTGGCCTGAAGTGGGGCATAGGATGTGGTGGTTCTGCCAGTTCTATCCCCCGCCCGGGCCTAATCCTCCCTTCCCCTTGCCAACTTCTTCCCTCTCCATGCCTTCTCCACCTCAAATATACTACTGCTGGATTGCCATTTGGCCTCAAGACCACGCTAAAGCTAGGCGCTGACTCACACTGGCCCAGCACAGGCTTATGTTGAGTGTAGGGAGAACTGGGAAGAAATGGCCTCTTTGCTAGAAAGAAACCAAACTCACAAATTTTCCATTGAAAGCTGGTGCAGCAACTAAGAGCGCAGTCCTAACCTGGAGTTAGGCTGGCATAGTTAGGCCGGCAAAGTTTGGCTGGCACAAGGGACACCTTGTAAAGTATGTTTGGACCACTCTTGGAGCCAGAGTGGCCAGCACACATACATGCGCCATTCCCCCTGACTCTGAGGCTGATCCAAATGTGCTTTATGGTGGCTCTTAGGCCAGGTTAGGACTGCGCCCTAAGAGACTGAGCTACTTCCCTGGTTTGAATCTTGCCTCTGCTCACTAGGTGGTCTTAAGCAAGGCCATTTCTTCTCTGTGTCAGCATCCCACCTCCCAGCCGCAGTGTGAGGTTTATAACAATAAACAGGCTTACTACAGGGACAACATCAAGATAGATCATACAAAGTGCTTTACAGGCACTGAAAGTGTTACACTAATGATAAGTATTATTAAATTGCAGTGTTAGCTGGTCTTTTCTTAGTTCCCTGTGTGTGGTTTGAGGATTTCTTACTATAATTGTGATTATGACATGGGCAGCACAATCCTAGCATGCCCCTTACGTCGACGCTACAACGCTACCCCCGCGTTGGTGCTCCATCTCTGAAGCCGACACTACTCGCAGCATTGGCTTCAGAGCGCCGATGGAGAGCCTCCCTTGCGCCGACCGAAGATGATCGGCGCAAGGGATTCTCTGTCCCGTATTGGGACGGGGATTGGTGGGGGGGGGGACATGGGACTTGGGAGGTGGCTGTACAGCCACATCCTAAGCCCGACAGCAAGGCTGCGCAGTCTCCTCAGATCAGCGCCCGCTCTTTAGTGGGCACAGATCCAAGGAGCACATAGGGGAGGATGGTGCTTCCCCTATGGTAAGGAAGTGCCGTGGGGGAGGCTCCAGCCTCTCCTAAGCAGCGTCATATATGGCGCTGGCCCGTTGGCCTCACCAGTCCAGCGCTGCTTAGGATGGCAATGTATTTAGTCACAAACTATGAATCGAGCCCCAAGTACATCCACAATTCTTTTTCCCAGCCTCTAGGAAGAGAAAAGTAGAGGCAATACTGATTAACTTCAATAGGTTAAGCTTCAATAGGTTAGCACAGGGATAGAGACAAACATAGTATATTAAATGGCATATTAAAACAAAATGTTGACAACTGTAAATTAATCAATAGAAATGGGACAACAATATAATCTGTAGTATAACAGTATTACATAGAGCATTTGTCCAACAGTATACCTGCTTCAATCCAGCTAAAGAAACAAGAATTTCATCCTCTTTCTCCAAGTGCTCCTGCAAGATAACTTCTTGAATGTTTCCTACAACACCAAAAATTATAGTTCCATTAGAAACCACCCAAATATAACATGCCTTGATTTACTTTCCAAATCACATACAGAACAGCCAAAAATATATAATGGGACCTTGCTTTATAATGGCCATCCAATTCTGGAGATACCATTGAGTTCTGGGGTGGAACTACGGAGGAAGAAAACACAGGAGAGGCCTTGGGTGGACCAGGTAGAACCTTGTATGGGAGGGGGAAGCAGCTTTTGTGTCTTGCCTGGTGAATGAGAATTTCCAGCATGGGTTGATGAGCACTGCTAGGAGTGGGAACGGCTGCTTATGTCAATGGCTGAGAAAGCAATAATGAAAACGAAGATGCCAGTAAGGAAACTTAGGGCCCAAACCCTATTCAACCTTCCACTGTTGGTACAAGCACAACGCAGGTTGTACAAACAAACTCTTACAAACACTATAACTTTTATCAGGGCTGACTTTAGGAGCAGCGGGGCCCAATGCAGGGCATTCTTGTGCCCCCCACCTTGCAGGGCCCCCCACTCACCAAGAAGAGTTCTTGCAGTGCAGTGCACAAAGCATGACACTTGGAAACGGTTGGTGGCATGATGACCTCACTGCCAACTGCTTCCAGGAAGCCCATTTGGCCATTTGAAGGCAAGAGCAGGTGGGAAAGCCCAAAGTAAAGGGGCTCTGCTAGCCACACTGACTTACAGCCCATACAGAACCCAGATGCAGCATCAGGTGATATGCTCACTGTGCTGGTGCGCCCCCCCCCCCAAAGCGCATGGCCCAATTTTATGACATTGGTCAAACTGGCTTGAGGTCGGCCCTGACTTTTATGAACTGTATTAAAGCACAGGCCCATGTTGGAAGATTTTTTTTCTTTTTTTTCCTGGAACAAATAAACACAGATACAGCAAATCTGAATGGTGAGGCGAATAAATTATCTGCCAGACAAACAAAATCTGTTTCTGTGTCATAAACAGCTTCCTTGAGTTATAGTTCATATAGTTCAAAAACAGATGAAACCCATGATTCTGCTTCAGGAAATCTGCAATTCATGTACACACTTTAGAATTTGTCTGCTGTGATAAAGGATGGCTTTGTCTCCACATGACAGCCAGCAATTGGTGATATATTCCTAGTAATTCTTCATGGACAGGTTAGGATTTAATCACAACATTGGCTGTAAAAATGAATGACACCAACAATTCAATAAGCTTTTCAAGAAGAAGAGGCAATTTCCAGCCCACATTGTTCAGTAAAGAGTAAAGGTGTCTGGCTCATTCAAAACATGGAGCTTTAAACTCTGGGGCACAGAGCTACATTAGTGCATTCTATAATGAACAAAATAAGCCACCTACTTAATAAAAAAAATCAGTGACACTGGTGCAGTTCAGGGGCAGAGCAACATGTTTAACAGAGCTACAGTGGAAAACATAATGGACCCACATTTTTACAAACCAGAGCAATTTGCCTAACATGAATCTAAGAGCTCCACTGGATCAGGCCAAAGGCCCATCAGCTTCCTCTGTCACACAGTGGTCCAACAGATGCCTCAGGGACCACACAACATTGCATCTCATTGCCACTTCCTTGCACCTGGCATTCTGAGAGGGGTTTGTACCACCCATCTTGGCCTGTAGCCTGCAATGGACTTTTCCTCCAGAAATTTGCCCAATTCCCTTTTAAAGGTACCTAGGCCAGTCGCCATCACCACCTCTGGTGGCAAGGAGTTCCAGAGATTAAATTTACACACTGGGTAAAAAGTATTTTTTTAATGGCTTTATCCCCACAACAGAGCAATTTCCAATAGCCCACTTGGGAGAGCTACAAGAAGGTCGGTCTTGATGACAGATCTAGTATGTGCTTGCTTCTATCACCTGATACTGTGATATCACCCGAAACTCAGCAACTGTGCTTTTTGGACAGGTAGATGGATCCAAATAATACCAGACTCTTCAAAGTGCTATATAGTAAGACGGCTCTCACTACAAAAACAAAATAATTATGCCACGAAAACCAACACCCCTTTTGCTATTGAGAAGGAACCTACGGTCAATATATCCACCTTTAGACATGCCAAATGGAGGGTTCAGAATGTGATGTGCTGCCAAACACAGAATCAACACTGGCTAAAAGGGGAGGTTAATTATGATGAGGTTAAGCTGTAACACTTGAAAAATCCCCAGCTTGGTTGTCTATAAGTAGTGAGGAAGATATTACTAAAGTATCTGGATCAGATGTGAGGTAAAATGATAATCTGTGCTTCCCAGTCTTACCTAGGGATGCAAGGGATTGAACATGAGATTGCTCTGCCACTGAGCTACAGCCCCTCCCCACTAAAGTGAAGCCTTCTATTAGATTAAATACAGTCCAACAGCAGTAAAATACAGTACTGTTCGACCCCCATGGATGCCAAAATACCATAGATAATGAAATCCACGGGGGAGGGGGACTAGCATCAGCGCGTGGGAGCAGTGATGGGATCTACAAATGACTTGGGGGAACGGAGGGCGGGACTTAGACAGGACTACCGCTTGATTGGCAGCCCATCCCTGCACTTCTGCTTTTGTTCCGCTTGCCCCGTGGTTGTCCCTGGCCTGGGGGGGCGCCTGCTCACCTGGGGGGAAGGGTGGGGGCCACCGTTCCCCCCGGGCGAGCAGACGCCCCCCCCAGGCCAGGGACGGCTGCGGGGTGAGCGGAACAAAAGCGGACGTGCACGGATGGGCTGCCAATCAAGCGGTAGTCCCGCCTAAGTCCCACCCTCCATTCCCCCAAGTCATTTGTAGATCCCATTGCTGCGTGGGAGGTGGTCTCAGGCCTAGGAAGGCCGTATGTGGTGTCCCTGGGCTTCAGAAGCCTTCTGTAAGGCCTTAGAAATGCACTTCAGGTTTTCTGAAAACCACAACTGCATTTTTAAGGCCTTCGGGGGGCCTCAGACCATCTTCCAGGTGTGAATTGAAGACTTTCAATTGTGTCTGGGAGGTACATGTCAGCCTCTTGATTGGAAGCTGGAGTGGGTCAAATCCAAAATTAGTGTACAAGGAGACCCAACCTGTACATCAAAATTCTTATGCTTTAATAAAAACTTGATCTTCTGAGTTATTAGATTTGCCCAGCTGGTAGGGAAGTTATGCTTTGTAGAAGAGTTAATAAGCAATAAGGTTCCTTTAATATTACACGACAATCTCAAAGTTCTTTTGCTCCCAAACACAATGGATTAACGACAAAATCTAATGCCTATTCCCCTTTATTGATCTTCACCACAAGAACCAATTTATCATTCTTAAACATGCTGTATTTATATTATTCAAGGCACAGCATTAATTTCCATAGTAACATAGAGACGGGGTCCCAAATATGTAATTATGTTGTCATTGTGTGGTACAGCAAAAGAAGTGGATGAACACTTAATGAAAAAGCTGTTGTATAAACACACAAACAAAAATTACTGCTCTAACTCATCTTTTCCTCCTTCATCTTTTCCTCCTTCATGTTCCAAGGAATACAATTATAATCTTGGTAGCCTCTGGATCAAACCCATGGTAACAAATTGGCATGTTATATGTTATCATACAGAGACATGCAAGATGGCATGTATTAATTTTTTTAAACAAAAATGCTTTTCTAATTGTGAAATATTATCTAAACACACACACATGGAATTTAGTTAATTTTGATGAAGTTACTAAACTTGAAATATGCAGAGAGCCCCAAGTGCTTAACAACCTTGAGAGGTGTGTGCCAAATTTGCTGTGATTCAAAGGAATTTAAAGGAAATTTAAAAGGAATAATGAATTAACAGCCCACGTGACTTCATAGTTAAAGCAGCTTTTAAATTTATAAATTGCTAGCTTTTACATTTATAAATTGCTTCAATATCAGTTCCAAGAGATGCCATACTTTTCTTGAAATTTCTATCTTGCCCAGCTTGAATAGAACTCAAGCTGATACACACTGGATTACAGGCATAATTTGTGATATTCATCCACTTGATTCACACATAGTCCTGCTCCTTTCAAACACTTTCAATTATAACCGCATCTCAAATTTTCCACATGCTTTCTTTTTTCTTCTGATCTCACACAACCTTCCATGGTGTTTGTCCATACTTTTAATTTTCTTTTATTTCTGTTTATTTAGGTTTTGCTTGCATTTGCATTTGTTATACAGTGAGTTGTTTATGTTTTTTTACTGGCCAAAATAAAGCTAAATAAGGCTGTGCTTTGATGTTCATCCATTTTTTTTTAACTTTCATCCATGCTCTGGTCCCTAACCAGATGAAAGTGTAAGGTATAGCTGTATTACAAGCAGTGGTGTCATCTACTCTCGCGGAGACGGAACGCTGGGCGGGACGTACGTTTGATTGGCAGCCCGGTCCGTGCAGTTCCGCCGCCTTCCCCCCGCCACGCGGGCTGCCCTCGGTCGCCGCGCCCCACCACTACTCGCCCAGCTTTGTAATGGACGCGGGTGGGTGGGTGGGTGGGCGCTGGGTGCCTGGGCGAGCAGGAAGGACGGCGGAAGCGAACGGGCAGGCAGCCAATCAAACTTAAGTCCCGCCTAGCGTTCTGTCTCCGCGAGAGTAGATGACACCACTGATTACAAGGTCTAGCCAACCAACTAGAACCAGATCTGCTTAGCTTTAGAAATTTTGCTGTGTCATATGCCTCCAAGGTTTCTTGGCAATTGCACGTGGTTTCAGAACTTGACCCTCACATATCTTGCTCTGTAGGAAAGCACTTTTTGGTTTCAACCTACTAAAACATGTGCCTTCCATCCACTTGACGTGATGCAGTGACAACATGATTGACTAGAATGGTGAAAAGTTACATATGGGCAGCCCAATCCTAACCCATGCTGCAATAGGGAGGCCGGCCAGCCTGACTGTGCACAGATTGTAACTCTCTGCTAAACATGCACAACTTCAGATAAACTGCCAGTACAGGTATGGAAACTGGAAGCATCAGCCAGTGCATACAATGCAGTGTTAATGTCTAGACGAATAGAGTCCCCTTACCCAGGTGGGTATTCATCATCTTTGCACAGTATTTGCACATTGCCTCCAGCTCATTCAGTTGTCCTTGGAGAAATGAAATCTGGGCCTCCAATTCTTCTTCCTATAATTAAATTGTAAATATTTTAAAGGCTTACTTAACCATAATGTTATTGTTAAAATCCCACGAGGGTTTTATTTATTTATTACAAACATATTCACCAAGTTCAGGGCAGTATAGCCTCTACTTCCAGCCCCTGCTTCCAATGTTATCCTCACAGAGCAAAAGAAAAGCCTTGACCTTAAATAATTCAAGCTGTTTAAGAATGTACCAGGCTGCTGTCTTACATGGAACTGGTCCAACACCTTTTAATTCCGTTTCCTCTCATCCATTTAGCAAAACCTTGTCTCTGAATTAAACTTACAGTTCCTACCACTGTGGCTTAAAGAATACAAATATTAATCACCATAATTTTAATACTTAGAAAGTTAAGCAGAACATCACCTTCATGTGCATTTACAGTCAACCTATCAGTATAAAACCCAGATAATCCCTTTCAGTTGAGGGTTTATATAAATTCCTATTCCTTCATGACTCAAACATTATTCTCAGACTTTGATCTAACCGATACAGTTTTCATGCAAAATGTTTAAGAACCTCTACCAGTTCTATCCTTATCACTGACAATGATATGCCAGCACAATACCTCCCACCATTTCTGAAACCAATAATTGATCCAAGGATCAAAACATTTCTCCAGCTTCTTCTTTGGTGGCAATTCAGAGTCTAGTAAAAAAATACTTATTTTGCTATGTGTCAGAGATTGGTTTGACTGATTTGTCCTACTTTTGTTCCACTCTTAAGCTGTTGCTTCGTTTCTAATGTTTTGAACTCTGATTCTTTTGTCTGTTTTTTTCATTGATTGTTTTTGTATTTGATTTTCTTAAAATTGACTGTACTTAATGTTTTTCCCCCCTCAAATGTTTACAAAATACATCTGTAGATTCCCAAGTCTAACAAAATCAAGGGGAAAACATAAACAAAAGAAGGAAGCAGAAAACCTATAAAGTCAAGAAACAGAAAAAAAAACCACTATAAACATTAATATTATCACCAAATTTCCAGTTATCAATATAAGGGTGCCATTCTGCTAGAAATTTGTTTTGCCCATCTGTAACCTCTTAGGTAGTAATGTATGGCTGTGAGAGCTGGACCATAAGAAAGGCAGAGCGCCGAAGAATAGATGCTTTTGAATTATGGTGTTGGAGAAGACTCTTGAGAGTTCCCTGGACTGCAAGGAGATCCAATCGGTCAATCCTACGGGAAATCAAGCCTGATTGCTCCCTGGAATCCTGAAGCTGAAGCTCAAATACTTTGGCCACCTCATGAGAAGAGAGGACTCTTTAGAAAAGACCCCCGTGCTGGGAAAGATTGAAGGCAAAAGGCAAAGGGGGTGGCAGCGGATGAGATGGTTAGATAGTGTCACTGAAGCAATGAACATGAAATTGGGTGAACTCCGGAAGCTAGTGGAGGGCAGGAAGACCTGGCGTGCTGTGGTCTATGGGGTCGCAAAGAATCGGACATGACTTAGCAATTCAACAACAACCACCACCTCTCAGGCAGTGGTGTCATTCAAATGATTTAGGAACAGGAACTCACTTTTGATTGGCACTTGTCGGGAACCCAGAACCAGCCACGGAACCCGTAAGGATCCGGAACGCCCATTCTGGTCCGTTCCCCCTGAATGACATCACTGCTCTCAGGGTATAGTCCTCACCCAGGAATTTCACAAACATGCCATAAAGTGTTCTTGTATCATTCTTGGAGTCAAGGAGGCTGGCACATGGATGCGCGCCATCTTCCCTGACATCAAGAGTGGTCCAAATACACTTTACAGTGCGTTTATGACACTCCTGGGCCAGCACAAGTCCCTTGTGCTGGCCAACCTCTAGATTGTGCCCCTAATTTGACAATTTTCCTCAGTTTTGGCAGCTGAGCTATCCCCCAAACTTTAAACATGATAGGAAAGTAGGAAACATAATTTGTCAGATGTTTCTATCTGCTGCTCTCAATCAGGTGCGTATCTTACCTATGGCCCGGGATGGAATGAGCCATGGGGCGCCGGGCAGTGGCGGGGCGCCACTGCGTGCGGTCTGGGCGGAACCGTGCAGTTTTCGGCCCACCTGCCCACCCATGCTTCCCTTATACTCGGAAATGGAGCATTTCCGGGCTAAGGAAGGTGTGTCTGAGCGACGTCTGGGGGCGGGGCGACGTCCGGGGGGCGTGGTTTCAGCACCAATCATGGGCGCACCCGGGCCTCTGTGTGTGCCTGCTCTCAATAAACTTGATAAAGAAACTATCCAGTCTAGAAACGTCCAAATCGATTAATTCAAACAGAAATACCTTAGGCTTTAGGATTAAATCACAGCTATTCTTACATGATTCCTGATTTTGTGTAATCCATCTTGGATATAGGATAGATAAATAGTAAGCAAAACAAACAGATTGTATTTAAAAAATCTTTGTCATCATGACTAAGTTCCACAGGAATTAATAGGACTTATTAGTCAAAATACTTGACCCATTGGTTTCAACGATGACTAGTCAACGTTCTCTAAATACAAACCAATAGTTGTAGGTCTGTCTGAATTATTCATTCTTTACTTTTTTATATGCCTTTTGGGTTCCTAGAGCCTGTTTTGATGCTATGAGATGCAACAGAAATATTGCAAGATGCATGGTTTGCTGGGAGTAAACACCATTGGACTAACTGGCATTTGCTTGAAAGAAAGAATGCCCTTAACCATTAGAAGTCCTTTTTGCCCCCTTTGGTTTTTTGGGGGGAGAGGGAATTGCAAAACTCTGAAATTCAGTGGGTAACCAGAGGCCTCCATCTGTTTCTAATACACTAATATTGGTATAGATGGAGGGACATTGGAAAGAGAGGGAATGAGGTCAGCTTGAACTGATAAACATTTCAAACTGTCTAAAGGGGCTAGCAGTCCATTTAAGGTGGCAGATGTTGAAGTATAATTAAAGGATAGCAAATTGGCTGTTATTTAGTTTATAATTATTGCTTCCATGGGGAATGCCATTTGCATTTTCCATACTAGACATCAAACTATCTTGGGCTATCTTTGAGGGTCTGCATTCATATCATTAACCAAATTGTAAGGCCATCATGTGTAATACATACTCCTTGTTTATACTCCTTGTCTGATTATAGTCAAACAATGTTTGGCTGCAATGTGCAAATGAGCTACATTGCATTTTGTAGGCATGACTCAGTAGCATTAAATTAACTACAGCTTTCATAGCTATTACCAAACTCAAGTTTACTAACATATCCTACATACTTTTAGTGCCTTTCCAACGACTTCACAAAATTCTTTGTGTGGAAACAGAGCAGAAGAATATTTGTGGCACTACTCAGATATGCTTTATGAAAAAGGTTTTTAGAAGAACAAAACAATCAAACTTCATGTAAGTTTATCTAAAATTCTAAATTTAGATGGGATCAAGCAAATGACGCAAAGGTTCTTGTGATTAGAATCCAGTGTTATGTCAATAGAAGGTGACTTGCATGATATCCAAAGCTGTATTTGAAAGTTGACCCCAAAGTGGCTTCTAATATGGTAAGGGGAGTTTCATTTGAAAAAAATATTGTTTTTTGTATTGAAAAAAATGAGCAATCTTGACCCTTCAACAGGATTGGTGTGAGAAGGTGGGACTAACCTGGACACTTTCTGGGAGTTCTTGCCCTATCGGAGGCCTACGTAGATGTCCGCTGTGGGACTTGTAGCAGCCAAAAAGTGCTAGAACCAAGTGCAACCTAGAACAGTTACTCCAGCTTTTCAACATTCACTTTTTCTCTGTCAAAAGTCCTGTGGCAGCCAATGGAGTTCTTCCAGAGATCCCCTAAGGTCTCTAGGAGCCAACTCTATTGGCTACTGAGGAGGAAGGACAATGGGTACAACTTCCTCTCTCTCTCTCCTCAGCCTCTCAGATAAACATGGTGGTGGTGGTGGTGGTGGTGGTGGGGAGAGGCTAGCCTGAGCAAAATTGGCAAAAGAGGGAGAAGAAAAAAATAGGGTGGAGAGGGGCAATGTGTGAGGGGTGTGTGAGACATGAATGAGGGCCCCAGGAGTTGGCCATGCCCCAGTGTTTGATAGACCCTGGCACTGACCTTGCCCCTCAATGTTTTGGGGCCCTGCTTTGGGGTAACTGCTGTTGGAGATATTCAGCTGTTAACGTGATTATTCTGTCTCAGTAGATTTGCAGCCTAATAACTTCTAATATTTTTGATTGTGTAAAATGCTTCAAATGACTTATTGTGTTACAATCTTACAAAAATTTTTGTAAGCATTACTCTTGTCCTATTGCAGGTGGAGAGCTGAGACAGAGAGCTGAGCTGGCTTGTACAAGGGCACCTAGTGAGTTCAGTGCAGAGGAAAGATCTGAACCAGGGAAGTCCTAATTTGCAGCTCAGTGACCTAGCCACTATGTGACACCAGCTTCCAAGTGAGAATCAGTTCAGCTTTTGCTCCCGACTGCTTCAACAAATAATAGATGCAGCCGAAGGTGCTTTGTACCAGTTATATCTCAACTGCCAGCTGCAATCTTTTCTGGAGACCAAGGGCTTGGCAGCAATCACTTGCAAGACTGTTAATAAAGATTATACTATTAATTAGGAAAACTAATGTCAGCCAAAAGTTTTGTCAGCCAAAAATTAAGGACAGTCACTAAACTGCTGAAAAGTTTTGGAAACTAAACTACCAGTTTCACAAATGAGAGGTATCAGCTGAAAATGGTCTCTGCATCCCCTGTGCAAAACCTATGAATTCGCCAGTAAATTAATGAATCAGATGCCAGAATAATTACTATCTAGGCATCTAGCACTGTACCTCTACTACAGCCAGAAATAGAACAGTAGCACTAATACAAACAGAAGCAAAGAATGCAACTGTAGTGAAATAAGTGGTCTGGTCTTTCTCTGTATCTCTCCTTAGAGAAGCAAATGCAACCACGAGATCTTTCTATGGAGGAAAAAAGCTGTCACCAGTTCTGGGAAGTTCATTTCCAGGAAACTGCAGCAACAACCTCCCACGCAGTTACAACTCTAGACAGCTGTAATCTAAAGATATAAGGCAAACTCTTTGAATTAAACCAAAAGTGAACTGAACATGGTTCTTTTGAGCCAGTAAGAAATACAACTAGGTCACCTCTTTCACAACATAATTTGTGAAGAATTTCTATTTACTATAGACAGTATTTATTTGCATTTTTGCAATTGTGCGCCATGCTACTAACAATTGCACAGCAACATTTTGAAAATAAGTTTACCTGCGTACAGCAGAGAGAGCATGGCGCATATGCACATGCAGACTCATCTATATTTGTTTACGCTAATGCTGTTTACTTCACTAGAATAACAAAATCCTTGGAGTGCTACAGCAGTGGGCTCCAAATTCCAGTCCGCAGGCTGGATCTGGCACCCGCTTGATCCAACACCTTCCGTTCTGCTGGAGATGCTTGCAAAGATCCCAACTCCAGCCCTCAAAGGTTCTCACGGCCAGCCATATCTGCGTGGAATGCCAGGTGTGAGGCTTTTGGGGACATCAGACCCCGGGTGCAGCTGGCTGCAAAGACCCCTGGGGACCGTAGTCAGGGTCCCTGGTGCAATAGAAGGTGCTGTTCGTGTTGGGGACACTTTCCCCTGATGCAGCCATCTCCAGTTTGGAGACCACTGTGCTAGAGTAATATCCTATCAGCCCAATCCTACCTAAATCCCCATATGACAATGCAGTGGCACCAGCATGGCTACCGCTGTATTTTGCAGGGGATTTTCGGCATGTTGAGGTCTCGTCAGGGTAATAGGTCATTTGTCCCCTTGCCCCAGGGTGAGCTCAACAGCTGCAATGGGGTAAACTCGGACCACACCAGAGAAAAGGGAAAGAAAACCACCTTGCATGGGTGGGACTCTGCTCATGTGTCTTTGGATCCAACTCAGGATACATTTCCATTTCCAGTGCAAATTTCATCTCAGCCACAAACTCACTAACTAGCCTTAATACACTCTATCTTTGCTTCAGCGTATTAATAGTGCCTTATCTGACAGATAAGAATTGCAATCCTGTTGAACGGATTATTGAGATGATGTCTATGAAATGCTTTGAACACTTGAAATGTGTAAGAATGCTACATATGATTATTATGAAAAAAGGACAGAAAGCTTTTTACTGCTCATATGTACGAATGAGCCAAAATCAATTGCAACAAGTGCACAAATACAACTGCATTTAACTTGGTAAGTGTATTTCCCATTAACATCTCTAAAAAAAATAAAGTGCTGGCATATTAATATAAATTTACCCCCGCCCCCATTACCTGCCAAAATGGAAGGGTACATACAGAAAGACCCAGCTAGTCACAAAATGCATACAAAGGGCACCTTCCTGTTATTGGTGTCAATTACAGCACATAACTATTATAAGCTGCCAAATGCATGGTAGACGGGTGAAAACACAATGTTAATTTTTCCCCTCACGTCATTCACACAGGCTTATTATAGGTAAGAATACAGTGTATAACGTTTCCATTCTCTTGTAATATTGTGTTTCAGTGACTCCTGGCACGAACAGGCTGACATATAAATTTTTAACTCTTGATGATTTTGTAATGACATTTGAGGAATCTTTATGCTCTCCATGCCAGCAGCGCATTAGCGCATAACATGTGCTGTTTCTATTCCAATAAATGCCGAAATGCAATTTAAAAGATCTCACAACAGTGGGCATTGGACCAATGCAACGAAAACATACATGTGTTTGTACTCTAGAAATAGGCGCTTGATCATGTATAATGATGAAACGCCTATTTCTAAAGCTTGCACGCATAGATACTCTTTCTCACTCACACTTTTTAACTCAAAATGTAAAGAAAATGAAAACATATAAATTTCATGTTGGTAACATATGATTCCTGTATATTCCTGGCAAAGAATTTATATCATGATATTATTTCTACCCAATTAATCATGTATGTTTTCTTTACTTTAATTATGTGTAGAGCCTGAAGGCTCAACAAGACCCAGAGGCAGGGGATCTGTGACTATCTTCCGTAATTTTTTTTTTAATGGCAAATGCAGCTGTGGGACCACAGTTCCAATGGCAGGTGGGTGGGTGAGTAAACCTTTCCACCTGTTTTCCCAGTTGAAATCACTCAAGCTACATTTGCCACTTAAAGAAAGCTATAGGAGAGTGAATCAATAATCTCCCATTTGATTAGCTGCACCCAGCGGTGTTATTCTGCCGGAACGCTGGGCGGGACATCCGGGTGATTGACAGCCCGCCCGTCGCGTTCCCCAGCGTTACGCCATTTGCGTAACGTACACAAGCGGCGTAATCGGTTACTCAAACGGTGTAACGCTGGGGAATGCGACGGGCGGGCTGTCGATCACCCGGATGTCCCGCCCAGCGTTCCGGCAGAATAACACCGTTGGCTGCACCCTAATTCAATATGTGCCTGCTAGTGTTTTCTAGGTCTCAATGTTTTCTTTTTGTTATAATCAGAATGTTTTTTTGCACATCGGTGAAGCTTCATATATTACTGCAGAGGTGCAGGAGCTGCTTTCCATTGACGTATTTGTGAGCAGCTATGCTAATGTTTAGAATCTCAGGAGTACACGAGCAACCTGGCCAGGGCAGATTAGCTCCCATGACACCGCAGTAATGCATGAACGAGTCTGGAGAAAGATCACTTGATCCCCACAGAGTTGACGGTGCAAAACCTGAAAGTTGGACACAGCATTTCTGGAAATTGTTCTGGGACTTTTAAAGCTCAAGTAATGGTTCAATGATTCAAGTAATAATTCAAGCTCAAGTTGATGATTCAACTAATGGTTCGTGCGACGTAGTGGCGCTGCGGGTTA
Organism: Lerista edwardsae; assembly: GCA_029204185.1. Lineage (NCBI taxonomy): Eukaryota > Metazoa > Chordata > Lepidosauria > Squamata > Scincidae > Lerista > Lerista edwardsae. The sequence continues at coordinate 7,912,208 of JAJKFI010000009.1, read as the reverse complement.
AACCGCCAAGCTGTTGACTGGAAGGTTGGGAGTTCAAGACCACGCAATGGAGTGAGCTCCCGTTGCTTGTCCCAGCTCCTGCCAATCTAGCTGTTCAAAAGCATGTAAAAATGCGAGTACATAGGTGCCACTTCGGTGGGAAGGTAACAGTATTCCTTGGACAAACGCTGGCTCTTTGGCTTAGAAACGGAGATGAGCATCGCCCCCTATGGTCACAACTAGATCATTCGGTTTGTGGGGAAACCTTTACTTTTAATGATTCAAAACAAAAACTTTTTGAATCTTATCCCTATGTCAGGGGTTCTTAAACTTACCATGGCAATCCACTGTGTTATCCATGCAATTAGATAAAGGACTGCATTGCACCTTTGTTACGTCAAAGATGCAATAAATGACCCACAGTGCAATTCTGATAAGTAGAACTTTAAAAAAGGACATTGGAACAACACTGATTGTGTACCAGCAATCCTTCTTTAAAAAATCATTTTTGCTGAAAAATGTAAGGAAGAGCCTGGGCTGGCATCATTTAAAAAAAATAATCAAAAATGCAAAACCATTAGACAATACATTATAGGATTTTAAAGGAATTAAAGCATGAGCAATACTGTCGCATTAAAGAAAATTCTTGTACGTCCTAATATTTTAGGATTAGAGAAGCATTTGACTTAAACTCAAGTTATATAAAGGCGATAACTGATCATATTAAAGGGAAAGTGTCTCATGAGTGCCTTTTAGTGAGAAAAGCTGCTTGAATTCATTTCAAAAGCTGAAACTTGAAATACTTAAATATTAGTAGAAATTAGCGTATCTTCAAAATGAATTTTCATGTATCTTAGATACTTTCTTCCTTTAAGCAAAATATGTTGCCTGATTGTTTTGTTTTAATATAAATGATCAAAGACTATTTTTCCGCTTCACTTGCAGAACACTTCAAGTACTGTGCAGGCTTACAGTGGGCTGGTGTTAAATAGAGAAGAGGGAATAGACAATGGAATCACATGTCCACCATTCATTCCCTTAGCCCTGACATAATTCTGCTCCAGTGTCTGGCACTACCTATGACTCTGCTAAGCCAGGTAAAAGGGGGTCTAAATATGGTGTAGCGGGTTAAACCGCTGCTGCTGGGCTTTCTGACCGGAAGGTTGGGAGTTCAAGACTGTGCGATGGAGTGAGCTCCTGTTGCTTGTCCCAGCTCCTGCCAACCTAGCAGTTTGAAAGCACCTAAATACAAGTAGATAAATAGGGACCACTTCGGTGGGAAGGTAATGGCGTTGCGTGCGCTACTGCGTATAGTCATGCCAGCCACATGACCACGGAAGCTTGTCCTCGAACAAAACGCCGGCTCTACAGGCTTTGAAACGGAGATGAGCACCGCCCCCTACAGTCGGTCACGACTAGACCATTCGGTTGTGGGGAAACCTTTACCTTTAAATATGCTTCTATACTTTTTAAGAAACTGACTTCAGCTTCATAAAATACACTTTTCAGTAAGAGATAAATGTATTTGATATACAAAATTGAATATCGATTAATATCATTTTTAAATTGCAAAGCATACTGCTGATTAAGGAAAGCATAAAGGAATAGGGGAAATATCCTCCATAAAATAATTTATTTCCTATTCTTTTAGGTGATGAAAGCAAGCTTAACATAATGTCACTGAATCTCAAAAACGGCTAAATGATAAGAGAGAGAGTTGCCATTTTAACAGTGTGATTCTAGGCTTTGTAGCACAGTGGCCACAGACCAGGGATCAAGACTGCAGCACTGTGAAAGGGACATTACATGGCCCCAGATATGGAACCCCACATAGCACCCCACTCTGATGTTAAGGGGAACCCGAGGAGATCTGCTGCCCCCATCACATCTGCTGCTTAACTGGAGCCTGAAGCAACATCCCCCTTTATTCTGCCATTGCTGCTCCCTGGCTGTTTAAAGAAGCAAGCAAAGAAAAGGGGAGCACAGAGGTTCTAGACAGCCCCCAAACCAGTGGTGTTATTCACCCGGTACGCTGGGCGGGACTTACCTTTGAGCGGCAGTCCGCCCGTTGCGTCACGCCGCGTTCCGCTGCTTTCCCGCCCGTGGGCGGGAAAGCGGTGGAATGCAGCGTGACGCAACAAAGGTAAGTCCCGCCCAGCGTACCGGGTGAATAACACCGCTGCCCCAAATACCTCCTCGTTTCTTTTACCCTTTTTTGCTCCCACTTGTTCCAGCCTGGCCATGTTCAGACAAACAGGCTGGGAGGAGCATGCTGGGAGCAGCAGAGTCCTCTTAGTCTCTCTCTCCTTCTCAGAATGTTCCAGCCAGGCTGTTTATTTGACCACAGCCAAGTGGAGGCAAGTGGGAGGCAGGGGCGGTAAAGGTAAGAAGGAGGCTTGCCTCCTCCTTGCCTGCTTTTTTCTTCAGTGTGGCTACTATGCTTGCTTGCAGCAGTGGCACTGGGGGAAGAGGTGGGCTGCTGACACCCCAAACCTCCTGTCGCTTGCTCTCGGGAACGAGACTGAAAGGTGGGGTGGCGACAGCCCTTGTTAGTTCGCTGCTCAGAGCATCTGCTCCAATCCGCCTCATGACTGGGTTGACCTTGCTTAAAGAGGCAGAAATCATTTGTACTACAAACCTTGTCCTAGGAGCTGTACTATACATTTTTTCTAGTGCTGTCATGATTGCCTTGCACTACATTTTAAGGGCAGCCATAGTAGCCTTGACTACCCACTGCTGGAGGAATAATACACCAATAAAAAAAAGTTATTAGGGAGTTTTAGAGACAAGTGGGGCACACATTTCGATGTTTGGAACCACACGCACACACATGCGAGCACGCGCACACACACACAGGGCTGGCTTAAGTCAATGTGACCAATGTCGTCAACATTGGGCCCTGCACTTTGGGGGCCCCCGCACCAGTGCCGTGAGTGTATTGCCTACTGCAGCAGCTGAGATTTATATGAACTGTAAGTCAGTGGGGTGAGCAGAGCAGCTATACCTTGAGTACTCCCACCTGCCCCTGCCTCCAAACGGCCCAAAATGGGACTCTGGAAGCAGTTGGCAGTGACATCAAGTCCCCACCACCTATTTCCAGGTGCTATGTGCAGCACCACAAATGCTTTTCTTGGTGAGTGGGGGCTCCGCAGGAGAGTGGGTGCCCCATGGGAATGACCCTCATTGGTCATTGGGCCCTGCTGCTCCTAGAGCTGGCCCTGCATGCATGCACGCACACACGTACACACACACAGGTACACATGTGTGCATATCAAGGATCAAAGGTATGCATTTGCCTGTTTGACCCATAGCTGATGTCACAAAAAAACTCCCACAACAGCTCAAACAGAAAACAACTTCCAAAATGAGAAGACAGTATTGAATGGTCACAGAATGTTGAAGAATCAAATTCAGGTCTAGTCTTGGTGTACTGAAGAAACATGGTGATTCTCTCATTTAAGAGAGAACAGGGATATACAGAGCTCCGTGAGCTAAGATATGTAAAGAACTGAAGACTGGGGGAGACGGTCCTTTCCAAAAGGTAGAAACAACTTTGTTTCTGCTTCATCAGAAATGCAGGTATAAAGTTCCTGAATGATAAATCATTGCAATATCATTGCAATGTTTGAGACAAATATCTCACAAGCAACAGGAATACTTACAGATTCTTTTTTGCTTATACTTCTGCTGTGGGAGCGAGAATGGGAAATTGTACTGAAAAAGGACTCTTTCTTGGTTGCAGACAAGGGAGGAGACCCTGTGTATTCACGACTTCCAGACAAACTTTCAATGCTTGGAGAAGAGCTGACATTTTTTGAACTCTGCCCTGCAATGCAAGCAGAGGAGAAAAAAAAACCAATCAATGGGAAACGCTGTCATCAAAAAGCTGCCTATGCAAAGTTGACTCAGTGGCTTTCATAAACAGATCAACGTAGTGACATTTGGTGACATCGAAGTAAATCTGCCCACACACATTATGTGATATGAAGTGGTGCTATGAGACAGAATGGCCTTTATAGAGCTGAATTTCTGCAAAGAACCACAAAATCAAACACAGAAACAATGCAAAAAATAATAATCACAGATTTTGCTCTGTGAAAAACTTACAATCAGTACCCAATTTATGCACTGCAATGTTAAAATCAATTGCTTTTTCTCTTTGGCTATTTTCAAGGGGATAGGGAATTTGGAGGCAAGGAATAAAGTGTTGGTAGGAACAGAACTGGTGAAGCAAAATAGTAGACATATCTAATAAGAATATGCCCTGCCTGGCACCCCGGGTTATTTTAGTTCATATTGTCTATATCTATGATGTTAAGGAATAGGTACTTAAAAAAACTGATGTTTTCACAAATTCATATCTTGCCTTGTGTAGAAACAGTCAATGCGTAAATCAGTGCTAGCAAACATCTTTAGGGTCAAGACTCAAGACAAGTAGAACAAAATGTGTGAGAGAAACTGATTCACATTGTTTAGCTAGTATAACATAGGAATTGAGACACTGAGGGCGCAATTCTCCAGCACTGGGGTAAGGGTAATTCAGCTCCAAAGTGAGGGAACAAACATGCCCTTACCTTGAGGAGGCCTCTGTGACTACTACTCCACTGCAGGATGCAGAACATGCCCCACTGGCCCAGCTATGTCAGTGCTGGAACGTTGGTTAGGATTGCACCCTGAGTACAAATCTCTGCACAGCCACAAATCTCCCCTGGTGATCTTTGGCAACACTTTCCTGCCACAGCATGTTTATACATGCAATCTGTGTACTAATCTGTTCTAAGATGGTAAGATTGAAGTACATTAAGGTGCGCACACACACGAATTATATCCTAACAGCCCAATATATACATACTCAGAAATAAGTCACATTGAGTTCAATAGGGCTCTCTCCCAGGTAAGTGCGTAAGTATAGAACTGCAACCTGAGGATGGCAGTTTACTTGGGAGTAAGCCCGCAATGGGACTTACTTCTGAACAGACATGCAAAGGATTGCATTGTAAGTTTAGTTAAGCAATGTCCTGCTTTGGGCTGGGCAGCCTGACATGGTACTGCTTCGCTCACCGCCAGCAAAATAGCTGGAGGAGAGTGGCGTAGCCCCTTTGTGGGGCTGGTGGCATTCTGTGGGGGGATGACTGTCTCCTTCTCCCGAGGAGACCCTGGAAGCTGCCATGGCTTCCATGGGAAGCAGCAGTAGCCATTTTGGAACCGCTAATCCTATAAATCCTGTGAGCTCAGGATCAGACTCTAAATCAGTTGCAGGGAGAATAAAATTGTGGTGGTTGAGAAACACAAGTGCACTGTCCTGAGCTCCTCAGAAGCAAGATGGGATACAATTTCATATAAAAAATTTTATACACACACATGAAGAGAGAGAGAGAGAGAGAGAGAGAGAGAGAGAGAGAGAGAGAGAGA
>JAJKFI010000009.1:7874312-7906807 GCA_029204185.1 Lerista edwardsae | reverse complement strand
AGAGAGAGAGAGAGAGAGAGAGAGAGAGAGAGAGAGAGAGAGAGAGACTGTATGTCTGCTAGGAATGCAAAGTCTACATAATGTTTAAGTGCACGTGTACTAACTTACTGTGACAGAATGTCATCCAGAGTACAATGACCGTCAACAGTATAAGAACCAAGTGCTGAGTTTTAAGAGTTCACCACCTGCTCCTGAGGTAAAATGGCAAGCTCACACTGTCAGAAATTTCTGCACTTTGTTTTTCAGACTTGGTAAAAGGATAATTTAGCCAGGGCTTTTGACTCGTTGCCCCAATAATGAAGTTAGACCAACAAATAGCTGGTGTAAAGTCCTGCAACTAGTTTTGAGTTTAACGAACATGAGCTGACATATTTGCAATCCTGGTAAGCAAAATAATCCTGTGTCAAGTTCCCCAACCTTTTGTTTTGAACCTTGTAAAGATGCTAAAAGCATAAGAAAGAAAAGGGAGGGGAATCTTCCCAGGAAGGGGAAGGGTTTTGTTTTTATTGTTGCAGTATTGCAGGGAGAAGCAGCAAAACCTGGCAAGTATGGAAAACAAACAAGTTCAAAACATTCAGCCTTTCCTCCAAAATTGGTAATGATTTGATCTAGTTATTAAGTTCTAATCTTAAACAAACAAACAAACAAACCCACACACATCTGGAAAAAAGCTGTCTCCAAGACAACAAAATTGTGATAAATTACATAGCAAATTGGAATTTAGCTTTCATAATTTCATCTTCTGTGACAGCTCTTTGATTTTTAAACATCATCCCAAGTGTTGGTTTTAATTATGAAAACTGGTCTGCACTTTATCAATAATAACCGAGATTTAATAACTAAAGGTCAGCTGGAAGCCACATGGCTGATCAAGCAGAAACTAGAGATAGCACGTTTACACAGCTAAGATTTTGGTAATGTGAACGAGTATTTCAGAGGGACTTTTTCAAAATGCGTTTGCATATTTGCAGGTCAAACCAAACAGCTATCATCTGTATTTTATACACAGGGGTGTATTTAAAATCTCTGAAGCCTGTTGCAGTTACTCAAAAGATGATGCTTCATAATTTGACTTTTTAATTCTTAAATAAATTGAACTTTAAACATTAAAAGATCTGTTGCAATATTTGTCTAGTTTATTGAAAAAAAATTGCTAAGTTACAGTAGAAAGACTAATTGTATGATCAGCCTGAAGAAAACCTGAAAAACCATTCAGATTAACACTAAATTTTCACTTTTGCTTAACAGGCAAAACAACTCAAACTTTGCATTTAAAACATGTAAAACAACTCAAAGAATCAAACTTGCTTGCTTTTGCCATTGCTTTGATGGGAAATATCTGCACATAGGTTCTGTTTCTGAGCTACATGTTCAGGAACATTCTCATAATAACTGTTCCCAATTTTAACTCCACTATAGAACCCTTGCTAACTGGGCAAGGACTTCTTAATATTCCTTAAGAATATTAAGGGGGGAGAGCAACTGGCCCTATTCATCTCAGAAACAGCATCAGGGGTGTGGAGAGGATTTCCAAAAATTAGGATAGGTTTTAATTACAGTCGCTTCAAAACATTAGACTGAACATTCCATGACTACATCGCTTATCTTATCTGAAACTCTTATCTGGAATTCAATATGAAGAAGAGGGAGAACTATGAAAAAAATTGAAAGAGTAAAGACAGGCAGATCCATTTGGTCAGCAGAAATAAGAAGGTGGCATAGTCCTGATGCTGTACAGACTAGGAAGGAGCAGTAGAGATGCATTCTGGGTAGTTTGTTAAGGAATCTGAGAGCTCTTAGAACTACCCTTAATAAATTACAGTCTCCGGAATACTTTGCGAGGAATAGAAATGCATTGAAAGTGCATTAAAGCTGTAGTGGAAATGCAGTATTGGATAGGATGAGATTGAGGTACACAAATTTGTAATAAATTTTGCTTTGTACTGTACAGTTTTGTCATGGCCCAGCCCCCCCCCCCCGGAAACCCAACCCTGGGGATTTTACCTCCCCTCTGCTTCTCTGCTCAGGCCTGGTTACGAGTCACATGGCTGGGGAAGAAGGCTTACAGAGACTATAGGGAGGACTTCAATGCAGTCAAATTGAAATGATTCTAAGTGCTATTGTTATTTCTTCCCAAGGCCCTGCAGCTTCTCTAAACTGTGCCCTGTTGTAGTCTGTAGTTTCCATAGTTGCACAGATTATGGTGGTTCAAACCTAGCCTTTGATGGCTTTAGTGCAATTCAGGGTCTAGGTCTTGGATGGGAAATGAACAAGCAGGAAGTCAAGAGCACACAACAAATGAAAGTGTTTCACAGTAATAATGAAAGTGAAAATCAAACTAAAACAGACCTTTGGCTTTTCTCTAATGGGAGATTCAAAAAACTGATCAACAGAAGAAATGTAGCTCCATTAAAGGAGAAAGACATCACGTAGGTGCACGGGATGGAAGAATAATTTGCTGAACATCTTTTTGTTTCTTTTAAATAGGACGAACTGGAACTGTTGAATTGAAATGCACTTTTCAGGTACAGACTCTTAATTTAATACTGTATTAAAATATATATATATTGGGCGAACTACAGAAGACATTCTACCCACAAGTCTTAAATCAGAGATTCCTATAGTGGGCCTAATTGGTATGTTTGATGTAGCACCTGAATATATGCTACTATGTAAATGATGAAATTAAATAGAAAAAAAAAAGCAAAACATCACACTGGATTTGAATAGAAGGAGGCTGGTACACAAAGTACAGCATACCTTGCACTTTCATCTGGTTAGTTGACCAGAGCGTGGATGAAAGTCAAAAATGGATGAATGCCAAAGCATAGCCTTCTTTAGCTTGCAAATTTACTTTGAAAAACATAAATAACTAACAATATAACACATGCAAATGCATGGGATAAAAGAAAAATAAACATAACATTGACAAACATAATGGAAGATTGGATGAAAGAGGAAAGTATGTGGATGAAACTTGAAATGTAGTTATAATTGCCAGTGGTTGAAAGAGCAAAGCAATTAAAATCAAGTGGATGAAAGTCAAGGTTTGCCTGCATAAGAGTCACACCAAGCATGTCCTGAAATGTGAAGAAATTCCTTTTTTAAAACAACAGTGCCACTTAGTGGATATCTCAAGTATGGCAAGCACTGGAAATTAAAAAAACAAACCACAGATGAAACCACTGTGTGTCTGGGATCCCCATGACAATGTTGCAGGCAAAAACATACCATAATACATACCAGTTGCTGTAGCAACAGTACCCTGAAGAACACTTAGATTCTGGACAGGAACCGACAGTTGAGCATCACTGCCTGTAACTGCAACTCCTAGTAAATAAAGTTGAAAACAAAAACAATAATAGTATGTACAGCAGCTGGAACAAGATTTATTTCTTTTGAATATATAATTTTGGAATGCTGGCAAACATGGGAGCCAGATTATCTCAGAGACATTTTCAATACACTTTTTAGGGTAATTCATTCCAGAATAGCACAATTCCCAGTAGCAGTTCTGCTATGTCCCTGTGTTTATTTTTAGATTGTGAGCTCTTCAGGGACATCTTTTAATTCCTTTCTGGTATGTAAAACACTTGGAAAACTTTTTTTTCCTTTTTGTGAAAAAGCAGCAAATAAATATTCTGAATAATAATATACCCACCCACTAGGTGGGTTGCAAGGCAATTTCAGGTGGGTCCCATTCATTCTAATGTGTATTTTATTTTTAACATATTTGATGCTGCCATGTTATATGAGTGCATTTGGGGAAATGTTACGGATCTGTACTTTTAACAGGCTACTATGTCTATGCTTTTAACAATGATAGTCAGTGGCATTTACTCTTGGGTGTGTGTGGATAGGATTGCAGCCTTTAGTATGCTAGGGCATTTTTAAAAAACAGATCAGCAACTGCTTTGGAAGAGTTAGAAGTGTTCTTTAGTTTAAATAAATGTTTAAACTTATACTTATTGCAAACTTTCAATTTACTTAATTCAATTTTGTTGTAGGGTTTGTTTTTTTAAAAATTCTTGCTTGATGAGGTCACTTCTGGCCATGACGGCACTTCCAGGTTAATGACATCACTTCAGAAGTGACATCACTTCTGGTGGGTCCTGACAGATTGTCATTCTTAAAAAATGAGATCCAGTGCTAAAAAGTTTGAGAACCACTGATATAGAAATCAGATCAAAGTTCAGGATACACCTTTCAAACACACATAACACCTTTCAAACACACATAGAAGGTGACATCTTAAAAGTCTGTGAATCAAGTCCTTAAGAATGATAATGGTTTGGAATTGTTTTAAAGCTGGTCATCACGAAGCACCCCTTGAAATCAATGAGACAGATTAGCCAGAATGGTATAGTGGTTCAGGAGTTAAGACAGGTTCAAATCCCTGCTTGGCCATGAAGCTGCCTGGGTTACCTTAGGCCAGTCACTATCTGTCCACTTCACCTATCTCACAGGGTTGTAGTGAGGACAAAAGAAGGAGAGGAGCTATGTTCACCACCCTGAGCTCCTTGGAGGAAAGGCAGAATAAAAATGTGAAACATAAATAAAAATAAATAGGCCCCATTAATTTCAGTGTGATGCAGTCATGAATAACTTTCTTTTTATACAATCCAATTTGCTAATAATAATAATAATAATAATAATAATACATTTATTTATATACCGCCTTTCTTAATATCACTAGATTTCTCTAATGATTGAACTCAAGGCAGTTTACATAGGCAGACTTTCTCACAAACCCGAAGGTTTTTACAATTTACAGAATGTTCTATCTTCCAAGAACAACACTCCTACACATCTTTCTTTCTGGATTTAGCCTTCTTTCTTTAGCCACCCGTCTGTCGTCTGCTGGCTGATGAGGCTTCCCTGCTGCCACCAGAGATGCAGCTGATTTCAGCACACTCCTCCTCCCACGAGGCAGCTGAAACTCAGCTTTTAATCAGCCGCAGATTCCAAGGTCTGCTGCTCGCAGAGACTTCCGGCAGTCCCGAGCTCACGACCTTGAGATCTTCAGGTGTTATCTTCGGGCAAACGGAGGCATTAACCCTCTCGGCTAAATCTTCTGCCTAAATCTTCCTAAATCTAATAGGAAGCATTTGAGTAATGTTCATTATCTTACAGAATAAGCTGGTTCATTCTTCATTATCTGACTAATTTATTTAACCCCAATTCTGTAATACTACAGACCGATTTACTTAACAGTGAACCATCTGGAACCATGGCCAGCTACGGCCAGCACAGAAAATATTAAGATAGATGCACCTGTTAGTCTGACACACAGGGTAATCCCAAACTAGCTGGAGCAAACATGCCATAAAGCACATTTGTGATGACTCATGTGCAAGCAGTGCTGCTGATGGAGGTAAGTGTTGTGCTGAGTGACACAGGGGCAGTTGGAATGGAGGTGGGGATAAAGTGTTGCTGGCAGGGAGGGCAGAACAGGGGTGGGACAGGCCTGGGAGGAGGGATTGACCAAGGATGTTGGATAGCTGGATATGCCATGACGTCACAGACTTGAAGCCGTGGATTTACTAAAATGGCTGACTGAATCATTGCCGCGAACGACGAGGTTTGCCGCCGGAAGGGCTCTCTCGCTCGCACGGCGCGCGTGTAAAAGTTAATTTCAACGTCTTTAAGCATGCCTGCGTGTTCTGCATACGGGTGTGCAAATCGCTGGACGAAAAATGGGATTTAATTTCCGCGGAAAGATTCGTGTATTCACATTACATCGGCTCAATAAGACGACGGGTAATATTTTCGAAATTCTGAACATTAACAGACATTTTTTTAATGGGGCATGGCCGTTTTATTCCTGCTTGTGTAGATTTCAAAAAATAAGTCTGTCAAAACAGTGCAATCTGAGTTAAAATAGACAGCATTTCGTCCGGTGTGTTCAGTAATATAATTACGCGGAATTAAACCTTGGAATTGCATATTAACTCATAATATGGTTACCAATGACGTTTTTCCACGATCACACGTTGTTATTTTGGTAAGTTTTTACTTCAGGAGTAAACGATTAAGCGCTAAACATCATGCGAAAACCCATTGGAAATCATTGGAATGAGCAATGTTTTGGACATACTGTCATGGCCGCTAAGCCCGCTCACTGGAGTCAATGCGTTTCCATTCATTCTGAAGGGAGGGCCTAGGCCTGGGATTGACAGAGGAGGCCTCTGCTGTATCCTATCCCCCTCCCAGGCCTGGGGGCCCACAAATGGCTTCTCGGACTTGCGCTGGTTAAATAGATCTGAGTAGCCCCATTGGGCAGGCTGGAGTGTAGCTAGGGTGGGGGAATATCCCCTTACCCTGAGTAGACCTCCAACCTTCTCCTTACCTGCGCTGGATACACTCAACCAAGCTGTGCCAGGCCTAGGTTGAGGCCTGGGCTGCCCATTTCATATGTTCTTTATGTTTTGGTATATTTTATTCATGTTTTCAACAGAAATAAAATGTGGAAGCAGTGCAGAAATTCTGCCCCATGCATGCTTCATGGTGATGTACATGCATTCATCTAAGTATCCGTAAGATGGGAGGTCTCCAATTCTGGTTGGTCATTATGCAGTCTTATTATAGGCCTCCCTTTTGGTATGATAAACTGAAGGTATGGCAAAACCAGAATTCCAATCTAGTAATTACCTACATTTACAACAGTGCCTGGTAGACTCTTGCCATGAATGGGCCCATAATTGCCATGATTTGTAAAGTCTGGCCAGTTCCCATGTCCATTTATAAACCTCTGTTTTTGTGTCAGCAAACTAGCAAACTCAGTTTCAGCTACAGTCCATTCCTTTGTCTGAAATTGTCACTGGTAGCGCTGGTACCACCAGAAAACTGGTAGGGTTTTCTGGTAGCGCCTTCTCCCACACCTTGTCAGGATGTTTTGTGTATACTGTTTTTCTGCTTTCCTGTCATAGAATTCCCCCACTTGAAATACTAGCCTTCTGTTGCTAGGCAGATGTTCTATCCCAATCAACTTTTCACAAGCCTTGTCTCTTGCCTTCATGCACAATATTTATTGGTCATCTTTTTCTCCCTGGCCTGACAATCTTTTCATTCAAGAATGGAACCCAGGAGTTCAAAAAAGATTTGCAGATTCCATTTTGAGTGGAATTTCTTCTCCCATGGAGTAAAATTCCTTGTTTCTATTTTCTGTGCTCTCTCTCAGAGAACATGAACTTGGACCGAATGTAGATGGGGTGGCTAACCTTCTAGATTCTGGTGAAAGCTTTGGGGAAAAAATAGACATGAGCACAGACTTTTGGAGCTATGCTGCAGGACTCTGATCTCATTTACAAACTGGGACAAAATCTGCTTTTCAGCCAGATTTTTTAAAAAATTAACACTTTAATGGTTTTTACCCCTTTTTTCATGATAGCTGACCCAAAGCAGCTCAAAATTAAGCGATAACAATATTACAATGGAATAACCAGCAGACTCTTGTGTTCTCCAAAAACGCACCAAACACAAAGAAAAGAAAAGAAAACAGAAACAAAAACAGACCTCCCCCCCCCCAAAACAGCCAAAGGAGTAATCAAGATTGGCAGTCAGAAACCAGAGTGGGATCTCCCCTAAAGACCTTTAAAAAGAGCGACCTGTTGAACTGGCAACTGAACAAGCATGGGCTGTAATCCAGACAAGTCTCCCTAAGGGTAGAGAATTCTGAAGTGTTGGAAACACCACTGAAAAGACCCTGCTCATAACAGCTACCAATCTCACTTCTGAAGTAAGGTATCTAGAGCAGGGTCTCAGATGCTAAATGAAGATTGCAAAAGGGCAGATAGATAGCCCAATGTATTCCCAGGTCCTAAGCTGTTTAAAGACTTGAAATAACTTCTTTCCTCTTATGTATGAATGCTATGTGATTTCTCATTTCCTAAACAAACAAACAAACAAACAAAAAACCACAAAACCCTACCCTTATTTTTCAATTTCACAGCATTACTGCTCCTGTGGATTTGGACTCCTTACGATCATCCACACTCAAATGTGCTGTTGTACTCACGTTACTGCCAAACAGATACACTTTGGATTCTTATAAGAAAACATTATAAATGCAAACAAGACCTGAAGTTATATGACGCGCAAAAGATGCATCATATGCTTTTGTTTGTAATAAGAAAAAAACCCAGCGTTTTCTGCTGTACAGAAGAAATATACTCTCTATAGAGAGCAAACATGGAAGTCTACAATGACAATACAATGTAAAAGGGATAATCAATATAATCCGGCTATGTTTTTCCCCTTGTCACCAGTCTCTGTTGATTATGAGCAAGTTATCAGTATATTGTTTTCCAATATTTTTATATCTTACTTACATTTAGCAGATTTGCAAATAATTTTTCATTTCCAACAAGGAAGACAAAACAAATGAAATACTCCTTTGCATTATATGGGAATCCATACTACAGTGCATTAAAGGACGATGCGATGGTGGCAGTGATAAAGCATCTGGGAGCGACTCACACAGCTTCATCAAAGCCATAGGGGCAAATTTGCACTGATGCTGGACTGTGGTTGACTCAGGTTGCACAGGGCAGTGGGCAAACTACCCTCCGTCTGCAAACTGTCCTGAACTTGGGTAAGCCCCAAGAGACTCATCTCTGATTAACACCGCAAAAAGCCTATTGGTGCACAGGTGGTCTCAAGGATTAGAAGTGGGACCTTTTGAAGGCCCTGGGTCCTTGAGGGTGGCCCTGGCAGCAGAACAGGTAAAAGCTGTAGCATAGAAGCAGAGGTGAAATTCAACAGGTTCTCACCTATTCGGTAGAACTGGTTGCTAATTTTAGTCTGGAATAGTCAGCATTATGGGCGCCATTTTCCCTAGATACATAGAACCGGTTGTTAATTAATTTGAATTCCACCACTGAGCAGAGGCCTAAGAAAGGAGAAAACAAGCCTCCTTTGGGCAGTCAAAGTAAATAAGTAAGGAGGTGGAGAAAAGAAGGTTGGGAGCAATCTAGAATAATGAGGGAAATAAGGCTGGAGAAAGAAATAGAAAGAAGGGTGAAAACTGAGTGAATTTAGAAGAGAGCTACAGACAGTGTTGGCCACCTGAAACCTTAATTTAGCATGCAGCAGTACTTGTGCTTGAAGCAATGTTATCAGGATAGAGAACCCAAATTTGTAGGACCATGGAAGAAGGGAGACACACAGGTCACCAGTGATTCTTTGCCCTTAATGCTCCCATGGCCTTCCTTGCCCTTAATTAGCGTGACATCTACAAAGAGTTCAGCTCAGGGGCGGCCAAACTATGGAGCCACATGTGGGTCTTTTGACGTGGAATGTGAGGCTCACAGAAATATCTTGGCTGAGCATCACAATTAGAGCGCAATCCTAACCTGGAGTTAGGCCGGCACAGTTAGGCCAGCACAGTTTACCTGGCATGAGGGCCACGATAAAGTATGTTTGGACCACTCTCGAAGTTAGAGAATCTAGCACACAGATGTTTGCCATCCTCCCTGATTCCAAGAGTGGTCCAAACGCATTTTACGGTGGTCCTTGTGCCAGCCAAACTTTGTCGGCCTAACTCCAGGTTAGGATTGCCCCCTTAATATAAAAGGTAAATACAATTTTTCAAGCATTATAATTATTTACTGGTTATAAACTCAGAGTGCATTGCATTAAAACATAAGTTTAATGTCTTTGGTGAGTAAATATATTTAATAATTTAAATGCTTCTTAAATATTGTGGCTCTAGAACATTTCTCTGGAGGCTTGCAAAAATCTGAAGTTTATGCATGTGGCTTTTATGTTAAGCAAGTGTGCAGCCTTGTTTCAGCATGAACTTCAAGCTTGCTAAGTGAAGTCCTGTCTAGCCCCCTGGAACGCCAGCCAGAAACCAAAATGGAGTTAGGTTAGACTGCACATGTGCTGAGAAAAAGAACATATTTATAACAAGGGCAAGGAGCTAAGACAGATTGAAGCTTATATGGTGATTTGAAAAAAAAAATCACCCAAATATTTGGGAAAAGATTTCTCAGCTTTTTTTTTAATTGCAGGATTCAGTCTAAGAAATGGGTAATGCGCAGACCTGTCCATGCAGTTGGCTTCTGTTGGAGATTCTCCTATAGATCAGGGGTAACATAAGGCATCAGTCAGTGAGACACTGGCTGAAGGCCCACACCCATCAGAGGGCACACCTGGCAGAACTGATGGGAGCAGTAGTCAGAGGTGTAACTAGGGTGGAGCCTGAGAAGCACCTATGCCAGACACCAAACCAAGGGGAGGGCTGGTTACTGCTCCTCAGGCTCCATCCTAGTTATGGAGGAAGTGCTGGTAGTTTTGCGCCTCCCATTCTCCTTTAAAGGGGAGGAGAAGGAATGGGGGAGCGAAGCTGCTGCAGCGAGTGGTCCCTCCTCCAGGGATAAACCAGAAGTGACATCATTACATCATGTGATCTCATGACATCTCTGCCCCGGGAGCCAGGGCAGGGCTTTATGCCTCTGAGAGTACTGCACACTGCACCATCATGAAACAGGTGAGGAGAAGGTAAGTGTAGTGCTTTGACCCAGGTAAATTGAGCTGGCACTGCTCTGGGTGCCCTCACCATCTGAAATGAAGCAGGAAGTGACTGGGGATAGGGCCCTCTTACTTGTGTCACTCTAGTTGTGGAATTTTCTTTCTGGAGAAGTTTACACAAGATGTCAGACAAAGGCCCTTTTATTCACCCCAGCCTGTAAAATGTAGCTTTAATTGCTGTTTTGACTGGTGTTATAATAATGGCTTTGAATTGTTACATCATATAATTTATTGCATTTTAGAGTTCTGTTTTGTAAACTGTCCTGGAAGAATAGAAGAGTGATAGAAATTAACCTCCATGTATTTATGTACCTTTGCTTAGCTGAACTGGCATACTTTCAGATTTCAACATTCTTTGTTGCTGTTGCTGTTGATTTTGTGGCTGAGGCTGATTTTGTTGCTGCTGCGGAAGCTCCACTGAACTCCGAACAGGCAACACCGAAGAAGAAAAGCTTCCACTGCTAATTGCAACTGGCCCAGTAGCAGGACCCGGGGTCATCGCTGGGGAAATGAGCTTTCGACCAAAATTCAGCAAGCTATTTGACACTTTGTTGATATTCAGCGGAGCAACCTTAGCACTGACACTGCAAAAGAAAAAACAGAACACGCACAGTCGCTGTTACCGCTATTAATAATAATTTACATCACACTACAAAAAGTATCAAAGCTTTCTGAAAGTATTTGTTGTTGCCTTAACAACATTACAAAACAGGGGGATGAACATATACTATACAATAGGACCCTGCATGGTCTCCTAATTTTCAGTGGGCGTGGACAAGAACTTAGATCAGTGGCCATTGTGACACACAAACTAAAGTCCACAGGTGAAATGTCCACGGATGTATCTCTTGATGTCTGGTTGAATAAATGCTGCATACGCTTCAGGATGCAGTGGCAGCACCAGAAAAAAAAAATATTGGGGAGGACACAAAAGAGATAAACTGCATTTCTGGAGTGAGGAGGCAAACTTTGTCCTGCATGTTAAGACTTCTGAAACAAGCAAAACAAAATACTGTATTTCACTTTATTATTAAATCATCATAAAAACACAAATAGCCCAGGCTCCCTTGAGCTTGTGATCTGATGTCAGGTGGGTCGAGGAAAGCTGGGAGCAGCCATCTTGGAAGCTGCAGATCTTACTCTTGCTATATTCCTTTTGTCTGAATTTTCAATTGTGGAGTTTTTAAAATTTTGTTTTTAGTTCATTGCTTTTACATGGTATTTTGTTGTAATCTTGCTTTCTGTCAGGGATGTTTCACGGTTCTGAAATTGCTGCAGTCCAAGAGTGCATTCCGGGACTGTCGTGTGGTCATGTCAACATTATGGCACTTCCTGCTTGATGTTGTCACTTCCGACCATGACATCACTTCTGATGAGTCCCAACATGAGTGCCATTCTAAAAAGTGGGTCCTGGTACAAAGTGTTTGAGAACCACTGTCCTAGACACATACAGTGACTTTCCTAAAGTGCAGTTATTGCAAACACGGTATGAAGCTAGATGTGTAGGAGATACTTTGACAAATTAAGCCCTGTATATCTTGTTGCAAGCTCTGAACATTTTGATACATGGATGATACATGATCATAGCCATCAAAGAAGGATCAATATCTATGTCATCAAGATGTACAAAAAATTGAGAACTATCACCGGAAAAATGCAAATTGATTATAGAGGCATTAAGAGATACATTTAAAAGCAAGGTATTAGTTTAAAAACATGAATGTCAAGGAGATGTGAATCCAGTCTCTGGGGAAACAATTTTCTTTTATTACAATAAGCATCATTGACCTTGGATATCAATGGATTGGTATATTTTTAAAACAAGCTGTGCGATGATTCAGTCTCTGCAGTTTTTGCTCAGATGAAAATGCTTTGTTTAAGACAGCTGATTCAAAGAGATTTCTTCTCATTATGTAGCCACTTGGAAAGCAAAATTGTTATAAATACTTCAGTTATGTGATTTAAAAAAAATCTGCACACATTTTTGCAAACCTATAAGGTAATTTAAATCTGAACCACATGAATAAAATATATAATGTTGGTTTCTGTTTGTCTTTTTCTTCACAGGATTGCTGCCTCTGGTGCATTTTATAGCATCTTGTTTGGTCCAATTTTGAATGAGTCAAGGCCATCATCTAGAAAGGCACAGACGTATCGACCATGTGTGCCCTCAAATCTTCTAACACTCTAATACATCAGTTGCACAGAACAATATGCACTCTCTTATACTGCATTAAATGCCATTAGTATTTTACCTTGTATGCCCTCCCCCTTTGCTTTGCAGCTTTACTTCAAGAAGACATGGACCATACCTGATGGATCAGGCCAAAGGCCCATCTAGTCTAGCGTCCTGCTTCCCACAGTGACCCACCAGCTGCCTCTGGAAAGCCTGTAAACAGGAGAGAAAGGCATACTTCTCTCCTGTCAATGATATTCAGAGGCAGACTGCCATTAAATCTGGATGTGCATTGCCAACTGGAGGCTTGTCACGTCTTCCTTGAAAAGACTTTGGACCTGCCTAAGGCAGTGGTTCACAAAGTCCTACTTGGATGTTTAAGCCATGTTTAAGGGGTCCAGCCTCTGGAAGGTGCCTGCAGCATTCAGAGATCTTTTGGCACTCTGCTGGCTTCCTGAGGGTCTCCATTGGATTCTTTTGACAGCAGTTAAGGCACCCCTTGGACCTAACCCCATTTATCCCATAGGATCAATGACTTGTTATCTACAGATTTGCTATCTACGAGGATTTCCAGGAACCTAACCCTAGTGGATAATGAAGATTGATTATATATTGCAGAACTCCCAAACAAACCACCAATCTGCATGGTCAGTGCTGGGATTTTTAATCTGATGATATTACATGCTTTGTAGCATTCTGTAGCATTTGTTACTAGAGATATTGATGTTTCACACTCGCATCTGGTGCAGAAGGGAAGATAATCTGCAAAACCCACATCATGCAGGTGTGTCAATGAGTGTTTTGAGTACAAAAATCATGAGCTGGTCCACAAGGGCCCACAAAATAGGACTTTGCATAGGACCTCCAGGCCTTCAGGCCTTACCAAGAGACTAGGAACTATTCTGGCTCAGAAGGGTATTTGTAGAAGAAGGAAAGGAAACACATGTTCATGCATTTGCAATTGTTTCCAGATGAGTAGGTGCAAAAAAAGCATCTACACATTCTTCTTAGATTAGACTCAAAAAAGAATCTTCATTGAGGACTTGGCCGATTGGATGTTCTAGTGCCAAGAAAAGCTCCCTGTAAAAACTGCTTTGCATGTTGGGCTTTCCCAGATAAACAGAGCAGGACGAAGTCTGCATGCACATAATTCCAAGCATATACCCAAATTGGTCGATTTCTGGATTGAGATCAATGAGGTCAATCCAACCCCATATGACTGGCGCAAACCTCTTGCACTGACCAAGTGCTGTCGGGCTTGTGCCATAAAGCACATGTGCACCAGCGTTTCCGCTGCAGCGCTGACGCGAGTACCTGTGTTGATGCCGCAGTGCCGGCACAAGCCCCTTGTGCACCACTCCAGCGCCGGCTGAGTTTGACTAGCACAGGAGTGGTTCTGGGTTGGAGGATTGTGGGAGGGAGGGCGGAAGGGGGGGTGGGTGTTCCAGGAGGCGGACCGGCTTGGGGAGCGGGTTGAGCAGTGGCTGCATCAATCCCCTGTCCCTGGGCTGCGCGGTGTGCTCGGACCTGCTTTATAGCGGGCGCAGATCCGAGTAGCCAATAATGCAATTATTAAAAACAACAACAAAGGAGTCAAAAAACACTTGACTCCTAAGGATTCCGCCTCATTGAATCATTGTCTAGTTTTTAAGAAGTTGCTTGTAGTTGCAATTCTCTGCTTTTCCATTAGGGAGCATGGAACATATTCTCAAATATGCATCCTACATAAACAAACACTTTTGGGGGTTAAAATATGAAAAAGGCTTACCGAGTTTTATTCATCAAGTCTGCTCCACGTGCTTTGTAATAATCTAAATTTTGGTGGAACTGGTAAGTTGCAGGTCTTGGATTTCGCTACATAAAAAGAATTGTCAGAAAAAGAATGCATAAGTAAAAACATTTGCAACTATGGGTAACTACTTACAGTTAAAGGGAATTTCACGTTAAATTAAGAGCTGATTGCAAGACATCACAGCAGACTTTCTTATATTAGAAATCAGAAAGTTAAATAGGTCTATATTTCACTATATGCATCAGCTAAAATTAGTAAGATTACTGGAGTAAACTGACTAAATTTTAGGTTACTCTAATTTTCCTGTCTAAATCACATACAACCACTAGATGGCACATGTTACCTTCTCTACATTTAAAACAGAACATAAATCCTGAATAAAAAACCTACATTTTTGGTACAAAGTAGTTATACAGGAAAAGATAGAACTCCTCACTTTACCTTCAAAGATGGAAAATTAATAATATACATATTAAAATTAAATTGCATGTTCCTTCAAATTAAACTGATTTGGATTAATGGTTGGATAAAGACTAGTACATATATTCTAAAATAGCACCTACATGGAAAATATGCAGATAACAGAAACAAAACTATAAAGATGACAAGACTTAGTTAATCACATTTTATGAAGTAAAATTCTCTGCTTCAAAATGGATTTCATTTCAAACATGAAGAAAGTCATGCAAATTCCCAGAACCTGCTTCTGGTTTCACCTGAACCGTTCAAAACAAAACAGGAGTTTGTTCATGTCATTCTTCCTAAAAGTTTATACCCCACATTTGATGAGATGACTTAAAACCGCTTCCAAAACAATTAAAACAATTCAATTTTTTTAAAAAATCAGCAACAAAAAACTAACCTAACAGAAATAAGTGGCAAAACAATCAAAGGAGGCAATCTAAAAAACGCCTGCTGGAAAACTCAGCTTGTCTACTGACAAGGAGGGGAACAGGTGTACATCAAGTGGCAATGAATTTCACAGAACACTATCAAAAAGCACTTTCATGTGTCTGCTAGCCTAGCTACAAAAGGTGGTGGGACACACAAGAATTCTCTGCCGCACACAGTGGTGTCATCCAAATGATTTAATAACAGGTACTCACTTTTGATTGGCACATGTGGGGACCCGCCCACCGGAAGTGACGTCATAAGCCAGAAGTGATGTTGTGGCAGGAAGTGACATGAAAAAAGCCCTTTTTGAGGCCTCAGATGATTTTAAACTGACCCAACAGTTGCAACAGTATTCCACAGCACCCCCAGAACATGTTAAGGAGGCCTGGCATCATGTTAAAACCCCAGAGCAACTCATTTTTCAGTGGCAAGGAAAGGCTCCGCTCGCTGCCTGCCTGCCTGCCTGGCTCTGAGAACATGCAGGCAACTCAATCATGCAGGAAATTCAAACGTTGCAGAGGGCGGAGTCGACGAGTGGGCGGGCGAATGGGCGGGGCCAGCTGTAATCCTAGAAACAGGTACTCGCGTACCCCCACGTACCCCCTGCATGACATCACTGGCCGCACACCTTAATGGATGGATAACTTTGTTCAGAGGACATTGGTCCTTCAGCCCTGAACTGTTTTGGTCTTATACCTCATGGCAGACATTTTCCTAACTGTTTTGGAACTGCAGTAGTTGTAAAACTCCTGGAAGGGGCCCTGAGGTCTGACTGAGGATGAGAAGAATGCTCTTTTGGTTGAAAGCCGGAGCGGAACACCTGATCTAAATCCACCTCGGCAGGGTTAACATGGAACGTACCTCCTGTCAGGAAAGAGTTGAAATCCAAGACATTGGAACTATTGCAGCTTCACGTTCTTCATGCAAGAGTTTGAAGCATGGGACAGGAAGGAGAAGGGAGACCCAAGGGCCCATCTGACTCATCACACAGTAGCAAATTTGTGTTTAATATTGAGTGCACTCACCAAGGAGTTGCGACAAAACATGGCTCACATTAGCCACAATTTCCTGAGCCCTGTGCAGGAGACTATGGAGATAAGCAATGCTGGGGTGTGGAGAGTTGAGTCATGACTATTGGCCTCGCCCCCAACCACAATAGTTCTTCTGCCTAGATGTAGTAAGCTGCTGTATGTGCATGCACGCTAGCAGAAAGCCAATAAATATGTGAAAGCTGGGAGGTGAAACCAGTGAGTATCATTGTTTACCATAGATACCAGTGAGTATCTACGCATTGTTTATTCACACATTCGGTAAACTGAACAGTGTTTAGATGCAATCTTGGGTGTACACCCAATCTATGTAATGTGAAGTGTCTCCTAGGGCCATGCGACACACGTTGTACTTAACAGCCTGAAGTCTACAAAGAGGCTATTCAAGCCTAAAAATGCCATTGTCGCAAAGCCTGTGCAGTGCTACACATAAGTAGATTTAAACCTGCAACTACACACGTACATATTTTGTGTCACATGTAGCTTGGCTCCGGAACGTGCATAATCTGCAGTATTTTCATTACATATAGGTTAGTGATTGACAGCCCAGTCCTGAGCTGTCCAGCTGCCTGAACGAGTAGCAGTATTCAGGTGGCTACCACTGCATCCTGTGGCAGCCAGGCAGCTGCAGGAGGCTCCGTAGGAGAAGGGGACATTTGTCCCGTTCCTTGTGGTAAGGGTACGGCCGGGCGAGCAGTCTATTGTCTATGCGCCAGCTGTTTAGCCGGTGTAGAGGCGAGGGCCTCTGTGCAAGGCTGCACAGCCAGCGTTGTCATTCAGCCAGAACGCTGGGTGGGAGCAACAGGTGAGCGGCAGCCCACCCGTTGCGTTCCGGTCCGTTTTGCCGTCTTCCCCGCCCCTGCTGACGTCGAAATGGACCGGAACTCAACGGGCGGGCTGCCGCTCACCCGTTGTTCCCGCCCAGCGTTCCGGCTGAATGACAACGCTGTGCACAGCCCTACATGGAGGTCGGGACTGGCAGTGAATGTTGCTGCTGTCCCACCACTGCTTCTTTCTGCCCCTCCCCACCTGAAAAGGACGTGATGCTGGTGAGTGATACACCCACTGCTTGCTGGCCCACGTTGCTGCCTCCAGGCAGTGCAGAACTGGAGTTAGGCTGGGGTTCGCCCAGCGCCGGCAGTAATGGCTTACTTCGATTTTAGCCTACGCAATATAAGCATACTGTTCGTGGTAAGGACAACAGGGCTGGGCCCTAATTCAGTGAAATGAAAGCAGAATGATACTGCAGGTATTTCACTTTGATTTCCAGAAAATACAATATATAAACGTAGCTCACAGAATTTTGAACGGCTCACATTTTGAACGGCAACTTCCTGTTAATAATAAAAAGACATTCCCAGAATTCCTGTCAGCTTTGCCCCCATGTAAATAAAAACCTAGACTTGCTAGATCACTATGATCTTTCCATTTAAAACTGCTCTTACACCCAAAGTGACCATCAGTGGGAGAGCTGGTAGCATATTATAGTTATTATGTGACCATGCAGTTTGAATTCATTATGTGACCATGCAGTTTGAATGGAAGGAAAGGCCCTTCCATTCATATAAGGCAGCTCTGTCCATGAACAGTGATCTCTGAAAGCAGCATCAGAATAGTTATAGTCTCTCACGAGAGCTGTAATTACTTCATGGCGAACAAGTCACATGGAATTTACCCTCAGGTTCATGATAGAAGAGAGACAGGACGACAAATGTGATGGTCGTCCCCTGAAATCAATATCACCATCTTGACTTTTTAGCCCTTCACATTATCTCAGATACAGATCACACAAATTGCTTGTCATGGAGAACAGCACTTACAGAGTTGCAATTTAAGTAGCCAGCGGTGTGGTATACTATTTGCTAGAATCAGGTCTTCAGCTTCAGAACAATGGGACTTTGAGGATTTAAGTAATAGAATATTAACAAGGTTAAACAGTTGATACTCCTACATATCTACATGACCCTGAGCATCATTGAAAGAACCACCCCAGACCTCAGGGTCATTCTGTATCAAATAATATTTATTTTCTTGGATTTCTCCTCTGTACAAATATAACTCCGTTATACTTGGTGGCGCAGTGTGGTCAAAGGCAGAAGCCACCTGACATGGAACAGAAGCTTCTTGGAGATTCCAAGAATACTACAACTATGATGGTGACTATGACTACCGCTACCAATAACAACAACAATAAAAATAATGAAGCGGAGATCCGATGAATACACAGATCAACGAAGTGTTCAGTCTTCTCATTCACTCCTGCATTAGAAACAGTACAGATGCAGGGAGATTGCTTGCAGGTTTGTCCCGTAACATGAGAGTGAATGAGAAGTCAGGTGGGTATTGTAGAAGCCGCTTATGCACTGGATGAAAATGAATGGTGTGCATCCTGGGTGTACAATCAACAATGTAAACTTCCACCATCGGGCTCTTTACTTGGAATAAATCCAGATGTAACACTCCCAACAGCCTAATCCTGTACATGTTTACTTGGAAGTAAGTCCCACTGTGCTCACTGGGATGGGCAGCGCAATCCTATTGTGCCCCTTGTGTCTACGTCATAGCGTCGATGCAAGGGGCGGAGCGCCGATGCGGGGCGCCGATCTGCACCCCCACGTTGGTGCTTGAGCGGTCCTGTTGTGCCCACGCTGAGCCTCTCTTGCATTGGCTGAGAGGCAACGAGGCACGAGGGAGGCTCCGCATGGAGGTGGCAGCAGGATTGGCGGTGGGAGGGAAATTGTGGGCGGGACGAGAGCGGGAGGTAGGCGGGCTTGGGATACGGCTGCATCCTAAGCCCATTTGGGGGGGCCACATGGTCTCCTCGGATCTGCACCTGCTGTTTAGCAGGCACAGATCCAAGGAGCTCATAAGAGCCTCCCCTATGGTAAGGGAGTGCACATTCCCTTGCCACAGGGAGGCTCCAGCCTCTCCTAAGCAGTGTCGGATATGGCGCTGGCCATTGGCCTCACTAGTCCCGTGCTGCTTAGGATAGCGCCCTTAGTCTCAGGTAAGTGTATACAGGATTGCAGTCCAAAACACTTAATCAAAATTAGGGTTCTTTAGTTTCAAACGATGAGTCAGGAACTAGAGAACTCAGGGTGTGCACCAAAGGCACTTCCACATACAGTCAGCCAGTCAACAATATTTATATACCGCTTTTCAACACAGTTCACAAGCAGTTTACAGGCAAATAATAAAGTTATATGGTTCCCTGTCTCAAAGGGGATCACAATCTAAAAACGGAAACTTTGTCCACTTTTCTTATCATACCTTCTTGGGCTGTGTTGGATGTCACTGTGGAAGGCTGTGGGGGCCTCCCAGAAATACCTTGGGAGCATGTGGCAGGTTGGCACGGTTCTTTATTATCTTGGCTTTTGTTTTACTGAAAATCTATTTCAAACCTTCTTAAAACTATAAGAATACTTTAGAATACTCTGAAGTGACTGAAACTTTTTGCTTTTCTTTATGATAATGTCACATATTGTTTCTATCAAAGTTAGTATTGAAATAAACTGCATTTTTTTCAAGATCACTTCAGCTGCACTACCATTACTGCTTGAAGAACCATTAAAGTTTTTTGGCAGAGATAGTTGGGACAAATACTGTAAACTCTAAAACAAAAGATAGTTGGCAAGTTCTTTGTACAGCATCTAAAATGGTAATGCTCAATATAACCATTTAGCTTCATAATAAGTCATCGTGATAAGGTTAGTACAACCACATACAAATAAGAACACCCAAAGATGAAAATTACTTTGCTTATGTGCTGTATTAGAATTTTATTTGCTATAGGGTAAAACAGATTTGCAAAATTCACAGTTAACTTAAAACAATAGTTTAAAATCTTTTATTCCTAGGCTTGACTGCCTTCAGGAAGAAAAGAACATCTGGTTATTTAAGGAACACAATATGTTCACATTTTGTATGACTTTTGTTTCTAATTGAGTTTTTAATTTTTCTTTATTTGAACAACTCTAGTTAGAACGGTTTTTTAATCGCTTTATATTTTTGTGATTGCCATCCCCTATGTATCTATTTTCCATCTGAAAGCGTCTGCTTTCAAAATTAACAGCTTTCCTCAGTGGTGGTGATGGAGGAAAAAAAAGACAACTGCAGGATATTAAAACTACACCAAACACCTACGCTAGGTGCTTTTGGAAAAAACAACAACATTCTATTTCTTACAAAATACATGGATGCGTTCAGCACAAAGTGCTTTCTGAACCAAGGTAATTTGCAAAGGCATATTTTCTCTCTGACGAAGTGCGGCTGGATGGAATGCAGTTTGTACATTTGGAACATATTTCTAAAAGGAAGCAAAAATTTGGGAACTACCTTCCTGGTTTAATTTGCTGTGCAATCTTCCACAGCAATTTTATATTCAGGGCATGGCGACCAGCACTGTTTTAAGATACCTCAACACGTCTCTTCCAGTAAATGCTTTACTAATAGAGCATCTGAAATGCTGCAGATGAATAGAACTGTTTAATCACAACTTACTTTAGAAGATCAAAAAAAGGGCAACTCATGCAAAGGAGCCTTGCTAAAAATTAGTAGGATTCAGTCAGGAAATCAGACATATTGCAGATATTGTATGAAAATCACTCAAAACTACATGCAAATACTTAAAGAATGATGCTTTGCATAAACTTGATAAAGCTGGATGCTTTATTCTATTATAATTCTTGCAGAATTTAAGATTTTCTTTGAGTGGGGGGAGATCACTTAATAGCACAAGGAAAGTCCAAAATCTATTATTTTTTTACTTGGTCCATTTGCACTTTAGGGTTCAAAATTTATTTATTTCACGTGTATCCTGCACTTTGTTTGAGGAGCTAAGACAGCTTGCTCATGATTCCCAGATGGCCTTCCGCACTGAACCAGCTATATGGGAAATTTTTATCAGTGTGCCTTAATATTTCCCTGTAGAGTCCACACTCTAAACAATACGTACTAGGAAAGAAGGGATTTTATGGGTGATCCTAAATCAATGAACTTTATAAATTGTTCAAGTTAAATGATAGAAATCATGCAGGCATGAGTTTTTTTTTTGTAACTGCACGTTTTCTGGAATGAAGAATTGAAGATGACAATTCTCCATTCCAGAAAATGTGCAGTCACAATAAAATGTGATGCAGTCACATCACTGGAACAGCTATATGGGTAGAGGCAAGGTATAAAGGTAAAGGTTTCCCCTCAACCAAATGGTCTAGTTGTGACCGACTGTAGGGGGCAGTGCTCATCTCAGTTTCTAAGTCTGTAGAGCTGGCATTTGTCCAAGGACAAACTTCCGTGGTCATGTGGCTGGCATGACTATACGCTGTAGCGCACGCAACGCTGTTACCTTCCCACTGAAGTGGTCCCTATTTATCTACTCGCATTTTTAGGTGCTTTCAAATTGCTAGGTTGGCAACAGCTGGGACAAGCAACGGGAGCTCACTCCGTCGCATGGTCTTGAACTCCCAACTTTCCGGTCAGAAAGCCCAGCAACAGTGGTTTAACCCACAGCGCTACCATGTCCCACCAGAGACAAGGTGTAGGATTTGACAAAAAGGTTAGTAAAACTGACAAAATGGTTTTAAAAAGTGTTTTGTAAAACATAATTTTTATCACCTCTCCCTGCTGCTAATGGGACCTATACAAGGGACAAAGGAAGGATGATTAGTGCTTGTTTTTACAGAATTATAGTCATAAAACCACTGTACATGTCTGTTCCTTCTAAGGAATGCCATCCTGTTCCCAAAATTCTTCCTTTCAAACACAGTCTGCTTTTCTGCACGTTCTGTACTGATCTTATGTACTGATCTTTAAGACACCAAAATACTGTCAGTATCAGAAAATGATGGATTTTGCTTCTTTACCAAAAAGGAAACTTTTATGCACAAGAAGAATGAGAAGCCTTGTGTGCAAGTAGTCATAGTCAAAACTAGTATTAAAAATAAGAATACTTAAAAAAATCACCCAAACAGGTAACAATTATACACATTCGAACCAGAAAAATAGTGCACATTTTTCCACATGAAACCATCTAAATAAAGATAGTTTATAACATGAAGGAATTAAAGTATCAAATTAAGAAAACTGAGGCAGTGAGGAAGACCTTGGGTCAAAACAAATTTCAAGTATTGACTACTTCAAGCTGATTTATAGCTGTCATACTTCCTAGTACCACATGCAAGCTCTGTATATTAGAGAATTATTTGCGCTTTTTGTCTTTTGAGTAGTTTACGTTGATTTTTTTTTTCAATTTATGTGACTATGTATTAGTTTCATTTCTATACATTTTGTTTAGTGTTTCTTGGAAATAAATGCCATATACTATATAGAACATGTATTAATTTGTTCCCCTTGACTTTCTGTGAAGCTTTTGATTACCATCTAGTAATATATCTGTAAAAACTCTGGGAAGAGAGTTGTGCTCTCACTGTTGCACTTTCCTCACGATTTCAGTGCATTTTACCACTGTTGATAATTACTAAGTTGTTAGAAATGGCAGTGCCACCGAGAGATCATAATGTAAAGGACTAGTAAGCTGATCAGTCCCTGTTAAGCAACATTCGGAATGGTCAGAGGCGTAGGGAAGGTGCCGCAGGGGGAAGTAAGAGTGGTGGGTGCTGGCTGCGGCAGGGTGCAGCGTTGCAGAAAAACCTGTGCACTTTTCAGCCCCCTGCCTGCCCTTGTGCTCGGATCGCTTCTAAATGGAACAATTCTGGGCACAGGGAGGTGTGGCTGGTGGACACACGGGGTGGTGGTGGTGGTGCGTTAACGTTGTCCTGCCCCAGTGGCAATGTGAGCCGAGAACAGCTCTAGGAATGGTTCTGAGTAATCCACAGCAACCATTGCTGCCCATATTTGAAATTATAACTATTGCCATATCAGCTCTGGGAGAACAGGGGTCTCGGTCTACATCTAGGTCCAAGCGTCTATTCAAGCTTGAGTTCTGGCAGGCACGCCTCATTTAAAAAATGTAAATCCTGAAAACAGTTTACTCTCAAATCACAATTTTTGCTGTTATTGATTCTCCCCTCTTCTCACCTATTAATCAGGAATATGAGGGTCAATATTGCTTTAAAGCAGTTTGGATATTCCACTACTACAGAGGTTTCCAAGTTTGCCATTTGATACAATCCAGGGTGCCTTACCTTTGGATCTCTAAGAAAAAGCGCTCTCAAGATCAGCGAGTGGACATCTCCAATAGGTGGATAATGCATCAGAAGTCCCAAACAGGTCTGATAATTACTTGATATCACTAAAAAAAATGAGAAATAATAGTG
The DNA here is from genome assembly GCA_029204185.1 of Lerista edwardsae. Taxonomy (NCBI): domain Eukaryota; kingdom Metazoa; phylum Chordata; class Lepidosauria; order Squamata; family Scincidae; genus Lerista; species Lerista edwardsae. The sequence goes on along the minus strand of JAJKFI010000009.1, from coordinate 7,883,089 downwards.
ATATTTTCTCATATGCGTATTTAATGAAAAAGCAATATTTCTGATTCTGAAAATGTCTCCATTTGTTCTGGAATTACAATGATCTTTTTAGCTGAATAATGAATGAATAATTTCTAGATCTCCTCTCTGCTAAACAGTTGTTTTAAAAAAAATTGAATACCTCTTCAGATTTCTTTGATTTGAATATTTCAGTCAATACTTATCCTAAAATGGCTTAGAAGCAGGCTGATTTATAAACCCCTTTCATCTCCCTTTTATGTTAATCTTTAACATATCAAATACAAAGATCAGTAGAAGATTTATGCTGTTCCTTCTTAAAGTTCACTATTTTTTTAAAATAGTGCTAGATTTCTATTCTTGATCCTCAGCCTTGTTAGTACAGTACAGTCTGTCTTTGTTATCTGCTAGGGTTAGGCAGCGGCGGCATTCAGCCGGTATGCTGGGCGGGACTTACCTTTGACTGGCAGCCTGCCTGTTGTGTAACGGCGTGTTCCGCCGCTTTGCCGCCCGCCCCGGCACGCCGTTATGCAACGGGCGGGCTACTGGTCAAAGGTAAGTCCCGCTCAGTGTACCGGCTGAATGCCGCCGCTGGGGTTAGGTTCCTGGAAACTCTTGTGAATAGCAAATTTGCAGATAAGAAACTATTGGTCCTATGGGATCAATGGGGTTAGGTGCACCTTATCTGCCATCAGAAGAATCCAGGGAGACCCTCAGGAAGCCAGCAGAGTGCAGCAGGAACTGGCAAAAGATTGCTGAATGCTGCAGGCACCTTCCAGAGACTGCCGGGACCTTCAGAATAGCACCTGTGACCAACACAGACCCCTTCTAAATTGGCTGGCAGAAGTATCCACCATTCATGTTTAAGGGGTCTGTGCTGGTTGCAGGTGCTATTCTTAAAGTCCCTGAAGCCTTTGTAAAGTCTCTGCATAATGGATAACGAGGACAGAGACACAGATAACTTCTGCCCCTTGCAGATAAGCCAATTTGCTAATAGCGAGTTTGCATATAAAGAGGACTGACTATATGTTTCTTCTTCCAGGGGAAAATACTGAACCTAATTATGAGTGAAATTAAAGACATGTTTTCAGGCAGGACTATATAAACTACTTCATTTCTTTTAGCATCATCTAAATCTTGGCAATCCATCTGCTGGAGCTGTCAAAGCAGTTCCTATTAATTATTCCTATATTCTTCGCTGTACAGACACTGCCTACACTGGTACGAATTGTAAATGCGTTTTAGAATAACTTTACTGTTTTAAGAACTTCAGTTTTAGAAACAAAATCCTTTCTATTAATTAAAAATCTCTGTGAGAAATGTTTTTGGAGCACATACAAAAACCATCTTGATCAAATGAAATCCCAGATATATCGACTGTTTTACGGTCTCAGGCTGCAGTCCAATGCACACTTTCCTGGGAGTAAGCTCCACTGATTTACAGGACTTGCCTCTGAGTAAACACACATAGTAAACATTGAGTAACATGCATAGGATTCGGCTGTTCAAAACTGATTCCCCCTTTTGTATGAGTCAACCTCAGCTCCTTCATTGCCTTCCCATCTTTCCTCACTGAGGTTTATGAGGAAAAGGTACAGGACTGGGCAAAATGAATAATTATAATCTGGGTAGGGAGCCACTTTATCATCTTCATTTCTGTTGCTGATCCGACAGCTTGTAATTTTATACATCTGCTTTCATTTGTAAAGCACTCACTTATCCTACTCATTCTTTATCTGTTCTGCCTGTTTCTTTTTCATTCCTTTTGTTTTTCTTGTTCATGTGCAGCTACCTGCTTTTTCTCCCTTCTCCTTGATGTTAGCATAATGAGTGCAACACAATACGCTCAGTAAAAAGTTCTTTCTGCTGAAAATAATAGATGGGCCACACATTCTATAGAACCAATCAAATCAAACGCAACACAGTATAAGCTGTTGCGATAGGAATCCTTTATACTTCCTTAAAGTACAGAACAATGCCAAAGTACTGTAGTTGGTATGTCCTAAATAGATTTTGTGAAATCATGTTTGATATATTTGCTTCAAACATGCCTTTCTGTAACTGACACCAGATTTTAGGGTTTCCTCTCTCTTTCTCTCAATCTCTCTCTCTTTGTGTGTGTGTCTGTGTGGAATAAGATTGTGAGTTACAGGATTTTGAAAACAACTATGGGAGCTGATTTGACTTGATGACTAGGGGTACTGTCTGAACCAACTTTGACTAATAATATAAAGGTAGGGTAGGATCAAGCACAGAAGCAACTGATTTATATATGATCTATATACACTGATTTATAACCAATTTATGCATGACGCTGGCAGATTTGTGTTCAAAACTGGATCAACTGTTAAATTTGTTCTGGTTGCTGGCTGCCACTCCACTAGGGCCTACAAGTTGGTGGCAACCAGAATCTGAGCTCCGGGCCGGGGCCGCTCAGAGCTGGAATGTTTTGCTCCAGGCCGAGGGCTGATGCAGATGTGATGGGCTGATGCGATGGGGCTTGCAGCGACGGCCCAGAGGGTCCGCTCCTCCGCTGCGCTCTTCACAGGGCCCAGGCCTACCACCACTCCACTGGAACCTGCAAGTTGGCGGTGACCAGAATCCTAGTTCTGGGCCAAGGCAGAGCTGATGCTGTGGGGCATGCGGCAACGGCCCAGAGGGTCCGCTCTTCCGCTGCGCTCCTCACAGGGCCCAGGCCTGTGTCATTCTCCTCTGGAGGCAAGGCTCTTCAGGCCAGCCGCTCTTAGCGCGGCAATACCACGTTGACCGGCTGCAGCGAGGCTGCCCCGGGCGTGGTCCAGTCGGGCTCCCTCTCTGTGTGAGGATCCTGGTTCCCTGTATGTAAAGGAGGAAGAAATGAGGGTAACACACAAGGAGCAGGAGAGAAGTAGGCATGAGAGGGAGCAGGCTACGAAGAAGACAAAGAAATGAAAAATGAAACCGAAGTCTTGGTTTTATGCTGAGCTCTGTGGAGCTCAGCTGCAGAAACGACCTTGTCCTCTAGAAGGCAGGGCCGGACTGGGGGTTGGGGTGCCCTCCTATGGGTGGAGTCTTGGTTTGCAGCCGGCCCTGCCTTCTGGAGTAGGAGGGGCAATCCCATAGGTCACGAATGCCCCTCCCTTCCTCCTCTCAGAGAATTGCAGAACACCCCACTGTGAAAGATGCAGGTCCAGAATAAAGTACCATGTTAGCCCTCAATTGAAACAGAAAACCATTGCTTTTCTTGGCCAAATTTGATGACCGCAAAATTTATTTGATCTTGTCACAGGAGGTGGTGATGGCATCTGGCCTAGATGCCTTTAAAAGGGGACTGGATGGCTTTCTGGAGGAAACGTCCATCATGGACTATATGGGTTGGAGCCATGGAGCCATGGAGCCATGATAGGTTGGGCAACCTCCTTACATTAATAGTAGGCTACTTCAGAATGCCAGGTGCAAGGGAGTGGCAACAGGATGCAAGCATCTTGTTGTCTACTGAACTCCCTTACTGAACCTGGTGGCCCACTGTGAGATACAGGAAGCTGGACTAGATGGGCCTTTGGCCTGATCCAGTGGGGCTCTTCTTATGTTCTTATGACATCAAAACAATTTTTATTTGTCTATGTTATAGTCTTTCAAAACATGCTGTGCAAGAGCAGCAAATGCAAACATATATCTAGTTCTCTGAAGAGAATAAAACTACAGAACAATTGAGCTACAGTCTGTATTGTGAAGACTAGGCAAGCAAACGAAGAAGCTGTACTTCTATCAACACCTGAAAAGAAGGCAAAAAGGGAAGGCTGCCAGATGTTAAGCCTTCCTCAGCTTGAAAAAAAAATACTGATAATATTAAACCTTCAGAGATAGTTTTTGTTGAGTGGTTTATGGCTTCTGGAAATTCCCTTCCCTAGAGACTATAGTAGCTTGTAATCTCTGTTTTTATGAAAACTTTTTTTTTTTTAGTGATAGTAATTTTCCTCACAGGCGTAAGACAAAGACAGGTACACCTTTATATAATACTTTGTTCTACTTCCATCTCATCTTCAAGGTGGAAAAGATGAGACCTTTATGCATGCAAATTGGCACATACACTGTATGTTAGATTTAGATATTAGAATAAGATTAGAGTTAATATTAGAATTAAGAGTAGCTGAAAAATGAAGAGTCCTGTTCCATTTATATCAGCCCTTTAAATGTGTGGGCAATACTATCTATTGCATTTATGCATTTTACTATATTTGAAGAATGTTGTTTCTGAAGAAAGAGCCATCTAGATCACGGGTGTCAAACATAAGGCCTGGGGGCTGGATGTGGCCCCCCCAGAAACTCTTCATCCTGCTCTTGGGCTCCCCCAGCATCACCATCAGCATCATCAGCTGCTCTCTGTTGCTGAACTGTACTGTCACTGCTGGAAGGGCTGCCCATATGCTAATTGGGCTCTCCCATATCTTGAAAATATAACCTAGATTTGCATATTCTGTCACTTGCAGTTAATGAATTTCTAAGTGAGAACAAAGTGCCTGTTTCTGGTCATGACCTGTTTAATGACTTCACTTCTGGCCCTCAGCAGGCATCATGAATGTTAATCTTCCTCCTGTGTGATCAGGAGTCTGACACCCCTGATCTAGTAATTAAATACATTTCCTGACCGTCCTAGAAGTCACAACAACAGTGGTAGTGGTGGGGAAATAAATCAAGATTACAAACCTTTAATTCCTTATTAACTAATTTGGGATGACTACCACTTCTGGGTTCTAGGGACATGGAGTATTAAAATCACATATTTGGTTACTCCAAGTAACCCATACTCCAGGGTTAAGAACCCTGATTTAAATGATAAAACCTGAACCGCTTGTATAGATGTTCAATGGCTGCCTTCATCATCACTACGCAGATTCCCTACCTCTTGTGTTTTCACAACAACCCTATGAGGTAGCAGTTGACCAGGCCTAGCTTTAGGAGCTGTGGAGCAAGATAGCAAGGAGAGGCTGTGCAGGATAATATCTGTTTTGTTAAGGCAATGTCAATATTGGATCAGATCCAAGCCATTTTTTCCACAGGCTGTGAAAAGTTGCCATGACCTCCAATTGGGTCCTAACCCACAGGTTGAAGAACACTGGTTTAAACCAGGGGTTTACACTGGTTTTTAGCCAGAGGGCCACATCAAATATCTGGCATGATGTCAAGGGCTGGGAAAATAAATAAATACATACATACATACATACACACATACATACATACATACATACATAAAGAACTTTACAAAAATACATTAGAGATTGAACTTAGATGAATGAATGGGGTGCAGATTCCTCCCAGCTCCAACATACACCACAAAAATGCAGCTCACACTTTAATGGACTCCCATTTCCCCCACCCCACAAGCAGATTACTTAAATGTGCTGGAGTAATATGTCAGAAACCAATAGGAAAGGAAACACCCAGAGCATGTTCTGAGGGCCGTGGAGGCCTCCCCAATGCTCAGAAAGCTGTCTAAGGCAGTGGTCAGGGAACAGGGGTAAATTACCCCAAATGGGGTAAAAATGAAATTCCTGGGGGTAATGGATGGTCACGCTGCTGAGACACAGCCGGGCATGCATATGAATCTATATGCATGCCCGGCTGTGTCTTGGCAGCGCAACCGTCCATTACCCTCATTCCGGTTCCGTCGCTGGCTGGCTGGCTCCGTTTTGTTTGTTTTGCTCCGCCCTTTACAACTTCATATTTACATAGCATTAATTAAGCTCATTAATTAATCAGATAAAAAGCAATGGGTTCCAATATGTAATTTTTTTTCCTTTTGTTCTGGGGGGGGGGGTAACGTTGGCATATCTAAATATATTTTGGGGTAAAAGGTAAAAAAGTTCCCTGACCCCTGGTCTAAGGCCTTCAGAGGGCCTAAATACGACACTTCCAGGGCTTTGGAAAAATCTGGAAGTGACCATTTTTGGCCTTCTGAAGGCATTCTGAGGGCTAGGAAGGCTTCATGTGGCCCCCCTGACCTTTCTGGCACTAGCTATACCCTCCAAGCTGTGCTCTGGGTTGGGTACAGAGGGTATTCTGAGGGCCAGGAGGGCCACATGAAGTCTTTGGTCCTGTTTGGACCCTGAGACAGTGTTACAAACTATAAACAAACTTCACTGAGTACAGGTCTCAGCAAAGATAATGGCAGGCTTAGTCATTAGCACCCCTTTCATTCACTCATCTCATGCATATCTCCCAGCCAGCTGCAACACCGAGATCACTACGCAACTTGAGGGAACAACAGAATGGAAAAGCACTGCTCTCATTTTCACTTGCTTGTATTTACCAAGGCCACACAAGTGTTGCACACATGATTGAACTGCTATCCGTGGACAAGAAAGAGCCAGCTATTGGACATCTCTCCCATCTTCCTGCAGTATTTTGTCATTTAAACCAGGGGTCTCCAAACCCCGGTCTGGAGACCAGATGTTTATAGTTTGTAACTCTCAGGGTGGCTGAGGAGGCTAGTGCGGGCATGTGCAGCCTCACCGGGCCTCAGAAAGCCCTATGGTCAGGGTCGAAGGGGGTGGGTGGATAAAATCTGTGGATTTAATTACCCATGGATTTTTTTATCCATAAGGGTTCTGAGAACGGAACCCTCATGGATAAAAAGGCCCCACCTGTACTCCTATGCCAATCTCCATCCCTTTCCAACAGGATGAAAGGTGCTGTTGTAATAACATAGTCTTACATGCTCCAGTGGACCAGCCACATATTTCCTTTATGCTCCTAAAGTACTATTTGTTTATTTCCTTCTTTAGTATATTTATATCCTGCTTTTTCATTTTATTCAAAGAGGCTTACAACAGAAACACCAGAACCAATAAAAAATAAATCCACACAAAAAGCAATATCAGCAAAGAAGGGGAAAAATGGCTTGTAATATCGTTATCCAGTATTAACTGTTGCATAAAGTGGACCATCCAAGTTTATTTTTGGAAAACTCAGAATGCTATTTATCTTTCCAGTGGAACAGTCACAACAAAGAGACATATGTTTCTAATTGTTTAAAAACTTCACTGTATGTTTCTGTCATGAAACAAAGTGATCAGTAGTACATGAAAAATTAGCATTTGTAAAAAAAATATAACACTTCAATTCATAAAGACAGCCTCAGGAAATCTATGCACACTGAGCAATGTTTTGGAAACAACAAATGTATGGAAACATAAATGTAGGATGAAAAAACATATTTAGAGGAAATAGTGATATATACTAAGGATGCAGCTATACGTGAGATTAGGACATATGTGATCAGATTTCTTGCTGTTTTTTGTAAGATTATTAGCAACTCCAAGATCCTCTGACTCCAGTCCATTTTCCCAGTAAAAATTCCCCTGAAGCTGCTATTTCCCCTGAAACAAGGAAACATACGTACAGTGGTGTCATTCAAATGATTTAGGAACAGGAACTCACTTTTGAGTTCAAATTCAAATGTAGAAAAAAAAACCCGGAAGCAGCCACGGAGCCCGTTAGGATCCGGAACACCCGTTCTGGTCCGTTCCCCCTGAATGACATCACTGCATACGTACACCAATAGTATCTTTGGGACTACTTAAGCAGCACTTTTAGCCCACAGTCACCACTCAGAACTACAATTCTGGTCTAGAGTCTCCCCTGTGACTATCAATCCTTTTCACTCAGAAATTTCTAGTTTCGCCTGAAGTATTTGCAACATAAAGCAATGTCATTTTTGAGATGGGGTGACAGGTGACAAATCACACAGGTGATTTGCCATACATTTAAAAAAGGAAATTATGATATTTATAATATTTTATGTTTGTCTTTCTGCATGAAATTTGCCATTTTCACACCTGCTGTACACTGCGGCTGGTGCTTCCAATGAACTAACAACCAATATCTTTTTTCTTGGCATCACTGCAAGTTCAGAGAGCAATAGTATACATTAAGTTACGTTTGCCTCCAAATGCTTCACTTTGCATTTACTCTCATTGAACCACATTTCTCAATTTGTTGCTCATTCACTCAGTTTAGAGTTCTTTTTTTTTACTTTTCACACTCCACTTGAGTTTACATCACCTGAATAATTCTGGCAACCTCACTCCTGACACCTAACTTTATGAACAAGTTAAAAAACATCAGTTCCAATACAGATCCCTTGGGCAACTCCACTCCTTACTTACTTCCATTATGAAATGGGGGATCTTGTACAATTGTTCCCTTATGCCAGGTAAGCCACTGTGGCATGGGGGGGGGGTCTACTTGGACCTGAGCTAGATAAAAAGCTGGTGCATGTCTGCATGGACCCATACCACAGGACTAGATCTTGGAAGGGGGTTAGATTTAGGGCAGAAGATTTAGCCGAGAGGGTTAATGCCTCCGTTTGCCCGAAGATAACACCTGAAGATCTCAAGGTCGTGAGCTCGGGACTGCCGGAAGTCTCCGCGAGCAGCAGACCTTGGAAACTGCGGCTGATTACAAGCTGAGTTTCAGCTGCCTCGTGGGAGGAGGAGTGTGCTGAAATCAGCTGCATCTCTGGTGGCAGCAGGGAAGCCTCATCAGCCAGCAGACGACAGACGGGTGGCTAAAGAAAGAAGGCTAAATCCAGAAAGAAAGATCTGTAGGAGTGTTGTTCTTGGAAGATAGAACATTCTGTAAATTGTAAAAACCTTCGGGTTTGTGAGAAAGTCTGCCTATGTAAACTGCCTTGAGTTCAATCATTAGAGAAATCTAGTGATATTAAGAAAGGCGGTATATAAATAAATGTATTATTATTATTATTATTATTATTATTATTATTATTATTATTATTATTA
>JAJKFI010000009.1:7857490-7874302 GCA_029204185.1 Lerista edwardsae | reverse complement strand
TATTATTATTATTATTATTATTATTATTATTATTATTATTATTATTAAGCTCCTGCTGCACCCACCCCCTTCTCAGACCCACCCAACTCATCCCTGCCCAGTTTTGCCCCATCCTGTCCCACACTGTCAGAGAAGCTTTCATGACTGGTGCTGACTGCTTTATGATAGTCAGCACTAGAGGAGGAGGACCCCAACTGATAACAACTGGTGAGTGTAGACTTAACGGCACAATCCTAACAAACATTCCAGGACTGGGATAATGGCAATGCAGCTCTGAGCAAGAGAACAATCATTCCCTTACCTTGAGGATGCCTCTGTGACTACCTCTCCCACATGCCCCACTGGCACCGTTATGTCAGTGCTGGAAAGCTGTTCAGGATTGGGCTCTCAGTTACATAAATGCAGCATCCGTATCAAGCACATGGAGTACTGCTCTTAAAACACTATTAGTGATTTAGGTTAGTTATTTAGGTAAGTAAAATAGTTCCCTTTGAAAAGCATCATGTCATTACTGATCCATGGGGTAATGTCACATTGCGATGTTTACGAGACTTTGTTGTATAGGGTGGCTTGCCATTGCCTTCCCCAGTCATCTTACTTTACCCCCAGCAAGCTGGGTACTCATTTGACCAACCTGGGAAGGATGGAAGTCTGAATTGACTTTGAGCTGGCTACCTGGGAACCTGATTTCTGCCCGGATGGAACTCAGATCGTGGGGAGAGCTTTTGACTGTAATACTACAGCCTACCACTCTAAAGCCACACAAGTCTCTAGTGATTTAGGTAAACACTCCTAATTAACATTTCTGTTCTAATGCATACTTGGCATTGTTGAACTGATTTGACAATTTGCATTACAAATGTTTGCATTTAATGATGCAGATACAAAATGTCTAGCTCATTTTCTAAAAAAATAATAGGTGTAAGAAAATTGTTCAGAGAGAAAAGTCTTAGACAAACATAGGTCAAGACATCAATAGATAATCTAAACCTTTTTTCTTTATTATAACCAGGATGGAAGAAAACTACTGTACTTAGGGTTATGTAAGGATCAAAGGTCAGCAGAAGTGTTGACGTCTTCCTTCCTTTGGGTTCCAAGGAAGTTTGCCATGCAGGACGCAATTTGAAAAACAAAGTCTAAAATATCCACGGCCTAGTTTCATTATTCTTTAAATCCTGACTCTGTATTTATAGTTCTTTGCATCACATGGCCCCATGGCAGATTCCAGCAACTTTTTAGGCTTTCATTTATTACTCTTTGCACTTTTGTCTTTTAGTTGGAAAAAGAAGCCCTATAAGGCAGGCTGGGGCATTACTCAGGGAAAAGGGAAATGTATCACCCCGAGGTGTCCTCCAGCTGCCTCCTAGTTTGCACTGGTTACAGCCTGGCTGCTCCAGTACAGGTTAAGATTGGGCTGCCTGATTTTTTACAATTGGAAATCTTGAGTTATATTCTAAGAAAGCAAATCATGATTAAGTTGCAACTGAAATTAATGATACTTTTAGACGTAACTGATTTGTTTCATTACCTTTAATTTGTTGTTCAGTCGCTAAGTCGTGTCCGACTCTTCGCGACCCCATGGACCACAGCACGCCAGGCCTCCCTGTCCTCCACTAGCTTCCTGAGTTCGCCCAATTTCATGTTCATCGCTTTGGTGACACTAACTATCTCATCCTCTGCTGCCCCCTTCTCCTTTTGCCTTCAATCTTTCCCAGCATGAGGATCTTTTCTAAAGAGTCCTCTCTTCTCATGAGATGGCCAAAGTATTTGAGCTTCAGCTTCAGGATTTGTCCTTCCAGGGAGCAATCAGGCTTGACTTCCTGTAGGATTGACCGATTGGATCTCCTTGCAGTCCAGGGGACTCTCAAGAGTCTTCTCCAGCACCATAATTCAAAAGCATCTATTCTTCGGCGTTCTGCCTTTCTTATGGTCCAGCTCTCACACCCATACATTGCTACTGGGAAAAGCATAGCTTTGACTATATGAACCTTTATTGACCATTACCTTTGATGGTCATCACTAATTTTTCTTAGGATACAACTCTGGATCACTTTTTCTCAATGTTTGTCCCCCGTCGTACCACTTTGCGTAGTCCATCTACCACAGGAAGTAACTGGTGACGGTGATAAGATAGGATGCAACCAACCTCTGTAAGGGGCTCAGGGCGAATGGGAGGGCTTTTATGAGCTTGCGAAAAGCGCATGCTGGAGCTGAAAAATTATCTCGTAAAAGAATTACACCAAAACTTATACTGAGGAGAAATAGATTAGTGTAGAGAAATAGATAGGTAAACATTTTTCTATTGTTTCTGTTTCCTTTACTTACTTTTTTTTTTTACTTAAAGAAGAATTACGATGAAATTAGATAAAATCAGATACAATAAGATAAAATCTCTTTTGTAAACAGACCACAACGTAGTTTTTTAAAAAAATCTGAGGTGACTTTTTTTAAGCGTTCAGGGAAGAAAAACAGAATTTTGTTTAAGAAGCGTTCCTTCGATACTGTTGAGGCAGTGACTGAAAAGGAACCGGAGGAAAGTTTTTCTTGCCCTCAAGGCATTTGGTGAGCATGTGATTTCCTCATTCAGGGATGGGGCAGAATGTTCTGGCAAAGTTCCAAGATCAGTCTGCACATGTATGAAATTCTGCTGTGTGTGACTGCAGAGAGTCTGAAATGAAGGAATTAAAAATAACAGTACAATAATAGTTTAAAAAATGCTTGAACCAGTCCACTATGAGTCGGAAGCCTGTTCTGTGATGGACAGTGCCATGTTTTCCCTCCTTTGCACTCAGCACAAATTTGTGTATTAGAATGTTACAGGAAAGTCAGTCCTGAACATGCTTTTCATATCAACAGCCAGCCAAATCCTTTCACTTGGACAAGGAATATAAACTTGACACTCATATTACAGGAAGGGATGCTTGATGGGGATAAAGGAGGCATACACAGACTTTCCATTCACACAATGGCCTACCTCAGTGCTATGCGCTTTCTCATGTGCACCATAGGAGGAAAGAACAGGGTTTGTCATACCCTAAGGGAATCCCACTGCACATAAATGATGAGCCCATAGTACTATTTCAGTTGATATCTAGTTCTGACAATATTTAAAAGAATTAGACTATGAAGGAAAAAAAGATGTTACCCTCTGGTAAAAAGCAAACAAACAGAAAACCCCTAACGGAATACAACCATTTTGGGTTAATGCATGAACTTGCATTCACTGACATAGTAGAATTATTTGTAATTCTACAACTGATTGTAGAATTGCAAATATTGTAAATGTAGAATTGTACTGAAGCAAAAATGCAATTTCATGAAGGTTTTTTTTTTTTTTTAATTTTAAACAGTCTGATCCTACAAACTGCATTAATTGCTTTGGTTGTTTTTCTGTATCCAACGAAAGTTAATCATATGTATCACTTAAATCAATGTGAGGCACAATCCTTTACTGCGCTGGAATGGCGAGGCCGGCTGGCCAATGCCATATCCAGTGCAGTACAGGAGAGGCTGGAGCCTCCCCGCGGAAAGAGAACGTGCACTCCCTTACCGTAGGGGAGGCTCCAGCCTGCCCTATGCGCTCCTTCGACTTGCACCTGCTAAATAGCGGACGCAGATCCGAGGAGATCGCGCGGCCCAAATTGGGTCTAGGATTTGGCCTTATGACCCGCTCAGGTCCCGCCCTCACCAATCCCTGAGACGCCCTGTCATGGCCCTGTCGGCTGGCTTCAGCCAATGCAAGGGAGGCGATGCGCGAGCGCCTGCAGCGCCAGTCCTGTTGCCTTAGCGCCAACGCGGGGGTGCCGGTCAGCGCCCTCGCATCAGTGCTTAGCATGCAGCATCGGCACAACACTGTTGCGCCGATGCTGCACGGTCCATAGGATTGCGCTGTGAGAGTTGTTGTGATTAATTTTAATACTATTATTTGTAATGGGACTGTAATATAGTGAAGCCACTGTCCTGGCTCACATAGGTTCCAGATGAGGCTGTTTGCTCTGCTTGTTGTTATTGCAAATACCAGAGGAGAAGGAGTTACAATGCCACCTGAGCCTTCTTCCCTGCAGTCTACTAGTTTCCGTGTACCCCCCACTTTCCAACCTGAGAGCAGAGCATTCCACCTCTGGCTCACTGCCGTCTCCAGCTCCCGCTTTAAATTCATATACCTACCCCATATTGTGGACTCTCACAAGATTCTGCCAGACTGCATGAAGGCAGGCATGGAATGGCTGCTGTCCCCTCTGTTGTGCTAGCATTGGGCTCCCTCCCTTGCTAATTCTCCTGTTGCTGTTGCAACTTCTTTGTGAGGGTGATCAGAATGCTAAGCCCCCTCATGCCTGACTTTCTTAGGATACAACTTGTGGTCTGCAACACCTAAAACAGCACCCTATTGGAAGGCAACAGGGGCACAGTCTTGAAATTATGTTTACATAGAATCCATCTCTCACTACAACTAATAGTTGTAGTGCTGCTGAAGGGAGATAAACCAACGCAAATATAATTAATTGTAATTACATTGTAAGCTGCTTCAGAAATTGCAATGGGAAAGCCAGGATATACATACAGTACTTGAAATAAATACATTCAAGATGACCCTTTACATAGAGTTTCAAAATACCTACAAGCAAGTCTCCCTACCTTGTACAATCCCTTGTGCACTGGAACCTTCCCCATTCAGAAGCAGTTTTTTTGCAAATGGTGTCTACCAGTGCATGGTATGTGAATATGGGGTAAAAAGGGCAGCAGTTTGTAGGACTTCCCCTTAGTATAGCACTGAGACCTTAGCAACAAGTTCTATACTATTGTGCAGATGAGTTCAGGATCAGGTAGTAGGAGGAAAAAGAAAAGGACCATTTAAGCTTCTAAGCTCTGTCATCATATTAAAAATGTGTTAGCATCAATTTAATGTTTTAGAAATAACAAAAGAAGAAACTGGAAAAAGCCCATTTTTAAATGGTCTTATGAATTTCAGTCCAAATGCATTTTTAGAGCCAATGTCAAGGTATTTGAGCACTGGAATGCAGCATCTGAGGCAACGGAGTCTATCAAAAAACCAAGTATGAATAATTGTTTGCAAGACTTGGCTCTGAAATAGCACCCACAGGTGTGCTGGATACCTTTGTATCCTGCAATTCAGCTAATGCACGGAAATTCTTTATAGACTTCTCTCCATGTACACGTAGATTTGAAAGCTGGAATGTTCTCAGTTTCATAAAAAAAATTGTCATGGGAAGGTGGGCTGACTTTAAAATTCAGGAATGGCTAGCTTTTGAAAATCACAATTAATATAACTTTTTGTGCCTTTCAAAATCTATTTCAGTTAATTAGGATAAATTGACAGTTTCATCTACAAATGCCTCTCATTTACTATTTTCTTCCCAAGTATAATCTTCATTTGCTTAATAGATTTTTTTTTAGAGCACATCTCCACACAATACAGTGTACATATCTCTCTACATAAAAATCAAAAGTTTGCTCTAAATACCATGAACTAGTGTGTTTAATCCTAGTTTATGAGCCTCTAATAAATATCTGAATATTCCTGTTGCATATAAATAGATAAATACATTTATATCATGGAAAAGCATTTTATTTTCTCTAAATGATTGTACTTAAAATATATACTTTTTCCTCTTACTTCAAAAGTCCACAAAATATTTCCATAGTAAATACACAGTTTTCGCAGTACACCATCTCTGACAGAAGGTGGAGCTCCATACGTGTCTTCTTCACTTTATGTAAAGCTATTTACAATTCTGTGTATCAAAATGAAGCACAGGAAGCATAAGAACCATCCTCCCAAAAATGGTTTTAAGTATTGTAAAACAATTTGTTATCACCCAGCTCCTATCAGAACAAATGTTTAAATTTGTATTTCTATTAGAAATGTAATGCAGGTTTTAATATTGTGGTCACATGCATGTATTAAGATAAGGTAATAGATACTCACATGCATCTCTAATGTACAGTAACATGGCTAAGAAAATGTAGTCAACTAAATCGAGAGTGATGCTGTCAGCAAACAGTGCATCCCAGACTACAAGAAGGTCCTGGAGGGGAAATTCTCGTCCAAACAGAAGTCTCACCCATCGCCTAAAAAAGAAATTCAACAAATCAATTATAATGCAACTTGTTAGAAATTTTTTTATTAAGACTTTATTTGAGAAAGCGCCACATTACAACCTGGTTGCAGAAAGAATTTGAAAACTTCAGTTCTCTAATGCTGTAAAATAGTTAGGCTTAGGTAGCCTAAGCAAATTCTTGCATTAATTTATCTATTCCTCTCTACCTCCTTATAACATGGACCTACAGAAACAGCTGCAAGGACAAATTCAAAAGTTCCACAAGTGATCTAAGACAACCATGACAAATTTCAGTGGAATGGATCAAACTTCATAGTGTGTTTAACACTTCCTTTAACAGACATGCACGTCTGCATTTAACACTCAGTTTAAATATGGCATTAACCAAACCTATTGCTTATAGAGCTTAAATTTCAAATTCTCCTTTAAGGATTTGAGCAATAACTTCAGGGCTAATTAAACTATTGTGGGTGCAGGATGAAGGAGGCAACTCTTTCAGCATTGACTTATTCAGGTATGGGCATGTCACTACGCAATAATTGCATTTTTGTGAAGGTTACAGCAAACATGCAATCATATTTCTTCAGTTTCCTATGAATATATACTTACAACGTTGTAGAGGAATTCCAATGGAAAGTATATGTGCGTGTATTTATGTGTGGGGGAAACACACACAGCGCAAAGCTACTCTTGCACAATTAATTCTGACATCATTCTGTGCAAGGTGTTCTACCCAGTAGTGGAAAATTACCCCTTAGTGACTAGCCTACAGGAAACTATTACCTTTCCGTGTTACAGACATTACTCAGACTCCGCAGGAAGTCTATCACTTTAAGTAGCTCCCAACCTTAAACCCGCCCACCTTCCATGTTTCACAAACTGTTAGAAGCCAGAACGCAGCAGTACGCAAAACGTTTGATTTTGCTCACAACTACCTACTGCGATTCAGAGGATATATAAGACTAATACACTTTAAGGGAAAATACACCATGGCATAATGGGATTTGTTATTAGTCTTTTTATCAGAAATCTCCTTTTCTTCTTTACCACTTCATTATGCAGCGTTAATCGTTTGTAAATGTAGGTTTATTCTACTCAGTGTTCAAAGTCAATTCTTTCTCTCCCTCCCCACCCCCTGCTTTTAGATTCTCTCTTGGGAATATTAAGTCTTACTCCCTAGAGGTATTCTATTTCACAGATGTAGAGAGCTGAAGAACTGGACTGCTTTAGGAACCATTATGCTCCCATTAATGATCTGAACCTCTCAGTCTCAATGGGTGTACGCAATTCACACAATTGTAAATGGATATATATACTAACTGCTCTGTGTTCTTTTTCAGCAGCAGTTTCCTTGTAGCATTCATAAACCCAGGACCCTATTGTCTCTGAACTATGTTACCATATGGCTTGACTTCAAGCAAGCTTTGCCTTCGTAAAAATGGGGATGCTTTAAGGAATTAAGTTCCAAGTTGGAGTGTTTTCTTACTAATTAACACACTTTCATTGCTCTTTCAAATATTTAGAGACAATCTAAGTTTCACTTAATGATACCATTGGACAAGAGAAGCCCCTTTCTTTTCAGATGGCTGTCTATAGTTTAATTATAGCCCTGTCCTCTTAATTTTGGCTTCGCATCTGCTACACCTGCAGACTACAATGCTCGCAACGGTGTACCCTTTTATCGTGTTCAATAATACAATAATTCGTATTTTACCTCACCGACACAGCAATTGCAACCGACCAAAAATACAGAAGGGAATTTTAAAAACAATAATAAACAATATAAAAGGTATGACAATCTCCTTGCTGAAATGCATAACCTTATGTTCTACATTTGAATTCCATGTAATTAAACCATAATCCCCAAACAATCCATAACTACTACTAACAGCCCTTGGTTTAATAATGACCTACAACAGAATGAAACTAATACCTTGGAAACTTCAAAATACAAGAGGACTATTTTATTTTATAGTAGGCAATCATTTTTAGTAAGGATTCCTGGACAATCTCTCTGAGACACTTGAGAGCTAGATTCCAGTAAACGCAGATAATACTGGACTACAGGTGTCATTGGTCTGACGCATACAAAACTTTCAGTGTCTAAGTAGGATTTTTTTTTCAGTCTTAGAACTCTTGGATTTTGTCTATTGGTGTAGAAATTTCTATCCAGTCTATGCATAATGAAGATTTAATAAACAGATTAGATTTTAACTGTGGTAATAATGTGAGTTAATTTTGACCACATTTTAACTGTGGTCAAAATGATGAGACCAGCGTGTGGAAGACAACTCTACAAGAAGCACAAACCTTCACATTCAACTTTCCATAATTTTATGAATGGAACGATCAAGTACTCTTTTAGGACACATCATCTACTCAAGCTGTAAACTGATTTTGAGAATATCGACTAGGCATCTTCATCCCCTTTTGGACTTCTGAAAATGTTGAGGCTTACAGAACACTGATGATACCAAGGGGATACCAAGGATGATACCCTCCCTGCCCCCATTGCTAGTGCATTCTTAGTTCTGTTAACAGCAGAGACCATGTGTCACTGAAGACAATTCTCCATAGGGAGAAGAGGAGGGTGGAGTTTGCCAAGTATGCTCACAGCATTCTGTAAGCATGGATACTTTTACAGAATTTTTTAAAAGAGCATTAATGTCATTGGTGAATGACACTGGTGACACTGGTGAATGAATAAGTGAATATACTCAGCAGAGAGGAGCCCCGCAGCAGAGGGGCAAATCCCACCTTTATCCTTCCTCCTCCTCAAAATGTCTTCTTAATAAATTGACCCCAGATTGTGCTACAACATCAGCCACTGTCAACATTCTGCAGTCTCATCATTTCTGGACGGAGTGTGCTCAAAGGTGTGAGGAGAAACCCCCCAAACCAGTGATGTCATCTGGTAATGAAGAACGGGAACTCTGGGCGGGACTTATGTGTGATTGGCAGCCTGACCGTTCTATTCCGCGGCTGCCTTGGCCTGGGGGGGGCTGCCCCACCGCTGCTTGCCCAGGCACCTAGCACGCCCCCCCCCCCACCCCCCGCGAGCAGGCGCCCCGCCAAGGCCAGGGCCGCCATGGAATGGAACAGACAGGCAGCCAATCACACGTGAGTCCCGCCCAGCGTTCCTGTTCTTCATTACCAGATGACATCACTGCCCCAAACTCTGGCTACACTGCATGTGTGGAGCCAACACAGGTGAACATGGTCAGCTCAGTCTGGGAGCACTGAAACTAAGCAGCATGAGGCAGGCAGCTCCTGTTGCTTTTATTAATTACAGTTATAAAAAAAAAATAAAAAGGGATTAGAGATTGAAATGGGTGGGGAGGCTCCAGGAGATGCAATGACAAAGGGCAACATCCTCAGCATGTTGTGACAGGTGCAATTTCCACCTCTCCCACTGAGCAGCGTGATAATGGAAAACAATGTGGCCTTGTAACGACACAACTGATTTTTCAAATATGAAGGCACAACTTGGTGGCACACTGAAATTTTTGAAAATAACTCCAGGCAGAGAACGATAAACTTATTTTCTAATTCACAATGAAAATGGTGGGAAAGATCCAGAAAAAAACAACAAGTCATTCTATTGCCAATACTTAAATTGTTTAATTCAGGGCACAATCCTGCACTGGTACAGCCAAGGCGGAACTACAGGAACAGGACTGAACCCCCCCCCTTTTTTTTTACTATAGAAATGAATGGTTTGCACTTAGGAACAGTGCCTCCAACATGCCCAACACCCTAGACACAGAAATCTGCTAGGGGCCTGATGGGTACAGCTATGTTCCTCCTTCTGAAGACAGGTTCCAGAGTGCAAGAGAAGAGGCAATAAATTTCTGAAGCTTCCCCCACCAGTGGTTGAGTTCACAAGGAAAGCAGGCATCTTCTAGGTTAGCAGGAGGAATTCCTAGCATTGAGCCAGTGAACAGGTCTGGAAAAGCAGGCCTGGTTGCTCCCCCTAACTCTGCCTAATCAATTCCACCTTCTGTCTTCTCTTCCACCACAAAGTTTTCTACGGTTATTACAGATGGACTAATGCAGTGTTATTCAAACTGTGGGTCGGGACCCACTTGGTGGGTCGTGATGTAATGTCAGGTGGGACACAGAAAGGTGGAAGCGGCCATCTTGGAAACTGCAGACCTTACTCTTGTTATATTCCTTTGGTGAGTGTTAACAGTTTGAATTTTCAAACGACGTTTTTTATTTATTTTGTTTTTAGTTCAGTGCTTTTACATCATATTTGGTCCTAATCTTGCTTTTTGTCAGTGATGTTTCATGGTTGTATAATAATTGCTGCAACCCAAGAATGCCAATTTACATTTCAGGAGTGTCATTTTATGTCACAATCACAGCACTTCCTGCTTGATGATATCACTTGCTACCACGACATCACTTCCAGGTTAATGATATCGCTTCTGGTGGGTACAAACACAAGTACCATTCTAAAAAGTGGGTCCCATTCTGAAAAGTTTGAATACCAATGGACTAGTGTAAAGCATCACACCAGCTCCTGCATTTGGGGAACAGTTGTAGTCAGTCAACAGCGTTGGAAGAAAGGATGTTGGAAGAAAGAGTTGGACGAAAGCTTAATTCTCACCACCACACCCAAACTTGATGGGCCTTTAAGTGATTCTTGGAAGCCCTCAGAAGACCAAAATTCTCTACAAGCAG
Organism: Lerista edwardsae; assembly: GCA_029204185.1. NCBI lineage: Eukaryota > Metazoa > Chordata > Lepidosauria > Squamata > Scincidae > Lerista > Lerista edwardsae. The sequence continues at coordinate 7,863,536 of JAJKFI010000009.1, read as the reverse complement.
TTTATTTTCAGTTCAAAACAGCTATATTACTGAAGCCCTGATTATAATTTTAAATATACCTTTATAAAAGAATACTTGATGAACTTCATAGAAAACTAGATGGTGACTTTTGTAGCTCAGACCAATTTGTGATGGAGTTCAGAACATTTCAAAGCAGATCATTCCACAAGTTCCCACTCAAGGAAAAGCTAACTTTTCAAAAGGCAGAAACAAGAAAGATTTATGCCATTACACTATTTCATCTTATGCCTATTGTAAGCTCTAAAACTAAATTAAGCTGCCCTTCAAAGGCCATAGACAGCAGTCCATTTCAATCCATTAGTTTGGCTAAATGCCTTCATACACGCATGAAGAGAGTCATTATCATCAATCTTCCAGTTATACCGACCAGTTGACTAATTGTTTATGCATGTACCCAGGAAACACTGGTGTTTCCTCATTGCTAGCACAGGTCCAAACAGAGCCCAGTAAACAACAAGTCCAGTTAGAAATGCACAATGATTTAGATACTCAGCTATGCAAAAGTGGTAAACTGCTGTTTTATTTACATCCTCAGTTCAGAGGTAGAGTATAATTTTGGAGTTCTTAAGATATCTTAGTACAAAACCTTTTTGATACGTTACATTTGGGATGTCTAAAAATAGATTATGTGTAAATATTTTAAATTGCTCTAGCAAAAAAATTAAAGAACAGTAAAACAACGTTTTGTATTTGTTACGGTGTCAACTCACCAGCAGTGCTGCAGTTTGCCAAATTTAACTGCGGAATTTGGTGTGTGCAACTGTTTCTCTTTCATTTGTAAAATGGCAAAGAATGATTGCACTATCAAGAATTTTATTATGTTTTTTTTCCATAAAAACAGGCTTTATATGCAAATAATAAGAACAAACTAAGAAGGAAAGAATAAGTATTTCTAACTTTTCTAAAGTATATATAACCAGCCATTGGTGATACATATTTAGGAGTTTAGCATCTTCAGGCAGAAAAGGAAAGTGTCCTTTAGTTACCTACATACAGTATTTCTATAGAGAAACCTTGATGACAATAGAAGGCTCAAGATGATGAACAGCTAATTCATTCATTAACTACCGTATTTGCTAGAAAACATGCACTAAATAATGCAGGACAGAAATTGCGGTTCTTCCACGTCCCTGTCTGCAGTGTGTGTGTGTGTGTGCGTGTGTATTAGCACGGAGGCAAGCAAAGCCTATGCTGCTTCTAATTATTCCAATTATCATGGCACACTATGAAAACTTGATTAATCACACTGAAGATACTGTTGTGGCAATTAGCCATATGGTTGTGGGACTTTATTCTGTCACGATTTAGCCATTAGCATCTACTTATGTTTGTCAGAACAGTGCATCCGTGACAAGTTGAAGTTCCGCTCACCTTGCCGATTCCCTTGTGAGCAACACTAGAGAACTGTTTATTCCTGGGAGCCCTTCACCGGAGTAAATTTTTCATGTGGCATCCGGTCTGACTGGGGACAAATGTCAAGTAGCTTATGCGACGACCCATCAAGCCAGGCTCTTTCTGCAAAGGTACTTACTAAATTGCTTATCAAGGCAGACTTCTTTCAAAAAATGATTTGACCAGGAAAATTAGTGTCAAGTGACTTGCACTGAATGTTTCAAACGGTTAGTAATTCAAACAATATGCACCTTTCATTATTTAGACATGATGAAACGTTCCATTATGATTTTATACAACTGTGTGGCATGCATTTATGGTACACGTGAAATGTATACCTACAAGCCCTGGGACTCTGGGCCACTGCCATCGCAATTTGTGACCAATACAATCTGGCAAGTGTGTTTTACCTGACATTTCTATACGCAAGCCAGCAGTGTAACCATGCATTTTCTCTTTCTCACTACCTATATCCAAGCATGCGTACATGTACACTTACACAGGTATACCCATTCACTGTCTTTGGGGCAGTCACCCTACAAGAATACTGGAAAATCCAGAGGCTACTAACCTACAGGAGCCTCATGTAATCTGCCTACTGGCAAACTGTTAGCTCCATCCTATCCTGAGGATTGGGCTGTTGAGGGCAGGGCTTTAGGACCGTGGAAGAGCCCAAAATGGTGGTCATTTTGGAAGTGCTGCCACAATAGGCAGCAGTGCTCTATGTGTGTTGCTGGAGCTTGCTGCCCCCCCCCCATGGGAGAAAGTAATCCAGAGTTGAGGGCTGGGGCTGGGCAGGGAGTGAGACGAACAAAAGCAACGTCATGTGGGGCGTTTCATTCCAACTTTTCAGTCTCCCTGCCCTTTTTTTTGTGCCAGTTACAAAGCTGGCTCAGGTCTGAGGAGACACATTGTGGGGCCAGAGGCTTATGCAAGGGTAAGCTGAAATAATTCCACTTTCCCCTGAAGCCTCCTGATTCCCCCCTGGGGGGGGGGGAGCAGGATACAATGCACCTTTTTTGGTGCAGTTGCACAAGCTGTGGGGGGAGAAAAGGACTGATCAAAATGGCAACTGCTGCATCATATGGTTAGGGTGGGCAGTTAAGGAGGTCTCCTCTGGGTAAGGGAATATAAGCCTCCAAGGTGCAGAGGGATCTACTTGAACTTGCCAGGCTATGACAAGCTGCAGTACCTGTGGTGGCAGAACAGAGTCACTGTGGAGCTGATTACTCACCACAAGTGAGAGTTGCGGGGGAGTGTGTGAGAAGGCCAGGCGGCAAAAGAACGGAATATGACCCTGAGGACCTGTCCAGGCTTGACTTGCGATTGCCTGCTGAGGTTTGATGGCATGCAGCCAAAGGAGAGAACCACACTGTGAAGGCTACATCTAGGACTGAGGATTTGGCGGATCACAAGAATACTGTATATTTGTAAAAAACCCATTGAAACAAATGGTGGTTTAGACTAGCCTGCTCATGGTAAGCCGCCATTTGCTTTGGCATGGGAAAGGTGGGGTATGAGTTTTTCAAATAAATAAATAAAACATGTGTTAGTCAAATTGCTGTTGCAGGTCCGCGTTGACCCTTTCTGCTGGATCAGGTCCAGGAAGGGGGATAGACTATTCTGCCTCTCCGGACTATACCCTGCCACCATTCTGCCCTCCCACCTCTCCTCCCACCAACTGACCATCATCAATGAGCAGTAGGAGAAGCATTGGAGCTGGCAGCGGCAAGAGAAGCATGCTGAATGGTGGACTGTCAAGAGTGCCTTCTGCGACTGGTGTTGACTGCTTTATGGCAGTCAACCGTAAATGGATGAATGGATGCTAGGAGACTAACCGATACATGTCAGAAAATGAAACGTTGGTAAATTTGGAAAGTGCTCTTCGTGCTAGCCTCTTTGCCTTCTTAGATACATATTTACTGTCACATTTCATAAAGTTCATGATGAAAGAGTAATACACAGGATTCGAATTTACCATTCTGGAGTGATTATAATGCTTAGCTTTTACTTTGGTCCTTACTGACATAGTTTCCTCTGAGCATATTTCAAAGGGCAAAAATAAAATAATAATTCTGAAGAAAACCAGAAATGTTCAATTCACTATTTCAGGGCTATTCAACCTTTCTTTTGGAAGTACATTTGCAAATGCCAACATCTTACAGATGGATGCAATATACAGAGGTGGGCAACTTGTTCCACTGTTGTCCTTGTAGCAAGGAAGGGGCTTTTCCAGGGCCTTCTGCTTCCTGATCTCTACTCTGGTAAGCAAAAAACCCTGCCTGCCTGATCCACGCCTCTTTTGAAGCGCCAGGTCACTCCACAACTACACCTTGCTACCAGAGCCTCTCTGTACCACTATCAGAATGATCAAGTCAGGGCAGGTACAGCAGTATCATATGATCCTCATAGCAATGAAGCCAAGCACTATATGTCATATTGCCAAGCTGAAAAGCACCTCACTATTCTGCAGACTGGTACTGTGGAGAGAGGTTAGCTCTGCCTCATATATTGTATATCATCTTCTGTCTCAACAAGTTACACTGATTTCATGAAGAAAGGTTACTTGGCATCAGATGGAACAAGAATAATTTAAACAAGGAATGGCCAACTAGTAGCCTACAGGTTATATTTCGCACCTGAAAACACTTTACAGTGGACCCTTGTTATCCACTGGTTCTTTTCCTGGTAACTCCTGAGGATAACAAATTCCGTGAATGTTGGAGTCCCGGTGGAGGCAGGGTCACAGCACTGAAATAACTTACCAGGAGGTCAAGCTGGGTCCATAGCCTTCCCGTGCCTCCGAATACCTTCCAGATGCAACCAGGAGTTGTGGATGCAAACAAGAAGTCGCTTCCAGTCTGGTCCGGTGACCCTCTGAGGTATGGGGAGGCATTAACGGGCTGTGAAATCTGCAGAAGTCTCCCTGTGCCTCAAGGAGGGCCCATTGTATTTGAGTCCTGGACAGGCTACAATATTTTAATCAAAGCGTAGCAGAACGTTGATGCTGTTCCACGCATAAGAAAAAGAAAAGTTGGGAGAAATAGAGTTCACAGCTTTCTGTTACATCTCTTTAGAAATATAATGCCCTGCCTATAACTTACCGCAGGTAAACTATAATATTACTTACCGGAGGTAAAATATAATAAAACTATCACTATGAGCAGTGATACCTGCTAAGTGACTATTTCTGAAGAGGTCAATTTCTGAGACAAAATACTTCCAGAACACTGTGTAGAAACTAGGGTGGCCCTGAGGAAATAGAAGATGGCCACAGCCAATTTATATTTTTAGAGATAAAACATAAGAGGGGGTTCCACAACAAAATGTTGCAGCATGCACACCTTCCTGTGAATAAATCACACTGAGCTCAATGGGACTTCTTCGGGATCATATCTTTAGGTGCAGAAACAGGGGTTAGAATCTTCCATATTGAACAGGGAACTTCATTTCAAATCCTTTTCCCAACTCAACATTTTCCCATCTCCAATCTGTTCCTCCTTCTCTTCGCTTTATGTCCCTTCAGACATAAAGGGCAGTTCAAAATACTGTACTGCCAGTAATAACGTTGAAGCCAAAGCTGCTTTTCTTCCTACCTGGCAGGAAATTCATATGGCTCAATGGCGTGCAGTCAGAGGAGAGAACTACACTGTGAAGGCTACATTGGGACTGAGGATTCAGTGAATCACAGACAGACAGACAGACAGACATCCCACTCTTGGGAAATTACCCAGAGCCCCCCTCCCCGTACCTTCTTTGTGAGTGATCCCATTTCGGCTTCAATCCCCTCAGGCAGATCGAAACCATTTTCTTCATATAATATACATTCTCAGTATTTCAGGAGTATGAGTGGAGATTTTTGAGTTTAAGACAACTTTAGAGAAAGTATTGAAATGGGTAAAAAGGGTGAGAATCGTTTGTAATTCTTTTATTTCTAACTTTTTTGTTATAATACTATGGGTATTTCAAACATAGATACTAAATGTCACTCGTACATTTTAAGCTGGCAACATCAGAATAGAGTTGGGGGAAGGTTTATTGTCACTTTTTTGGAAGTGAAATCATCTTATCTTGAGCAAGCCCAATGAAAATAGGGTATGTGTGGAAGAATAATCACTCTCCCATCACTAGGAGAAAAGCAGTGAGATGTGTATACTGAATAAGAAGTACACTGAATAAGATGTAGACTGTGAGAACTATGTTTTAAAATACAGGTGCCCCTCATATCTGAGGGGGAAATGTTCCTTCTGCTAACGTAGATATAGAAGGAGCTTTGTCTTAGGCTGCGTTCTTTCTTCAGCTTCTAGAGCTAGAGAGCTTTTTTATTTTTAAGCTTCCAGTACATTTATTTTGTGTTTGTCAGATTCAAGCAAGCTAGCCATGCTAGAATTTTGAAAAGCGAGCACGGAACTAGAAAAGATTATCCTGAGAGATGGGCGGGGCAAGCCGGGCATGGCGGACTCCAGTAGAGAAGCTCCGGTTTCTCAGGAGTTCTCACTCCCCGTGTAGTGACTTCCAGAGCAGCTAGAAGTCTTCCAGCTGTCAGAAGAGATAGTGGATTTCAGGGCGTACCTTTCGCGGAACTTCTCAGCGGCAGCAGTGGAGTTTCGGGGAAGCAGCCCCTCTTTGTTTT
>JAJKFI010000009.1:7777514-7852490 GCA_029204185.1 Lerista edwardsae | reverse complement strand
TTGTATTACCAAGCTGCTGGATTGGAATGGTTAAGAGAATGGATAATTCCATTAGATAAAAGAATTAACAACTTAGAAACAGCAGATTTACCTATTGGAATACATGCTTTTATGTTATTGGATAAAAATAAATATCAACAAGGATTTAGTCAACATTGTTTGAGGAAATCCCTATTATGGATTTGGAAATCAATTAAAAATAAATTTTATCAGAAAATACCCAGATGGATAAAACCACTGGAGGTAAATTCGAACCCATATTGGATTAAGAGTGAACAAAATAAACCATATTTGGATCTGATTGATGAAAATAATAGGATATTATCCAACGAGGAATTAGTTAATAAAGGGATTAAATTAGACTGGCTGGTTAAAATTCAGATTGAAAACAGATTAAAACAAGATAACAAGACGGGATTATATCAAGAATTAACAGAACTTGATAAAGAAATTTTGGACTGCAAAGGAAAGTTTATAAAAAGAATATATAATTTTTTGTTAAAGTATAAGATGGAAGATGAAGTTGTGAAGAAATCAATGGTAAAATGGGCTCAAAATATTGGACATGTAATACCACTGGAGGAATGGGATAAAATATGGATCCATAATATTAAAATGACAAAAGCAAGTGTATATAAAGAAAATATCTATAAAATGTTCCATAGGTGGTATATTACACCTGACCAAATTGCAAAAATGAATAAAAATATGTCATATATCTGTTGGAAGTGCAAGAAAAAAAGAGGAACTTTCTACCACTTATGGTGGACATGTCCAATGGCAAAAGAATTTTGGCTCCGTATACATAAGATTGCTCAGGAAATATTAAAGGTAAAAATTACATTTAAACCTGAAATTTTTTTGTTAAATATGGTATCAGAAATCCAGGAGAAAGAAAAAAAGATATTTATTATTACATTTAGTGACGGCGGCTAGATTAAGTTATGCTCAACTATGGAAAGATAATAAAACACCTAAGTTAGAACAAATAATAGATAGAATTTATGAAACAGCAAATAATGATATTCTGACAGACAGATTAAAAGGAAAGATAAAAGAGAAAGTTGGAAGTAAATGGAGTTTATTCTACGAATGGATGGATACGATTTGTTAAATGGAAGTCTGGTATAAAAAGAATAGTTAAAAGGTATTTTCAGGAAGATAAAGATATATATAAAATCTTAGTAGATAAGAATTATATGGATTTGGTATTGTAATAATCGAATAAGCTGTAATCATATTGTATCTTAATCCCAATGTGTGTTACCCTTTCCAGATTGTGTTATTACCTGTTCCCTTCCCCAATACCTGTTTATATTAGAATAGCAATAAAAAAAGAATTATAAAAAAAAAAAAAAAGAAGTTCAAAACACAGATTGCCTTATACTATGGAAATTAAATAATTAGAAACATGCTAAGTTCCATTAGCGCCTCTACCACAGCAGTATTTGCTGAGAGATGCCATTATTTTACTTACAAATGTCTCTCTTGCAATCTTAAAATTAGACTATGAGGAATCAAATGAAAGTGAACAGAACTTCCGATGAACGACTCGACCAAAAGGAAGCAGAAATATATTCAGAAATAAATGTTTTAGGGAAAATATGATCCCAGGCAATTGCACTAGTGAAGTCATGACAGTCTAGAAATGCATGCGCTTATTCAGTTATATATTAATTTAAAAAGTTAAATTTTAAAAGTTGAAATTAGTGTTATATTAAAGGGTAATACCAGAAAAAAAAAAAAAAAAAAAAAAAAAGAAAAGATTATCCTATTGCTCTGCTCTGAGGAAACAACTGGGCAAAACCATCTTGTAGTGGGATGGTGGAGAAGGGGTTTTTGAACTTGGGCCATCCATTCTCCAGATTGTAAAAACATTATACAAAGGTTAATAACGTTCGGATAACTTTGATGACTAAAAGGCAATTAAATGTTTCGAAAACACCCCGAGGTATGTTTGACACTATTTGTCTTCCATTTTTTAATGAATCACACTAGAATAGCATTAGAAGCATGCTATAGACATGCTAGGAATATCACTTCCTCATATTTTCTATCTGAAAAAAAAAGAATGCAGACTGTTTTGTTTTGGAACCGGAAGTAGACAGCAAGAACCTAGACTCATACCTGTTAAAGGGTATGAAAATGGGAATGCTACCAGGAAGTGGACAGCAAAGGACTTCCTGTTAGCATTCTCTAGCAGTTCCAAGTCTAGATCTTTGCTTCCTGTTCAAAAGCAAAAGAAAGAAAAATCTTCCTTTTACAAAGCATTTCAAATGAAGAGTCATGAACATGATGGAGGAATCTGAAGTGAAACCCCAGATATAGGACCCACGGATATGGGGAGGGGACGCCTGAATAATAAACAGTGCAATTCTGTGCATTGCATTCTCCAGATCCTGATGAAACAGTTTTGCCTTTTAATGTTGAATGTTAGTACTATTGCTATTAACCATTTAATTCTTCAACTACAAAGTTTATAGGTGGTGTAAAATAAAATTATAACATGTATGATGGACCATCCTTGTTCACTCCTTCTGGATAGGGTTACCAGGTGCAAACCAGGACAGAGTGCCTATACATTTAACCTTTATATAGAAGAGGGAATTTGGGCAGGTGCAGCTCATCATAGAAGGGTTTCAAAAGCTGCACCTGCCCAAAATCCATCTTCTGTACAATGATTAAAGGTATAGGAACTCTGTCCCAGTTTGCATCTTGGTAACCCTACTTCTGGAGCAATAGCAATAAAAGAGTACAGAGCATGCGGTGTTTTGTCACATGATTAACAGTATCAATAAACAGGAGATGCCAGATGACATAGCCTCTGGCATGGAGCCCAATCCTATTCAACTTCCCAGTGCTGACACAACTGTGCGCCAAAAGGGCATGCACTTCTTTCAGTGGTGGTAGTGGGAGTCACAGAGGCCTCCTCAAGGTAAGGGAATGTTGATCCCTTACCTCAGGGCTGCACTGCAGCTGCATCAATGCTGGAAAGTTGGATAGGATTGTGCCCTTAAACTCTGAACTTAATTCTGAGCTTAGAAAGCAGGATGCGGGGCCCTGGAAGAATCTCTAGGATAGATTTGTACCAGACAAGGTTTCTGATTAACAATTTTTACATGATTCCTTTCCACACCTCCACAAATCGCTGACGCTGGCTGCACAACAAGATGCTACTTTTAGACCTGGTGTTTGCATAATGCTGATTAGTTAATCATATTTAAACTATCAGAACAGGCCACAGGATCATTAAATCCAACAGACTATTTACAATTCTTTTCCATGAATTCTTTCATACCCTGATGATTAGTTGACAACATACTAGCTATTCTGGCTATGCCGAGTTTTCAGTTTGGCTGCTAGAAAGTAGGTACATCCATTGTATTCCTCCTGGTGATGTCCAGCAGCTACACTATAAGTAAACACTGAAATAGTTGTAATTTCTGAGATGGTTGTAGAAGGTCCCCATCTGTGGTCCAGTGATAAAGCCCAAAGATGCTTCAGGTTGTTAAAGTAGGATGATTCCCAATACAGTACTGTGTAGTATACAGTGTTCAGGCCTGTATAAATTCAGGAGAAACATTCTTTGTTGAAAGCTCAGGCCCTATGATCATTGCCCTTGTGGCATATTTGTTTTGTTGTTAATTTTACTTAATTTTTAGAACGCTTTTGCAAGAGATCAAAGCAGTTTACAAAAATGGCTGAGGGACTTGTGTCGGCCTACCTTGAGAGGCAGAATTGTGCTCTGAATGGCTTTGAATAATGTGCCTACCTCATCTAGCTGCTGGTACTGCCTGAAGCTAAGCAGGAGAACCTGCAGCTTGTTTTTGGATGGGAGACGGATGCCAGGTTGTGACAAGCTACAGTACCTGTGGTGGTAGAACAGAGTCGCTGCGGAGCTGATTAGCTCACTGCAAGTGAGAGCTGCGGTGGTGTGTGAGAAGGCCAGTCGGCAAAGAATATGATCTTGAGGACCTGTCCAGGCTTGACTTGCGATTACCTGCTGAGGCTTGATGGCATGCAGCTAAAGAAGAGAACCACACTGTGAAGGCTACATTTGGGCCTGAGGATTAGTGGATCACAAGAATACTGTATATTTGTAAAGAAAAAAAAAACATTGAAAAAATGGTGGTTTAGACTAGCCTGCTCATGTAAGCCACCTGGAGCATTTGCTTTGGCATGGGAAAGGTGGGGTATAAATTCTTCAAAATAAAAAAAAATATGTAATGACTATTTTAGTCATGACCTAAGTGGGCTGGAATTTTGTAGGCTGGAATCAACCAGGATAAGAAATTCTGAAGCCCAAGATGTTTCCAGGAAATTGCACTCCTACTGTGGGAGACTGAGCACTACCCAGATTTTTGGCAACAGCTTTCCTAGCACTGCCTTGGAGGAAAGTTGATAATGGAAACTCTCACAGTATAGTGAAAAGTACTACTTTACCCAGTATGGAATTTGTCTGCAGAATTCCTTGCTGCAGGGTGTAATGATGGCATCTAGCGTAGATGCCTTTAAAAGGGCATTGGACAGATTTCTAGAAGAAAAGTCCATTATAGGTTACTACCGTGGTGGGTGTATGCAACCTCCTGGTTTTAGGCTACCTCAGAATGCCAGATGCCAGTCCATATGTGATCAGACCCCAGACCTGCGCTCTGAAGGGAAATGGTTAGGCTCGTGCCTTGTAGAGCCATTGAAGCTTCTTTCTTGCATTTCTCTTTGGCATCTGACTCTGAGGAAAAGAACTGTTTCCTTCCTATTCGGCATGCGAATTTCATGTTGACAAGGCTAAAGAGGACAGAAAGAAACAGCAAGCTAAGAAATACTCCATAATGAAAATAATTACTTTGTCCTTTCCAGAAATTTCTTAATGCCTTCAGCTGCAGAATGCTGATCCCTGGCATTTCCCGGGTTCTCTTGTGAGGTTCATTGTGACTTTATGAGTTAATCACGTCAGGAATAGTCATTTTAGCTCGCATGCCTTTAGGAGTAATTACACATTTAAATGATTAAACAAATCAGGAAAAAATATCTACCGCCTAACGAAAGCAGTTAGCGCTGAAATCCTTTTTTATATATTAGTATCACAAGTCGTTTGTAAATAACATGTTCATTTTAGAGATGTAAAGAGTTCTGTCATGCCCTATGAAATAAATTATATTTTATTGGTGCCCGGGTGTTTCATAATTTCTATTTATTTGCTGCAAGAGTGGAGAATTAAGATAGAGTAGTTTATTTCACCAAAAGACCGACAAATGGCTCATTATGGAACTGAAGCTAATTGTATGATTTTTTTTTTGTATTAATTGTCACTGCCTGCTTAACGAACTAATGCTGGTCACAATTATCCTGCCCTCACCCTGCACTCTCATTCAGGTTAAAAGATTTTGCATGTTAAAACAAAAGGGACAATATTTTTTGCTAACATAAACCAAAACATTACTGTTTGGATTGGAAGAGCAAGTGGGAGGAGAAACGAAGGATTAATGGTTCCCATTGGAGACACCACAGACAGTCATATCCAAATTGCAGTCACCTCACATCATATAACAGCTTGAATCACAGATATTCGAAGATTCTCCTTCTTCCCACCAACTACAAATTAAATATAATTTACATTACTTTGGTGTTTTTTTTTTTATTTCATCTGAGACATAAGGTCACAATTGATTGAAAATGTACTACCTGCATATAATGATTTCCAGTTTTTTACAATCATGTGCTAATGCTCCACAGTAATGGTCTATGGATGAAGAGACAGATGTACTACCAGTCATTCGGTGCACATTTGCATTAACAAATCATCATTTAATTGAAGCCCATCCAACAAGTTTATGCTACTTAAATAAAGTTCCTTTCAATAAAAGATGCCACAATGACACATGGTTGCTAACTGCAATGAAATTGGGGTGGGGGATGGGGGTGAGTTAGAGATTTATTTTCAGATTGTAGATTTAGAAGCATATTAAAGATTTATTTATTAATTTGTACTTTGCTGAAACATAAACCACCTGACATCTAACACAGTGTTCCAAGCTAGTTTCAGTCTGAAATGAGATCATTTACTCTTTGAAATAATTGTTTTGCAACACTACAATTTCATGCCTAGCAGATTTTATTTTTCACACAAATATATAATAGAGCATAGCTTATATAAAAACTATACACAAATTGTGCGCTAATATTTTTAGGCAAGCTCTGATAACAAGACTTGTATCCTGCTGCTATCAACATGGGCTATTTTCCCCCCTTTAGATGTCTTATTGAAAGCTACAGACATAAGCATCCCAATTAGAAATCTAGTTAGCTTTTGGTAATTTTGATATTACTGCTCTTTTTAAATAAAAAGTCTGGAGAAAAATTCAGATAGATTTTCATGACCCTTCAGATACAGAAAAGTATTAGCTCTAATTTCTTATTCAACAATGAACATATTGTAAAAAGAATATAATTTAAGGCATTTGTGATACCAAGTTATTGACCTTTAACCCCTGCTAACTGGGCAAGAGGCACTTTTTTCAAGTGGTGTCCTCTTATATTTAGCAGGGGGAAAGTAGTTGTCACTATTCATCCCTGCGCAGTGTCTTTTCTAGTAGCTGCTGCTGCTGGTGTTCTGGATTTTTTTTAAGATTGTGAGCTCTTTTGTGACAGGGAACCATTTAACGTTGTTATCATTTGCCTGTAAACCACTTTGTGAACTTTGTGTTGAAAAGCAGTATGTAAATACTGTTGATTGATTGATCTGGCAAAAGTGGGTTTAAAAATATATAAGATGCATTTTTGAAGTTGTCCATGTGTCACAATGTGCTCACAAAATGTACTACTCAAAAAAGGAAGGTAACATATAAATTACTATTTTGTTCAGTCTTGGGGGGTCTCCAAACTATGGCCCACCTCCAACCCACCACAAGAGTTTATCTGGCCAGCAGCAACTTTTTTTTTTGACATTTTCACTCATTATGCAAGTAGATGATTCCTTATCCAGACATCCGAAATCCAGACTACTCCAAAATCCAGACATTGTTAAGACTTTTTTAAAAAAAAATTATGTGGTGTGCACGCTAGAAAGTCTTGTGCTAATTTCCATGGATAAGCAGTAAGTTCTATTTTCTGCTCTGTGGTGTGTACCTTGCTGAAAAATGTCAAAGAGGCCAGCAGACTCCCATATGGGTAACACTGAAAAGAGCAAGAGGATGCAGTTCTCATTCTGTTTATGTAATTATTCCGAAATCCAGACAAATCTGAAATCCAGACATTTTCCCATCCCAAACAGGGATTCTCAACCTGTATATCATTTCTCAGTTTAGTATGGCATTGTTTAATTGTCACATTTCTCTTTGTTCTGAATCATATCATGCTGATTGCAAAAAAAGATCCAAGTAAAACTTATTCATTTATATACATTTCATTCAGAGCGCAATCCTAAACTGGAGTTAATCCAGCATAAACTAAGCCAGCAAAGTTTGGCCAGCACAAGGGCCACCATAAAGCGTTTTTGAACTACTCTCGGAGTCAGGGAGGATGGCGCACATCTGTGTGCTGGCCTCTCTGACTCCGAGAGTGGTCCAAACATTTTGGACCTGTGAAAATACTTAAAATATGTGTGTTTTTTGGCCTGTGAAAATACGTAAAATATGTGATATGGCCCTCATACCGAAAGATTTGGGGATCCCTGGTCTATATGATTGAAAATATCAACCATGTTTCAAGAGTCAAGAGATTGGCTAGAATCCTTGACTCCTTTATACTGCTTAATTCTTATTTACTTCAGTGAGATTGAAGTTACCAAACTATGTACAAGAGTGCAACATCATTGTCCTGAGAAAGGGTATTAGTTAGCACTAATAGTTTTATCTCCTAATAACTGGGTGTTACTTACATCTAAAGCTATTACTGAGTCTTTTTTACACATACTTTGCTATTTAATATAAACAATAAAAAACATAAAAGAGAAAAAATGAAATGATTAATTTTTTTTAACAAAATGAATTCTGAAAAATAGTTTGGATAAAAACCTTGCCAATGGGATGAAGAGAAGCTTTTTTCCCCAGAGCACCCAGCTCCCATTTAAAACATTTCTTGCTTGTAATTATCCTAGACTTCTCATTGATGTTTATTTGTTGATTCAAGGTAAAATGTTACCCTTCTACAGCAGTCAAGCTACGCTTAAATTCAAAAATACACAATACTTATCTTCACCTTGATGCTTACAAAGACAGCAACAGGAGAACTGTTTTCTGGCTTTAGAACTTGAATAAATGCAACACAATAACAACTAAACACACATACAAAGCACCATACTGTGCCTTGTCTGTATGTTCTCCATGTTCTTTTTAATGCTAACTCAGAATAGTAATTACAGATCTTGTAAGTTGACTTCTGTTTTCCAGAACTATGAGTTGTACATAAAACATGCCTTTTCATCACAACGATTACCATTAATCAAAACACTGAAAGCTAATACCACTCAAGACCAACCTACTGCTGTGCCTCGCAATATATCAAACTGTCTGTTGTCAAACACTCTATACAAACTTAAACAGCCTATCACTGCAAATAACAAAAAAGATGCTTGCTAAGTATTTTTTTTAACTAAAACAGCACTCTTGGTAGTCCATTCTGTCGTGGGTTTAAATATATCAGTCCCAGACATTCACTCATAGCTCCTGTGCTTTTTGATGGAAGGACTAGCTGCTGTTGATTAATGAGAATACCTACGCATTTATTAGTTTGAACACAAATATTGATCATCTCTATCCATTTATGGTTTGGCTTATGGAGTATAATTTGAGAAATTATCTGCATCACTGCATGAAACATTGAGAGTATTGAAATGGGGGCCTATTAACAGACATTCCCATGAACAATGTTATTAGTACTAGTACATGGCATACATAATGTACTTGGTGTATAATGTACTAATAATGTACAGTTCTACCTGGCATACTTCTAAGACCATTTATATTCCATGCTTTCCCCAGACCCAGCAAATCATACTATTTTCCTTATAAACAAATGCAACTTCTGTAGCTGACACTAGGAAAGCAAAGCTCTGCTAGTCTTAAATCCATCTTTTTTGCAAAGAGCAGTCAATGTGAAAACTCAAGGTTTGTTTGAAGAGAAAAGGTACAAGTTAAGCCAGTCATCATCGCAGAATTTAACAAACAGATCAGGCTTTTATTACCAGCAAGCTCCATTATGGATTTGTGAGCTTTGTAAGCCAAGCTCCCCCAAGTATAATTACATTTTTATTTATGTGTTTGTGACTGTTAACTTCATGTTGCCTCTGCTTGTTCCTCACCACACACACACACACACACACACACACACCCCAATGTGAAATGGCGTTCAGTGTTTACAGCTGTGAAATTTGTATCTAGACTTAAATGGAAGACATGTTAAAATAATAAGCACCACAAATATGTTTACAGGCAGCCTTTGCACAAACCAATACGGAACATAAGACTGAAAAAGATGTAATATATGATCGTCAAAAGGGCAACACACATTAAATTAGCACATTTTTTTCACTAGTTCAAACACAGTTTATTGCTTGCCTGTATTATGACGCCAGAAAAGCATCAGGAACTGAGAAAGATGAACTCTACTGAAATGTGTTGTAAAAGTAACAGAAAAGGACTTGCACCTTCCACAAAGCCATGTTTTCCTTTTTAAAAAACCCTTTCGGTAAAAATACAAATAATAAAAACTCCTCCATAACTAAAAGCAACCTGTATCATTTGCATTATTCACATTAACCCTTCTTAAACTCAATCCGGTAACCTTCATATACCCAATACTTTTTTGGAAAACCTTAATCCAAGTAACCGTAGGGGGATCTCTTCTCCCCTTGAAAAACTGCAAATAAAGATGTCAGCTATTGAGTATATTTGTGGCGTCTCCAGCAGCTGCTGTTAAATACCAGCTGGTCTAGCTGATTAAAATTACCTCCGAGTTGGTATTATAAAGATGCCTGGGCAGCATTGCTATATTAATGGATTATTGAGTGAGCGATGAAAACCTTGGCCAGCTGATGCGTTTTATTACAGATAGGCTTTATGATGTGTAATCACTGTAATTTTTACAACTGGAGAAAATAGAATTGGGGGGGGGGAGACAGAAAAACTCACAGAAACCAGTTTGACTACATTTTCTTTGCTACTCTGCTACCTAACTGTTGGATCATTAGTCCCCTCCTTAAAAATAAAAATCTGTAGATTTGAGAATTTAAGATACATGAATGAGTTCAGTGAATATGAATCCTATTTATCATTGCTGATGTACGTATGAGAGAGAGAGAGAGAGAGAGAGAGAGAGAGAGAGAGAAGCCTGTGTGTGGATTTCAGTCTTGCATTGCCAGAGTCTAATTGGCTGGTTTGCAGTCATGTGATAACTAGCTTTCTATGTATTTTTCATGAATTGGTAAACAAACACAAAAATAAAAAAAATGCACCCCTTACTCTTCAAAGTTGGTTGCATTTTTCAAGCCAAAATGTATAGCCTCTCATCTCTCCTACCCTTCTCATTCGCAGAACTGCCCCGTGGTTTGTTTTTAGTGATAATTATACAGCGGGGGAAAAAAACCTGTTGGCCTTTGCAATGTATGAACATTAGGGTTAAGCAGTGTAGTAAAACATGGCTTATGCCCGGGCACAGCATGTTAGCCAGGAGCCTATTGAGCAAACCCGTCTTATAAATGTCAGCTTTGTATGAATACTTGAACTTGATCCAAAGGAGATGTTTATGTACTTTGACGGGGAATCATTTCTTAATTACTGTGATAGATGTAAGTCCAATAGGACAAGTTACTTTTAAAAAACTTACGTACAGCTTGCCCACTATGGCAACTGCAATAGCACTGAAACAGCTGATAAAAGCCTAATTTTGTGTGCTCTTTTCTTACTTGCAGGTTCATAGATATTTTGGATCACAATCATTTAAAAAAATGCTTCATTCTAAACTGGACACATTACAAATCAGGCTGCAGTCCTACACCCAATTACCTGTGTGGAAGCCCCCATTTTACTAAATGTGACCTACTTCTAACAGGTGCGCATTAGATTGCACTGTTATACTCAGAGCATCAACATGCTATAATACAAAGGAACACATTTTGTGAGGGTTAGGATTTCAATTGGTTTGATAATGATTTACAACTTCTTTCTTTTCGAAAGTAGTACTGTACTCATAAAATACAGGAGAGAAGGAAAGATTACTGAGAGCGTTGACCTATTTTGATGGTTGCCGTAAGCCATTCTGTTGTTCAAAACAATTGTTTCTAACATATTGTCTTTATAAACAGTGAAACAGACAGAAAAATAAATAACACTTAAAGGAAGATGTGATAAGTTGTTTTACCTTTTCTAGTCTTATGCGTAGCAGCAAAAAAGCAAAGGGGGGTCGGTCCACCCAGGGACAACCCAATGAGATCCGGCACCCACTGCTGCCACAGTGCATGTGAAAGTAAAAATAGAAAAATAAAAAAAAAATTACCTCTTCATCTTGCTCTTTTCCTAGCATGTTTCATTTCCAAAAACAGGAAGTGCAAGTCTTCCTGTATTATTTAAAGAGAACACACCAGGAAGGAGCAAGGTCAGTGGATAGGAAAGTGGAGAGATGCTGCTCACATGGTTTTTTCAGCTCCCTACCCATTCACCCTACTCTTTCCTCACCCTGCCCCTTTAACTAAAACAGGAAGCCCCGGACCTTCTGTTTTTGAAAAAGAACTGGGAGAGGAATGAGCATGTTAAGAAAGGAGAACAATGGGCACTGTCAGTGCTGGCAGACCTTTGGTAGAAAACCACACCCCAAACCCACTTCTTCCCCTTGGTTGATTGAGCTGCATCCTTTGCTTCATGGGTGTACCAGTCCCAATTCCACCTGCAAACTACCTATTGGGTGCCTTAATGAGTTTACTTTCCCCTGTGGTTCTGATTAGGGACAACATTCGGTGAAGGGGACTTTGATGGATGAAGCCCTTTGGGTAAAGGCTTTGCTATTTTGTTTGCTATGCACTTGTGTGGCTAATTATTTCAAAGCAATATTTGCTAAATGGGCCTTTATGAAAAGTCAGTGTTTTCTATTGCTTTACTAGGTTTTCGACCAATGTTTTCTATTGCTCCATGTTACACTTGAGAGGGAAACTATGCCACAGTAACTAGTAGGCTTAATATTATTTGTAATTAGAACCCAATATGGATGGATGACACGTCAAGAGGTGGGATTCATATAGACAATCTGACTATCCCGCAATGGGCTACAAAGTGCACATGGGAGCGTGCCCCAGAATCCGTCCTATGATAGGAGAAGAGTATGACTTTTAAGTGCAATAAGGACCTAATAAGATAGGAGTAAGTACAATAAAGGAGTAAGTGTGATTTCACTGGTACAGATCTGAGCAGCCCCATGGGGATGCCTGGGCTTACCCATTGCCCCACAGTGAGCTCCTACTGCTGCCTACCCTGCATAGGATGCAATGCAGGCCAGCCATCCTGTCTGCTCCAATGCAGGCTAGAATTGGGCTGCCTATTAATTCATTACATTCTGTGCATTGTACCTATTTGATATGAGTGCTCTCATGAAAATGAATAACACAACCCTGTAGCATCAAACCTCTTATTCAAACATCTGAGTACCCTTCTAGGATCGTAGCCCTACCGAGTCATAATACTGAGGGTCCTGCATTCCACAACAGTCTCTCATCTGTTCATGATACATTCCTAATTGTCCCTACACATTCTGTTCCAGGGCTCTTCTTCCTTGCTTCACATTCTTTCCAGCTTTCCAATCTCCCTTCAGTTTAACCACATTGAAGCCTCAGCTGCCTATATGTATCTCAGCAGCCTATATGTATCTCCCTACACAATATGAGATGTGCCTAGTTCTGCTTCTTGGTGTTCACCTCTGTTTAAAAGGGAAAGCTCCACCGCATCAGCTTCAGACTTTTGCAGTGATGGGTCCATTAGGTTGAATATTAATGGTGCTCCTGATTTGGAAATTAATGTGGGGCTCATGATGGACTGGCACCCCTGTTACGTATCTAATGTGGTTTTATTTGATATACACATATTACTTTGTATGCCACACATACACTGAGAAGAAAGGACAGAGATTGAACTATATTTTTTCAGGGAAGACAAAGAACTGAAAAGCCCATGTTTGCATCAAATGGATTGGCCATGTCATAAATACCTATACCATATTTTACAGAGCATTAAATACATGATTTTAAAACAACATTCAGTTACAATTAGAATGCAGAGGAAGACTGGGAATACTGCCATTTGTTTTTGTTTCTTCTGATGTGTATAGTGCCCGTTACTCAAATTGTATGGTTGTTACCTAGGAAACTGCCTGGAAGCAATATAACTGGATGAGTTTTCAAAGTGATTGTCAGAATTGTGGGCAGAGTTTCAGGTGGAAGATCCATGGTGGTATCATGGCCTAAGTTCAAATTCATCCTGTAAAAAATTACAGTATTAAAGTCTCTGTGCAGCTCAGATGAGAGGTTCTGCAATCATCATTTGAAAAAGTCACTAAGTAGGCCGAAATGTGCTTATTTATATAGTGTAGTGGAAGGTTACTAAAAGATCTATTAAGAAAAAGCTCTGTGTGAAAAACAAACTATTTGTGATTTTAAAAGTTTGATATTAATTGCTTTTTAAAAACATAAACGGATTTAATCACATTTGTAACTTCCCCATTTTGTTCACCTGGATAGTAAAAAATATTTAATTTTCATTAACCTTACAACTCTGAATAAAGGCTCCGCAAACAAGCAGCCCTTGGATGACAGTTCGCCCAGCCCCCACCAAGCGGCAGCCAATCAGCTGCCCCAATTTTCCTGCCTCTGCCCATCGCTGCAGTGTTGGGTAAAGAGGGGGCGAAACTCAAAGGGAGCTTCACCTTCATTTTCCTTATACTGTGCTTTCCCTTTTCATATAAAAGTTCTTCCTGCAATATTGGTGCCTGCATACTTATAGCCACAATAGAACCTTGTTTATCAGTATTTCTTGGAGTTACACAGATGTAGCTGCCCTTAAGTGAAACAAAAACTTGGCTAATAGAGAAGGGACAGCAAGCGTTTCCATCTAAAAAGGTTCTAAGTCAGTGGTTCTCAAACCTTTTAAACTGGGACCCATGTGTGACAGGACCCATTGGAAGAGATGTCATTAACCTGGAAGAGATGACATCATCAAGCAGGACATGCCATCACTGTGCTCTAATAAATGACACTCCTGGAATGCAAACTGGCATTCTTGGACTGCAGTAATTGTACAACCATGAAACATTCCTGACAGACAGAAAGATTAGGACAAAATATTATGTAAAAGCACCAGTAGAAATCCTACCTATATAATATACTGTTTGGGGGGGGGGGGCGGAAAGTGCCCACAGGCGCCAAGTTTGCGAATGCTGGGGGCATGGCCAGGGCGGTGATTTGTGAACCTGGCCTGGTGACAGTAGGACATACCAGCTCACTGTAGCATGCTCTTGAACACATGTAAATCCTGGCATAAGTTAATTGTCAGGTTAAAAGATGCTTCCTTTGATTCTTCCCAATTCCTCAGACAGTTAGTTGCCAGGTGCAAAGCAACTGGAAGACAATGCAACAATTAATGCTTCTGACTTAACATGGTGCTGGACAACTGGAACATGGCAAACCTAGTTGTGACATCTTTTTTGCCTGACCCATGCCAACTGGTTCAATTCCTGCTTAAGAGTTGCACTGATTCTTCCCAAAATAATGGGATGGTTAGAATTACAATAAGTATTTACAAATAAATACACTGTACATCATGTGACTTTCCAATTTAAACACATTCTATTTTGGTGCTATTGCGGTGGTTTTTGCAAATCCATATTTTGTATACCTTCCCTCTCTACTACCTGGTTGAGTCAAAGTATTCTTTAGTAAGCATCTAATACAGCTTTTGTTTTTAGAACAACTCTGACAACTCCCAACACCCAAAAATTAGCAATTGAATCATATTATGATGCAAATATACGAATATATAAAGTTTTCCAACATATATCTGAGCTTACATATACATAAATGAGGTTATTATTCAACAGTTGTTACAAACTGCAGTCTGTATAAAACAGCGGACCCTCATTATCTGCAGGGGCTCCGTTCCGTTAACTGAAGAATATTGATTACTGAAAAGTAATAACATTTTGATAAACTAGTGATATAGGACGTCTCTCACATGCCTGACGGTCCAAGTGGACTGGATCCAACTAAGTGGATTAGTTGTCCACAGAATTCCAGATCAGAGCTCCACTGTTGTAACAGGCAGCAGTAATATTGTTGTATGCAGCAGCAGCATAGCATGCCACAGGGGTTCATTCTGGAGCTGTTGTGGCAAATAGAAGAGCAGCCCACTGCTGCAGCCAGCACCTGCACCAGAGTAGGTAAGCTGGCACAGGAGTGGGTTGTGGGTAGAGAGGGGCTGAAATAGGTTGCTCCAGAGGAGGAACGGAGGGGAAGCAGTGGCAGGAGAGGGTGGATTTGGCAGCAATGGTGCATGCTGGATCTTTCAGAAACCTCCCTAACCCTTTTTTCTCTTTAGACATATACTATCAAAAGAGGTAGCACATGCCCGAGGAAACCCATAGGCTTACTGCCCATTTGCCTTTGGGTCATCCCCCCCTCACCCTAGGATGCGGTGCATGCCTTTTTGGCAGGGATAGGATTGGGGCCTTAGATACATAAAACTGGCAATTCTTGCCTACTGAGAACTATTGTATCACTAATTTTTATGTGTCTGTGCATCTATCTCATCTAACGACTCATAAGTCATAGCACACGCTGTCACAACTCTACTCACAGAAATTTCAAGTCTTTTGACTTGAGTCCTGAGTCATTTGGGCAGCGCCATCTTATATGGCGCATAGCACTGACGCAATGTTGTTGCGTCAGCGCTGCGGCATTAGCACCAACATGGGGGCACCGAGAAATACCCCATGTCAGTGCTAGGGCTCTCAAGTCGACGCTACGAGTAGTGTCGGCTTGAGATCACCGATGGGAAGCCTCCCTTGTGCCGACCGAAGCAGGTTGGTTTGAGGGAGGCTCCGTGCCAAGACAGTATGGGGAATGGTGGGGGGGAGGGAGGTTGGGGCGGGACGTGGGCAGGCTTGGGAGGCGGCCATATGGCTGCCTCCTAAGCCCGTTAGGGAGGTTGTGCGGCCCCGATTTGGGCCGCATGGTCTCCTCAGATCTGCGCCTGCTGTTTAGCAGCCGCAGATCCGAGGAGCGCATAGGGGAGGCTGGCCTAGTCCGGCACTGCTTAGGATTGCGCCCTGAGAAATGTCAAGTCCTTGAGCAAACACACACACACACACACACACACACACACACACACACACATGTTGAAGGAAGCCTTCTTCCTCCTGGAACCACCTATCCTCCTCCCACCTCATCTGCTGCTGTCATTGGTCTGAAGGACAGCTTCTGGATCGCCTACAAGGTCTTTCGAGGTGACACGGAAGCAATGGGAAAAAAATAAGTAAACAAGAACATACACACTAAAGAGTAAGAATTCAAATCAAATTCGAGTCATTACTCAGAAGAGTCACTGGCCACGAGAGTTGGGTCGGGTTCAAATGCTTGTGACTCATGTTACACAATACATAAGCCAGAAGCAGTGTAAGTGCATGAGTGTCTACTCAGTAGCAAGCCCCAATGAATTCAACAGGACTTATGCCTAGGTAAGTGCATACAGGATTGCAGCCTAAGACTTCTACGGAACAATCAGAACATTTCAGGCAACTCTGCTTCCTGTGATGAGCAAGAACAGCAATTTCATTTTGTTTCAATACATGGCCAGCACTGTCATTTTTTCACAATGTATTTCAACTGTTGTATTGATGAATTGCTTATTTTTCACAGCCTATCTCAAGGACATACACGTAAAATCTTTTCTTACAAAGTGTTAAATTACAGGCACATTGTATGCATCAAAGTTGAAAGATAATACAGACGGTTAAGTTTTGTAAAGTTTATTTATTGATCTGTGAGAACAATCCCAGTTAAATTACCATAAACTTCAACATCACAACAACTGCTAATCCAGCTAATAGGAATTAAGGGACACAGAAGATACATAATAAGCATCTGGGGGATATAGAATTTATCCCATGAGTGCAGTAAAGGAATCATAATTTAAGAGTGCTGAAGCCCTGGTGTATCATGAAGGTCCTTCCTCACAAGTGACATTAATTGCATAGCCCACAGATGCTTATTATGCATTCTAGATCACTGCAAAGAAAAATATTCATTTAAAATGTAAAGGTTTAATGCTATTTTAAGTATAATGCAACACAGCTGGGTGGTGATGTCACAGGCAAGTCTGAATATCACATTTCTGAGACACCATTTGGAAATTTACCGCAGGCACAAAAGGTATATAAAAATGCACCTCAGACGTTTAGGAGCTTCAACTGTAGTTGTTACAATTTATGTCTATTATGACCCAGCAGATTAGCCACAATGAACAGCCAACACTGCTAACACAGCATTGAAAACAGGCATTAGGTTTTCTGACCTGAAGACCATACTCCAGTAATATCTGATTGCGTTGTATGACAGTATTAAAATTCATAGGCGAGTCTACATGGCTAGCCAGTGTTGGCAGATTTTAGCCAGTTCTCAAAGTCACTTTAAGCTACACTAAGCATCATTGTAACTGGGATAGCCAATATTATGACCACTGCAGTATTTCTGTGTGCAAACTGAGAAAGCAGGTTCCTAGATGTAGTCAGTGCTGAAATCCCATTCTGCACATTCCACTTCTCTCTTGGAAGTGGTCCCATAAATCAGTGAAACTTTCTAGTAAATGTAGTAAATATAGAAACTTTCTAGTAAATGCACTAACAGCCTAATTCCCTTATCTCGGGGCTGCATTGGCATTAGAAAGTTGGACACAATTGGTCATAACAATCCAATCCAATGCAAGTTTATTCAGAAATATCGGTGTCGACAGACTCCCTAGAAAGTTTAAGTAGGATTGCAGATTAAATAACTGTGCTAACACCACGAGATGGATTTATACCTCTGTTTACTTATCAATGAGACAATGTCAAGCCAGCGGGGGTGGTACCCAGATAGGGTCCACATATGACAAATGATCCTTTAGGCCAAACCAGTCCCTGAATTCTTTGTATCGATGGTAGCAGTTGAAAGTAAGGCACCATGGCGGCAGCTGGGATATGTGTGTCTAGTGAAGGCCTTTGCCTCAGTCATCTGGTACTTGTAGTGCAAATCAATGTTCTTATTATATCTGTACTTGACTCCTCAAAAGACATGAATATAAATTCTTCTCATGGGCATTTTTTATGGGGTTGCTTTCTTTCGTTTTGCTAAAATGGAACACATTTGTTTGTTACTGTTCATCTCACTTCAGCCATGAATTTCCTATGTTTACTTTAGGGGGATTTGATGGTGATGGGCTGGTGTTTTCCACTTTTTAACACCACCTCATATACTCAACACATGGTGCCTATCAATAAATGTGGAGATATCCTCAAATATCCTTAAATTAACTTAAACGAAGAGGCAGACAAAGGCTGGCTTGTAAGGATAAGCCACGCCAACAAGCGGACTAATCAGATTATTTTGTCACACACACACACACACACACACACTTTCCCAACTCTTTTTGGAATTGTCCTGTTTTGAAGAAAATGAAGTAGAAGGTACTCCTTGTAATTGTCTAGGTTTTCTGTTTTGTATATTTGTTGTTCTTTCTGTCTTCAGAAAGACTTGCCCTAACACAGAGCAGGCATTGGAGGTTTAAATACTTCAGCTCTCACTTTAGTTAAAGCAGGCTTCTCATTAAAGTTTCTATCATTCTGACAGATGTGGAAAAGGGATTTTTCTCTTCACAAGATTAATGAAAACCATTGTGTGACTCGCCCGTTCTAAATGGTAGCACAATTTACGATACTGTTTTCAGAGCAGGGTTTTTTTCCATTACATATGCTCTTTGTTTACACTGACATGTGATTATTCAAAACCTAACAATACAGGCTGCAAAAAATGAACTGATGACAATCGTATAGATCTCCATTCCTTGTTCTATAAAAGGACTGGAATACATTTCTCAGTTTATAACCTTAAAAAAATTATCTTAACTATTTATTCTATAAAAGCAACTTTAAATAAGATTAAAGGCATTTATACAATTCCTATTCTTGATTAACACTCATTTTCTACTTCATTCACATCCTAAATAGAAAATCTCTCTACTGTACATTTTACTCTGTTTTGCCAAGCTTATTCTTAAATGAGGCAAATGACAGGCTTGCAGTATATCTCCTGGGAAATACTAATAAAACTGGAAGGAAATGTTTCTTGACTATCTTTATAAAATAACTGCGAATTTAACTTCTGTAGGAGCCAATGGTGCAACCTTTAACTGATTTCTAGTGAATGTTTTTGGGACAACTGGATTCCTTCCACTTAGAGAATTGTGCAGAATAGTGAGACTGTAAGCTAGGCTGTGCAGTGCCCAATGGCCTTTTTCATAAGTAGGACTGAAAAAGTTTGCCCATGTAGCCTAGTTCACGTGGAAGATTCTCCACATAATCATGTGGTTCACAGGGTCTGAGGCGGTGAACGCCATACCTGGTGAGCATCTGCCTGAACAGGGCTAGAGGGGTTCAGGAGCTCTGTGAAGCGCCCTGGCATCTTTGCTCTCAACAGCCTCAGTTGGTCAGTTGCAGGGGCAGTGGGCTGCATCAGCCAGGTCCTGCTCCCTGCTGTCGGGGTTGGAGTTCTTCCCTCACAAGCAAGCTAGCATCTGCACCAGCCAGCTGCCTAGGCCCAACTGAACTTCATCCTTGGCCAGTGGGCTTTTATAGGCACTTGCTCCACCTCCTCTGGGCCTGCTCCACCCTTCTTATTCCCTTAAAGTGATACCCCTCCTGGCTTCCCTCTTTTCTTCCCTGGTCATGTCTCTCCCGAGGCTCAGGTATTCTCAGTCTATGGAGGTCTTGCTCCAGTCTGCGCCCCCAGCTGCTTGTCGGCCACACGCCTGGCTGGTGATATGGCGGGCAGCTGCTGCCTGGCCAGTTGCAGGTCAGCCAGGTGGAAGGTGAAAAACCCAGCGGAGCACGCAACCAACTCCTGGGGCAACCCAGGCGCCTGCATCTTGGGCAGGCCGGATTGCATCAGGCACAGGCAGCTGAGCCTCCATACTGGGGCAGACTGGGCCTGGCCTTGATGATGGGTGGCAGCCACTGGCAGGAGGCCCACCATGTGCACCGCCTGTCGTTGAAAGGTGTTTGGGCTTGCAGGGCTGGCCCCAGTCAATTTTTTCTCTGCTTCCAAAACAACACTAAGTTTTGCTGAGAGGGCTTTTAACCAGAAACAATGGTATTATAACTGGATTAAAGTGGTGTTTGTTTTTTTTTAAACTGCCTTATTTGCCCTTTTGTGCAATACAGCATAGTCCGGAAATCTCACGTTACTCCTTTTATGTACATCTGTGTAAAAAAAATGTAAAGAAGTCACTTTCTTTTCCTTTTAACAAGGTAAAAAGGTAAAGGTTTCCCCACGACTGAATGATCTAGTCGTGACCGACTGTAGGGGGCGGTGCTCATTTCCGTTTCTAAGCCAAAGAGACGTTGTTTGTCTGAGGACAAGTTTCCATGGTCATATGGCCAGCATGATATGGCCAAGGCGCCGTTACCTTCCCACCGAAGTGGTACCTATTTATCTACTCGCATTTTTAGGTGCTTTTGAACTGCTAGGTTGGCAGGAGCTGGGACATGTAATGGGAGCTCACTCCATTGTGTGGTCTCAAACTGCCAACCTTCCAGTCAGCAGCTCAGCAGTTTAACCTGCTGCACCACCACGTCCTTTTACTACCAGCAAACAATTGACATTACTCCTGAGTAGCTTGGTAGGAGGATTCATTCTCACCACTACTGTTTGATTAGCATGGAAACTTCTGCAATTGTTTTTCCAGTAATTCAGACTCTAGCAAAACCAGAGTTCAAAATATTTTAATACGTATTCCTATAATACTGTATTCATTAAACTCATAAGGCAAGAAGTTCTTAGCTCAGATGTGTCCTTTAATTTCCAGGGCTTAGAATTTTTCAGCTGGCGGCCATTTGGGCCCCCCCCCCCCCCCTTGTTTCCAGGTGATATCAGCATTTCCTTGCAATGCATCTACCTTGATTATATGTTACTCTTGGCACTTGAGATTGGAACCACAGCACTTGCATCTAGGAATAACATGACAAATCTGTATTCTACCCTCACAGCTACTCAGTTCTACTCATTAACATCTCAGTACATAATTAAGTGACAAGAGAATAGAACTCAAATAGATACTTTCCATTTCTCAACCAATCTTTCATCCTACTTATATACCAGTCTCTTCTGACACCACATACACAGGATAGAAAATTACTGAACACAATCTAAAACTGTCTTTCAGCTAAAGAGGATCAAGAATATCAATTACACTACTCCTTTTCATATGACACATAGAGAAAGAAGAGCAAGGAAACATACCTGATAGAATTGAGAAAACACAGAATTGCTTCTATGAGGTAAGATACAATAGAATGAGGAGCAACACTGTATTAACATAAATCTTTTGAGAAAGTATTGTCTTTGCTTGGATTTCTTTAATGGCAATTAGCTATGGCAGCTGAATGGACTCTCCATGCTGAGAAGGAGTTTACATCTGAAAACCAGATGTGGATGTTAATGCAATGCCCTGCCCATAAGCTTCCCAAGAGCACCTGGCCAACCACTAATGCAATCGGATTATTTGGATAAATGGCCTTTTGCTCTTCATACTTTTGCTATTAAGAGGTATCTTTGACAATATGGACATTAACTGGCACTATAAGGTTATAGACCAGTTACATAGCTGTAACTTAACTGTCCTTAAGTCTTGGATGTTGGCCCTAATTCTTGGGCATCTTGGATCCTTTTAATTCCTCTCTCTGCCAGAAATGCAGTGATGGCTATCGATTACATGGAACAAAAAGAAACCAATTCAAAGAACATTGCTGCAGCCTGCAAAGTGGATTGGCCTTGCATGGGGCCAAAGGCAGCTATTGCATCAACACGGAGGAAATATGTCTGCTTGCTCCAGTGCTTGTGGAATCAGCCAAATCAACTCATTCCAGGTTTCCCAGTAAGATCAGCACTCTATTTCTCCAATGGCAAGATAGAAACCTGATAGGAAAAAGCCAGCTGTGTCCCTGTTTCCCTTTCAGGTTGATGATTCTCCACTATAAAAGCCTCTGTCTGAGGAAAGGGCTGGGTAGGCTTGAAGCACACAATCAACAGTGGGGAAAGCAATTCAGGGATCCGTAGGGGAACACATACGACCCTTTCCTTGCATTGTTTTTTTTCGAACCCAATCTTTAGGGCCATAACACCAGTGGTGCATGCATATTGCCAGGTAAAAGTGTTATGAATGTGCCATAAAGTACATTCGTGACACCATGGGAGGAGATAGCACTGGGACTGGGCTGGCACTAGTTAGAATCTGGCCTCAGTGTCAAGTGGAAAGGCAGGAAGCCAGCACTCCAGCAGTACCATTGACTGGTAAGTGGATTCAGGGCAGGGGCGGG
Organism: Lerista edwardsae; assembly: GCA_029204185.1. Lineage (NCBI taxonomy): Eukaryota > Metazoa > Chordata > Lepidosauria > Squamata > Scincidae > Lerista > Lerista edwardsae. Next base: position 7,829,891 of record JAJKFI010000009.1, on the reverse strand, counting down.
GGGGGGGGAACTGGGTGGAGGAGGTGAGGATCAGATCTGGGCTGGGTGGGACTGGTGATGGTCTCTACCAGTGGATCCTATGCCCTGCTTCGGGTTGGGCAGTCCGAGGAGCCCCACTGTGGGATTCAGACTCGGGTATCCCCACTGTGGTGCCTGGAGCTTTACTCAGGGAAAGGGCATGATCCCCTTCTCTTGAGGAGACTCCTGAGGCTGCCATAGCTCCTACAGGATGCAGCGGTAGTGATTTTGGTACCGTTGCTCTTCCAGGAGCCAGGCAGCTCAGGATTGGGCTCTTAATCTTTTGAACCACCAACGTAAGTTAGGATCCAAAGATGTGTGAGCAGAAGCAAAAAAAACCCCAAACTGTTCCATGAACTGTTGCACGAACTATAGTAGGAAGACTCCTCATAGTGCAGAGCTAAATCAGGCAGGGTTGAACCACAGTGAACATGATGAAATTTACCAGCATGATAATTGGGCTCTCTCAAATCTTGAAATTAGGAACAAGATTTGCACATTTTCTCTTCTGTCATGTGCAGCTAATTGTCCCTCTTTGAACATTTCCAGCATGTTGGAAGACCAAGAGGAGAAGGTTAGCATTTAAGGAAGAGAATTTGAACTTGTTAACCACAAGGCCTGTGGACCCAACTGCAGTGGTTGAAGAGGTCCTGTATTACATCAGGTGTAGGGAAGGAGGTGAATGCAGAGTGTGTGTTGGCTATTTGATGGATTACATTCTGACAAAGTCCCATTGTAAATCAGTAAGATCAGGTATTTGTAACTAATTTAAGTCACATTCATTTCAGGAGCCTAGTCAGGATCTGCTTTCACTAAGAGGAGGTGACCCAAATTATGGCAATATTTCTGAAACCGTTATACTGTTTCCTGTTTATAAAAGAATTTTATGTATAGTATAAAACTGATTTGCTTGACTGTAAGATGTCATATTTCCAAATAAACTTTTCACTAATTTAAAAAATAAAAAGCTCAATGAAATTGTTAGATCTCTAAAATGTTGACAGATTGAATATTCAGTGTAATTTACAATGGTATATGCTAACAATGATTAATGCCCTAGATTAAATAGTATTTAAATGTTAATTTAACTGACCCTTAAATCTAATACATCACAGTGCAAAATCATTATTGCAAGTCACTTACCTACTTGTTCTGTGTGCCAATTTAAGGACAAGTATTATACACAGTTTGAGGAAAACGCTGAAGAACACGTTTAGGATTATCAGATGATGATATTTTACTATGAGGTCTCAAAGAACTTAACTTTTTGCTTTAAAAATTAAAGATGCAATCCTAACCTGGAATTAGGCCAGAGAAGATTAATACAAGGGAAAGTATGCCATATGAGGGAAGGATCATTTTAGATTAGGAAAAAAAATGATTGGGGAAGTGTGTGTGTGTGTGTGCGTGCGTGCGTGCGTGTGTGTGTGTGTGTGTGTGAGAGAGAGAGAGAATATATTTTTCATTTAAATTTAAATGGACTACAAAAAGAGTAGAATGGCAGTTGTTCACTGTGCCTAGTAAGAATAGTTGAAACTGCTAAAAAATCTTGATGGAAAGCATACACAAGGGAAGGAAAAGCCAGCAATACGGTTACCACTGACGTCTCCACTTGCTGCTGCCTTTTAAAGCTAAATCATGACCCTCTCCTTTCAGAGACACCAACTACCCTGTGAGGAGAAAGAAAAGGGGAAGAAGCCTCTCCTTCCTTTATTTTTGCATTCTACTAATATGTAGGGGAAAAAACACCACAAGATGCCGGGTGCTTCCCAATGGGAAGGTGGAGTATTTATTTTAAATAAAAACTATATAGTGCTAGGGGACGTGGTGGCGCAGCAAGTTAATCCGCTGTCGCTGGGCTTTCAACCGCAAGGTTGAGAGTTCGAGACTGCGTGACGGAGTGAGCTCCCGTTGCTTGTCCCAGCTCCTGCCAACCTAGCAGTTCGAAAGCACCTAAAATGCAAGTAGATAAATAGGAACCACTTTGGTGGGAAGGTAACGGCGTTCCGTGCGCTACGGCGTAGAATCATGCTGGCCACCATGATCGGACAAAAACGCCGGCTCACAGGCTTTGAAACGGAGATGAGCACCGCCCCCTACAGTCGGTCACGACTAGACCATTCGGTCGTGGGGAAACCTTTACCTTTTATATAGTGCTAGGGGAGAAGGGATCCTAAAGTTTGTTCCACGTAGTGTTGAACCATGATTTTACATTATCAAGGTGACAAGTCATGGATTTATTTTATCATACAATAACTCTTTGCCAAAAATCACGTTCAATCAATGTGTTTAGTACTCTGTGCAAATAGAGTCTGCTATAGTACAATCTCTATAATTCTACTTATGGTTGTTGAAGCAAAACTTGGTTGTTCCTTGTATGCAATTTGCTGAAAATCTGAATCAGAAAGATTCTAACTGCAAAGACATATTCAACTTTGCCAGTCAGTTTTTCCTTTCTGTGCCTTCTTCCTAGTAAATTTTCCTCTGTAAAGAGAAGCTGGTGCACAGTGTTTATAGCATTATCAATACAGTATTTTTAGTTTTAAATAACACTATGAAACTCTGATATTTGTGAGAAAAATACATTATTTTATACTAAACAAGATAAACATTCCTAAGCACTAACCACACATAAGGGATGCAATCTATGCTCATTTATATTTTTTAGGGTGCTTTATTTGCAAAATTTTGAGTATGAACACTATCTAATAGTTAATGTAGCCATCTGGACTCCTTTGCTGGCGGATAGGCAATGAGCAAGGTGAATTTGTATGCTTCAAAAGAACACAGCTGGCTTATGTTAGAATTCCGCCCCTATATCTTACCAAGTCATATTGATATAGATACATAGATATAGAGAGCTAACAAACAGCAAATGAAAAACACCCTGAAAATGTTTCAAACACTTAAGATTAATATATGCCCCCTGATTTTTCTGAAATGTTTAAATCTACTTGGTTCAAAACCATTTTTAAACTACATATACAAGAAGGCCTTTTTGTTCAATGAAATCTGTGGTGCAGATTGAAGGGGCGGAACTTCAATAAACATTTTGAGAGTTTGTTGGGGCCTGCATTCATTTGAATGGGGACTATTGTGTTCCCCTCAGCCTGCCCTTCGGAGTGGACCAAGACACGTTCACCTACTCTAGAGTAAATGCACACTTGCTTCACAGTTTTGGTTTACATAGGCCTGACAAGTTTTCCTTGTCATCTATCAGCTTGTTAGTTTCATGACCCACCAAAAAATCAGGTCATGACCCACTGTTGGGTTCCCGATCCACAGTTTGAGAACCGATGTGGTATTCTTCTAATCATCCCTTCTGCTTTATCTCTTAAATTTACAGTATTTAAAAATTAAAATAAACCAAACACTTACAGTCCGTAAATCTGTGGCGCAATCTCTAGCCTGTTCAAATGCATGTAGAGCTCAGTATCGTGCTTCTTTAGCAAATAGTCTTGAATATGGTTGACTTTTGCTACAATAGCAATTGATGGCCCTAAATCTTGAGGTCTAGCAAAAGGGATAGGAGTCATTGTTGATTCTTTCTCCTAGTGACAGGACAAAAAGAAAAGAAAAAAGAAAAATTGAAATACATAGTTAAATAAACAGTTAGAGCAGTGCTCCTCAAACTCATGGGTGACCCACCAGCCTAAGGAGCATTGCCCTGTTTCAGTTTAAGGGGCAGGGAGCAGATAAAACCCAATAGGATTTATCAGTATTTACCTTTTGACTATCATGCTCATAGGTTGAAAACCAGTGTTCTGCTGTTTTCATAAGATGAGTGAACATTGCACTAAAAAGAAATTTTTTGATTAGCATGATTATGTAAACAACAATTTATTTTTTTAGAAATGTACAATATATCCTGTCTTTCTCCAGAAACTTCTGAGGACTGCTTATATAATTAAGAACAGCAAAAACATTACAAATATATATTTTTTAAAAATGGTGACAGTTAATATCCAAAGCTCAGTTAATATAAGTAAATATCTAAAGCTCAATCAACACACAGTAAAACAAAACCATCACAAATAATCCAAGAGAAGCCACAAGGAAAAGCATCAGTGGAGAATGAAGTTTTGCTGAAAAAAACCCAGTTTTCAGCCTGTGTCAGAACATAGGCTGGGAGAAAGACCAGTCACCTTTCCAAGACAGGGAGTTCCGTAGGGAGGGAGCTAAAACAGAGAAGGTGCACTCCCACTGGCCAAACATGTGATGGCAATGGAACACAGGAAAACTTTCCTAGATGATCTTAGGAGGCTGGCATTTGCATTTGGGCAAAAGAAGCCCTTAAGGTGCCTTGGGCCAAAGCATGGCCCAATCCTATCCCTTCCCCTGCTGGCTTAACTTAGTGTTATGACAGGTGCAAAGCAGCATCCACCAATTGGCGCAGCAGTGGGGAGACCAGAGAAACCTTATGCACTCCAGTGGATTAATAGACCCACTGGAGCAGGTAAGCCAGAGCAGGGGGTTGTACAGGGTGCGGGCAGGTAGGACAGGGGCGGGAGGAGATGGCGGATTGGGCCTGGGAGGGGGCAGTAGTACACACTGAATCCTGATCCCCTTCCTGTGCCTGATCCCCCATTACCGACCAACTTGGACTTGTGCCAACAATTGAGATGGAGTAGGTTTACACTGAACCACAGCAGCTGCTGTGGGATACAATGGCAGCTGAGTTTGCACTGCTGCACTGCCATGCAGGGATTTAGATAGGATTGTATGTTTGGACCCCTCTTGGAGTCAGAGAGGCCAGCAACAGACATGCTCCACCCTCCCTGACTCCGAGAGTGGTCCAAACGCGCTTTAAAGTGGCCTTCGTTCCAGCCAAACTTTGCTGGCCTAACTGTGCTGGCCTAACTCCAGGTTAGGATTGCGCCCTCAAAGTATCTGAAGGGTCTTTCAAGGGCACACAGGGCATGCTGCAGCAATATAAAAGAAGAGATTATCAAAGTGTGAATTACTGCAGCGATCTTTTACTGAGACAAAAATGGGTGCACTTTTTTTGTGCACCAGCCAAAGTTGCTAATAATAGTACAAGCAGAAAATGCTAGATGAAAAAGGAAGTAACTGAAACTTACTAGGCATCATGTTCCAAGAATTCAGGGTTCAACAGAGCTTTCATTTCTTCACTGTTAAAAAAGTGTACTTGAGAGTTTATTTTGAGTACATTTCTCAACTTATTGAAAAACTGTATATAAAATACTCCTTATAATTAAAAAGAGTAACTTGTACTGAAGACAGATGAAGTCCTTACTCTCTCTAAAGATCAAAAACAAATTAGCTGCCTTGTCTGCACTACAATGAAGTAACCATCTAATTATTCCAAATAACAAATTACTGAATGCCACAATGTATTATTTGAATATGCTTGATCCAGAATAATTGATCACTGCACAATCTATCATTGTTTGTAGAAAACAAAAAATATGGCTACTGGTCAAATACACAATATCAAAACAGTAATTTATTTTAATAGAATCTCTTTTTATCACTTTTTAGCAGCAATTAATCAGTGACAACACCTCTTATCCATTCTCTTCACTGGCTACAGCTTGTGGAGAAGGGGAATAATTGTGTACAATATGAGGTTACTTTAAGAAATCTGACACTTTCTTCTTCATACATCCTGCACACATTGCCTGGGATTCAAATACTGATATGGATCATCACACCTATTCTGGAATTTTTTTTCCAGCTCTACTTTCAGTTCTAGTTTTCTCCAGTCCCTGAAAAGTCACTCTTGGGAGTTTATTTAAAAGATTTATATACTACCTTTTCTATGTTTAAGGCTGTATACAATTAAAAAATAAAAATACAATAATACATTCTTTAGGGGTGGGTTGTAGCTCTGGGGTTGATCATGTGTTTCCAAGTTTGATCTATGTCATTTGGAAAGAACACCTGTTAAAACTTTGAGCTATAATGAAGCAGCCATCTAACTCAGTATAAAAGGTAGCTTCCTATGCTCCTAAGCCCTAAGTGGTGATGGCTATTGCAAAACCTGACAACACTAGTTATCCCTTCAGCAATACAAGATATTTACGTCCCATTACGAAATGAAATGCAAAAAAAAAAAAAAAAGCATGATTTAATTCAGAAAAAAGGCCCATGTGAAGAAGTATTATTCTTCCTAGAGGAAACAAATAAAAGTGCCCTTGAAATATCTCATGAAAGAAATCATATGGTAACAGGGGCAATCAAACAGATTTTTAATGCTACTAGATGCCTGGTATGGGGTGAATGACACAAGATTAGAACCAACATGCTGAGAAACAATAACCGATTCCAACGTGCAACTTGGTTGAGAAAGAAAATCTAAAAGCTTTATTTAAGAACAATAAAAGTACCAAAATGCAATTCACACCTAAACATTTATTGGAATATTTATGCATTCATCATTTGTGTGAAATGAAAGCTCTATGCTTGAACATTCCATTTATTGACACATTTTGAAATTAAATTATAGTTACATAATGTGTAATAGAACAGCACAAATATTAGCTACAGAAACCATCTGTAAAATTGCATTTTATTGCTTAGCACGTAGGCAGAACTACCTTGACAACAGAATGTCCTGCCTCTGTAGTTACTACTAGTGGCCAAAGTTACTACTTTGCGGCCAAAGACAGAATTGGACAGTGGTGAAAAGCTTCAGGGCCTTGTGAACAGGACCTATTACACCAGTGCTAATATTTGCAACAGTTATCTACATGAAGCGGTCTTATACCAAGTCAAAATACTGGTCCATCTAATTTAAGATGTCTATACCATTGGTTCCCAAGTTGGGGATTGTAAGTTGATTTTCAGGGGGTTGTGGAGACCCCATTTACTACTGTAGATGCGTTTGTACAACGTTAAAAAGTTGCATTTTTGCAACATTTTCAGGGCACCTCCAAACAGAGAAATATGTTTTTGAAAACATGTCAAGGTGTTTCCACAAACCTGAAAACAACGGTTGTATTTGGTAACCCAGGGTAGTCTACGTAAGTATTTTTTACAGGCAAAATGACGTCACTTCTTGCTTAATGACATCACTTCCGGTGATGGTTTGTTGTACCTAAAAACTGGGTCCTGGTGTTAAAATGTTTAGGAACCACTGGTCTATACTGATGGGCAGTGGCTCTCTAGTGTTTCAGACTGGGGTCGTTCCCAGCCTTACTTGCAGTACCCCAGGAATTGAACCTGGGATGTTTTATATGCAAAGCTGGTGCCCTAGCAGTCATGGCCATTTTCACGTTGAAGTGAGCCTTGGACAAGATGCCCGCAGAGTAGACTTCTTTTAGTAGCAATCATTTTTTTCTGCCAACTGCTTGCTTGAGCTTTTTTGCTCATCATCTCCGGATTGAGGTTAAGGGTGAGAACTGAGCAAATGGGAGCAGCAGAATCAGGTGCTATATACAGTGGATCCTCTGCTACTGTGTGGGTTTTGGCAGCTTTTAGATCATACCAATCCTAAACCTGCTATTGCTGAGATACAGGCCATCCTTTTCTGCAATTGCATCAGAATTGCAAGTTGTGGCTTTGACACTCATTCATTGATGCACAGATTATTTTAGGATCTGGATACTAAACTAGGATGTAAACTAGGATACACTAGTTTGTATGGAATGAAGATATATCAAGACACCTACCTTGGTTGTGCAGCTTCACTTGCATGTAGAAAAGCTTGGTGGTCGCAATGAAGGATAAAGACAATAGGTGCTAAGAGTTCGTGCATGCCCTAATTTTTTTTGAAGATACAAAATATAAGAAGATTTTACTTTGTGTGCCAGGAATTTTCACCTCTGTGCCTAATGAGCCAATAAAAATCACTGTAGCATAAAAATGATTAATATCCAATGGCATTACTGTAAATTACGTGAAATCAAGAGTTTACTCTCCTATAAAGTACAAGCAGGAAATTCATCCCATTTTTTAAATAGAAGGATGTCAATAGACATCAATTCACCTTTCAGCAGACACACCAAGATCTATACAAAGAATTATTTTATTAACAAATGCACTTCTGACCAACCTTGGAAAGACATGCATAAAAGGACAACTAAGAAGTACAGCCAAAGTTTTACAGGGAAAACTCCCAAAGTTTTCCAAAACTGAAATATTAGTACATTGATGTAAAGTGAGGAGCGATTTATACAATCCTAAAACCCAGGGTTGGAAATAATTTGAATGGCAACAAGTCCAATGCACTTATTCCATGCTCCCACTCTAAGGTGAGAAGTCTTCACTCACTACCTGTACTACACTTGCTCATGTTAACCAATTTGTTAAGCAAGTAAATAGCAGTATTTCTCTGCTAGAGACAAGTGCAAGATACGTTTAGTGAAATGTACTCGAATGATACCATCTAATAAGAAGGCAGGACAATAGATGGGTTCAGGTCCTTCAGATCCCAGTTATACTAATCAGTTAAACATACTTGTCAAAAATTACCCCAAAAGAGAAGTCTTCTGTTTTTCCAACTTCACCCTTACAATGTCAAACCTTGGATGTCCCAATGTCACACTCCAAAGCAAGTTAAAAATGGTAACTATTCTGTAAACATAAACGTACTATTCCTATTCTATTTATACTAAAGTAAATTTATACTATTTATACTGGTTTTTGAAAATGTTCTGTACAATCTCTTCCTTCCTTCTGCTTTTAATATTTATAATTGATCACACACAGGGAAAATTGACCTCTGTTTGCAATATAAAAGAAATGGCCAGCAACAAAGTAGTTCAATTTCTTGGCATTTTAAATTGCTGTTGGTTTGCTGTATTAAATGCTCCCATTTCAGCACAAAAGAATAGTTTAAACCTTCCCCAAATATTGCTCATGCCTGTAACTTGCAGGCTGAGTCATAAAACAATGCCTTGAGGTCATATTGGAAAGACTATTGCAAACAGATAAGCTGAGCATGTGGGATAAGACTTCTAAAGGAAAATCAATAACTATTGGCTGTCTAGAGCCTTTAATCCCCTTGAGAATCCCTGTGTTGTTAATAAAACAAAGCTTGGACTCTGCAGAAACTGATAGGGCACAATCCACTACTGATCAGGTCATACAGTCAGGTGTGCAGCACAAGTTAGTCTTTCAGCTATTCACTCAAAATCCTCACTACTACATCATGTAATTCACATAACAAATAAATTGGACAACCCATTGGAGGTGCTATCAAAGATGGAGATTCCATACCCAATCCTCCCCACCACCACCAAGGAGATAAGAACTCCCAAAACTCAGCTTCTGAGTGAGGGGTTGAAGAACTTCAGTCCTGCCTCACCAGAACTCCCCACCAGCCTGACACCGCTAAACACACCTGTTTGTGACACCAGCAGCACTAAGGGACCTCATGTCACTTGTACTTGAGTCTTGTACTTAACCAGATACACGACTGGGGTTACATGTCTGGCTACAGTGGAAACCTTGCTGTGATAGGAGTATTTATTCAATAATACTTAGCCAGAAAATCTTGGATGCCAAGAAAGGGCAAATAAATTGAACCCAATAGCACTGAGCATCATTAGTAACTGCACAAGGAATGCCAAGTTGTAGAAAGAAATGCTACTCATTAGGCTTTTTCTACATGAGACACAGACAAGCTGGGAGCGTATATGCTTATGAATGAACAGAAACAGAAATTCAATTGGACTGAAAGTGTAAGAGTTACACTTTTGTGAAACAGTCTTTGAAACAATGCCATTGAACTATTAAAATTGATGAATGAATACATCTTATAATATGCTACAACATGCAGTGGCATATTTAAGGTAGGGCAGGTAGGACATGTTCCTTGGGCTCCACTTGAAAAGGGGGAACAATTTGAGCAGTTTCTTTATTTAAGAGATTTTTTTTATCCTGTCTTTCCTCTGCGAGACAGAGGCCCAAAGCGGCTCACAGTTCTCAAGTTCACAAAATATACAATACATAAAAACAATAAATAAAAGCACAAATATGTGATTTATAAAAATAAATTATTTCTTTATAAAATAAACAAAACCATTGGAGGAGGGCAAACTATTTATAATCCAGGTACTACTGCAGGGGCCCAGGAGGCAGACAACCCATCACCAAACGCCAGACGAAACAAAAACATTTTGAGCCCTTACCAAAATGCCATGAGGGTAGATCTTAGTTCCTCTGGTAGGGAGTTCCATAACAGTGGTGTCACTACCGAGAAGGCTCACCCCCATACTGCCATTCCCCTAACTTGGGAGAAAGGCAGCACTTACAGGAAGGCCTCCCCCCCCCCCCGATAACCGAAGAGGGTGGGCCGGAATGTATGAGTGAAGGTGGTCCCTCAGATATCCTGGCCCCAAATCATGAAAGGGTTTAAAGGTCAAAACCAGCACTCTGAATTGGTCCAGAAATGAATGGGCAGCTACTGCAGCCGCTGAAATTTCTATTAGTCGAGCAAGTGGAGGCTCCTGATGAGTCGTCAATGGAGAAGGAAGGGGTCAGCTGCCAGACCGTGAGGCTGCCAAAACATGAGGAGGTGGCTCGAGAGGAGGGCAGCCAGACTGCAAGGATTGCAAGTCCTCTGCTACCACCAGCGCCCCCTCAGGAAAACCCAAAAATGACAATGATGTCACGAGATGCCACAACATCCCTGCCCCAGACATGGCAGCCTCTAGCTATGCCTCTGCCTGTGTGTAATAAAATATAAAAATGAATATAATTATGACAAAGTTGACTCTATGGCAGCTCCAGGTCCCATGTTGAAAACCTAGAAGCATCACTATTGTCAGAGTTGACAATACTAAGCTAGATGGAGCAGAAGCTCTGTCTAGCTTACTCAAGGTAAAGGAGGTTCATACATTCATGTATCTGCAGTGGGGTTGCAACGGCTCAAAGAGTATGAAAATACAAAATGTAACTTCACTATTCAAGCACCAATCAGCATCACGCCATAAATCCTTGCTATTTCACTTAATATTTTCTCAATATAAACATTCAGTTACTGAAATGTGTTGGCTGTAATCCCTTTAGCCGGGGTTCAACCATCTTCTAAATTACTGCACTGTTGAAACACTATTCAAAAGCACAGGTGAAAAAGTTTTCTTTTGTTAACAGCCTGTAGGCTCACAAAATTGAACCTGTTCTTTTATCTGCCTATGTTCATTTAGCCCACCAAGCAGTCTTTATTAAAGCAGAGGCACCAGGCAGTCAAAGTTCATTAATACCATTTATATAATCTCTGCAGTTTCAATTAACTCAGCAAGACATTCTACTACATGATAACAGTCTCATTAATTCAATAAAATCCCATAACTATTAACAATATGGTCTATGTTAAACGGGGTGTCACCTAGTACAAAATAATAGCTTTAACAGCTTGTGAAGAAACTTAGGGGGTTTTTGGGGTATTTTTTTTTTTAATTGATTTGTCTAAATTCTCCGTCCTTATGCTGGAAGGTATTATTTCTTTGCAAAGTATAAGATTCTGAATATAGACACGGGGTAGATTACACTGTACTAAAGATAAAATAATTACTTGCTTGTTAAATTAATCAGAGCAGTGTTGTTCTTTTAATCTACCTATTCCTTTTAACACAACTGGGTCACAGTTTCTAAAAACAAGCATTGTTCGGGAATAATCAAGTTGTGTTTTTTTTTACCCTCCACAAAAAACTTGTCATATCAAAACATCTATAAGACAATAATGTGGGACACATCTATTGAGGGGCTGACTAGGCCCACAGCAAAAGCCCCCTCCCAACCACCCTCCCCAAGCTCCCATGCCGCCTGGCGCACACCTACCTGTGCCAGCTGGCACAGGGATAGGATCCGGTGCTGACTAGCAGGAGTGGGCTACCACGCGAGCCCAGCTGGCTCTAGTGTAGGTGCACGACATGTTTGTGATACTTGGTGCAAGGATGGCTGTCTCAAGCCGAGTTAGGAACACATGTGAGCACAATCCTAAACTGGAGTTAGGCCGGCCTAAACTAAGCCAGCAAAGTTTGGCCAGCACAAGGGCTACCGTATAGCGTGTTTGGACTACTCTTGGAGTCAGGGAGGATGGCTCACGTCTGTGTGCTGGCCTCTCTGACTCCGAGAGTGGTCCAAACATACCTGACAGTGTCCCTTGTGCTGGCCAAACTTTGCTGGCTTAGTTTATGCCGGCCTAACTCAGTTTAGGATTGTCCCCTGAAAGTATGGCCAACTGTAGTTTGTTTGCCAGATTAAAATATTGTTCTTATTTAGTATCTTGGAAATTGGTGCTCTCCCATGGGAAAACAAAAAACAGGATGCAGGGCCTCTATAGAATGTTTAAAAAACAAAACAAAACAGTGTTCAAGAACGGTTCTAAAATGACATGGCTCTTGCCAGAATCCAAGCATAATTTCCCTTAGCCCAACACAAACTTGTAATATGAGTCATATTTCCTTTCTTCTCCTCTCTTGAAAAAACGGAGGATTGATTGATTTCCTATCATTTTATAGGTCCTTTTGTTTAAAACTTTCTGTTTCCAGCTGCTTGATTTATGTGCTTGATGGCACCATATATTACTTACACTTCATAGTGACAGCTGCCCTTTGGTCACTGTTCCATGTCCCTGAGACCTCCTGACAATGAACAGGATTCCATAGCTCAATGGGATAGCAATACTTTGCATGCAGAAGACCCCAGGTTCAGTGCTTGGCATCTCTAGGTAGGCATGAGGAAAGCCCCTGTCTGAAACCCCAAAAAGACACTGCCAGTCAACATAGATAATACTGAGCAAGACAGATCAATGATCTGGCCAGTATAAGGCACCTTCCTATGTTCTTTTTACTGGAGAGCCATCTCATTTGCTCACATGTGTCCTGGGGGGAGTGTAAATCCTATCTGGAGCACTTAGTCCTACTGTCTCTGGGAACTCAACAACCCTGATTATTAATGGTGCTTGTGTTTCCCTTCTGTTGCTAGTGCCACTGCTATGTGCTGACAGCTCCTCCTGCTTGCACATAAGAAATAAGAGTAGGAACTAGTTCTTGAGAGAGCATTGCATATAGGGTAGCACATTCTTCTCTCTCAGCCTCAAAGTCCAAGAGCAGGAGTGTCAAATTCATACAGCAGGCTGAATAACATTCATGATGCCTGCTGAGGGCTGGAAGTGATGTCATTAAGCAGGAAGTGATGTCATTAAGCAGGTGATGACCAGAAATAAGCACTTTTTTTCTTCCCTAGGTATTTATTAGTTGCACATGACTAAAGAGAAAATATGCAAATCTTGATCATATTTGCAAGATCAGACCAATTATCATGTGGTCTGTCCTTTCAGCAGTGACACCTCAGCACAGCTTAGCAGCTGATGGTGGGGTTGGGGGAGTGTGAGGTTGGATAAAGAGCTTCTGTGGCCTATATCTGACCCATGGTCTTCTCTATATTTCTCCACCTCCCCCCTACTCCCTAGTTCTAGAAGAAGGCCTGTGCTGGCAGCTCTTTGTTCAATGCTACCTCTGCTATTCTCATTGGTTTCTGATTCCTCCAGCTAATCTTACAAAAAGTGGATACAGCACGTAGAGAAATAAAGTTGCACAAGTGTTCTCAGGGATGAGCTACAACATAAGCTTTCCATAGTATTTTCCTTATAGTAGTGAAAGTGGTCTGGGCTAGACCAACCTGACCTTTGGGCCTGGACATTGCATCTCCTTTTTCTCCTGCTGCCAAGCTTGGGCCCTGGACATTGCTTTTTGAAAAGAAAAGGCTAGTTAGATTTCTAGGCACAGCCTACACTTAGTTGAAATGGGGCAACTTTTTAAAAAGTAAAACTAAGGGAGGAACTAAAGCTGTGCCCTGGTATCCACTGATTCAGTATCCAAAGTTTCAGTTATCCATGGATATTATGGATACTGGGCCACCTATTAAAAAGATAAGGGAACATTAAACAAATCTCTCTTTTTTTAACCTTGTTGCACTGATGTTCCCCTACCTTTAAAAAGGCATCCCAAGTATCCACAGTTACAGGTATCCATGGTGGGGTCCAGAATGAAACCCCAGCGGATACTAGGGCATGCCTATATACATTATGAATGACGTATTAAAAATATCTAAAAGACATCGCATGTTGAGCTCTCCTCCATGCCACTAATGCCCAGGTTTGCTTACTCCACATCATGAAATCATCACATAGGTTTTTTGGATCTTAGTCCACATTCTTTGCTGGTACTGAAAGTATTTCTACATTATATGGGGGAAGGGGGAACATGACATCCTAAAGGGTTTTGATTGCATCTCCATAACATGTTGTTCTGCTAGAAGAAGTCATTTGTCACAATTTCCCCAATACAGAATGCTGCATTTTTAATGCTCACCAATGTAGACCTTCCCCACATTGAAGGCACTGTGCACAACTAATGTTTTTCTATTTAAACACCTGCAAAATAGATTTTGAAGAAAGAACCTGTGCCCTCAGAATGGCTAGCAACAGACAGTCTCTGCACACATTTCAACAAAATTAATTTTGCTGATAAGTTATTTCTACTACCAATACTATTTAGTCTTTGTTGATTATTATAATTGTCTTTGTTTCTCTTAAGACTACCTGTTGCTAGCTAAATTCCAAAACAGACTTCTCTAACAATTTTCTTTGAAAAAATCATCTCAAGGTTGATTAAATTCCCGTAGAGCGCGTGCAAAGCTTGAAAGCTTTTCTGGTTTCAGCAACATGAGAAAAAATAATAATAAGAAGCATCACCTACATTCATTTGTAATGTACACACTGTTAAAAAGTCATTTCTTTTTCCTTTCTAGTAACAGTTTCACATATGATTTTTCTGTGAGTCATGGCACTCACAACAGTGTATCTATTGATAAAAATATTTAAATGGCTTGCACCATATTGCGCTGTAATTTCTAGTTGCATGTACAGATAAAATGCCATTAATTTCTGTTTCACTTGGTTTGATTATCTCTATGTCTAGGTAAACAAATTCTTGCATTGTTCATTGAAAATAAATATTTGTTCATTTGGTATATATGTTTCTATTTATGAAGAGTGCAGAAAGCTTTCATTAGTGAGGTTGTAGCAAAGAAGTTTTTAAAACTTAAAAAACTTAGATAATAAGATCTAGCAGCACTGAAGAAAACAATTTGAGAGAATGTCTTATCTTGAGTGGGAAGCATATGTGCCTGAATAGCTCACTTTCTTTACCACACAGCTAACAAGCAGTTCTTTGATTGCCTGAGCCTTCACACACAACTTTGGAGATAATAAAACCTACATTATTGTTCAATCAATTGTCAAGCATATAGGGAAAAAAATGGCAAGGCAATACATACCACCTGTACGATAGTTTCATTACCTGTTTATAAAGTAACTGCTCATTTTCCCGAGCATAACAGAAAAGAACATCTGTAAGAATCTTTCTCACATTCTCTTCTTGGAAATACTGCATTTCAGGAAACCTGAAAAAGAAAAAAACACGTTATGATGTAGACCACAGAGCTCACAAATTTGGCTTCGGTTTCTTGATTTATGCTTCTTTTAGCAACCTTACCAGCTGCTATTTGTCTTCTGTTTATTCCTACTGCATAGTGAAATTCTGGTTTGCATAATAAACTATAGTTGTATTCTGAGGAAGTCAATCCTGACTAAGCGCTACTGAAATCAATGGGATAAATTAGTTATGATTAACTAAAATTCGTTTTAATGGAATGAATTAAATTCCTTTTAATGGATTTAGGAACCCTAACATTCTTAGAATATAGCTTTATTCCTATCAATAAGGAAAGAAATTCAACTGAAATAAATAAAATTTGCTTCCAAGCCAGATGGTTTTATTAAGAATCAGGATATCAGAGAGGTAGGAGATATAAGGAGGAGTTCCTTCCCGGCCACACAAACAAGAGGAAATAAACCACTTTGAAAGCTCCTTCAGTTATGTTCAGAAAAAACAGTCACAGTTAAAGATGCAAACAGTGATTTTTCTCAAGGAATGAAGAGGTGACTACTGGAAGGAGAGAAGCTGAGGACTGTTAACATATTCATTTCCCTTGCATTTTAGCTACCACAACTTGGGAGTGCTGTAGAAAGCCTAGTGCTAGATAAAACAGAAAAGGCCTAACAACTGAAACTAGACAACAATTTTGAACGGCTGTACATGTGGATTTTCCATTTACTAGCACTATTTTAAACAGAGGAACACATTCATCCTACGCATATCATTCCCTATGCCCAAGAGAAAACTGTTTGAAGCTCGCATTCTTTTTACAATGGTTTCGTAACTAGCATAACTATTACTATTGGAACTTTAATTCCCCAATTATAACTTAGATATTTATATAATCTTAGACATCCTGAACTGTTCCCATTTAAAAACAAAAAATACCATCTGTGAAAATTTACATGAAAGCGTACTCAGATTTTAATTATACATCTAACAGCATAAATGCATTTCAAAAAACATTTAGGGGCACAGGCATACAAAATAAAGCAATAAGGGATGTCAATATTTCCTGTGCATTGTTTTTTTTTTGCTCATTGTTTCGGTAACTGAAAAAGGTATTAGTCAGAACTTAACATTGTAACATCCACAAGATCCATTTTTTCATCCCAAATTTCTGTACAGGGCTACGCTACACACAGAACACTAATATGCCATATAACAAGTAATTGAGTTTTAATTGGCGTTACTCAGAGCAATCAGTGTTCTAACTCTGACAAAATATTTTCCGGAACTGAGTTCTAGTTTTGATAGGTTCCTTAACAGGAATGACCCAAGGGCTAAAGAGATGAAAGAATATTCACAATAGTAATGAAGTACGCTTTCTACAAGGCATCTCTAGACAGCAGAAAAGTAATACATAAAAATAGAAATGCTAAATTCCTCTAGATGAATGACATTTCTCACTAATTACACATCACTTTTTATTGATTAAGTGTTAAGAATTACAGAAAATCATCTGTTCAATCTTGTATTATAAACATAATTTAGTCACAAGATCTGTCAGTTTCTTTTATTCTTTTTTTTGTTCACTGAAACTGTATTTTTCAATCTAATGTAAGACATTGGAATAGTAATATTACAATGAACTCAACTTCAATAACTCACAGTTAAAACAATAATTCAAATTAAAAACAAAACATAAAACATCTCTTATAGTTCCACATCACTGTGCATTCAAGGCCCAATCCTATTGCATTTTCTAGCACGGATGCAGCAGTGCCAATGGGACATTCACTGCATTCTGCAGCGGGGAGGGAAGAAGCCTCCTCAAGCTAAGGGATTGTTTGTTCCCTTTTCTTTGGACTGCATTGCTGGGCTGGAGCTGGAGAATTGGACAGGATTTGGCCTTCAGTCATTTTTAGGAAAAAAAAAATACACTTTTAATCCTGTTGGGTATGCATCAATAACATATGTCACCATGCATAAGAACATAAGAAGAGCCCTGCTGGATCAGGCCAAAGGCCCATCTAGTCCAGCTTCCTGTATCTCACAGTGGCCCACCAGGTGCTCCAGGGAGGCATGAGACAACAAGATGCTTGCATCCTGTTGCCATTCCCTTGCACCCGGTACCAGTAGCCCACCACCTTCGTAAGGCGGTTGCACAATCCATCATTGCCTATAGCCCATGATGGACCTTTTCCCCAGAAATCCGTCCAATCCTCTCTTAAAGGCATCAAGACCAGATGCCATCACCACCTCCTGTGGCAAAGAGTTCCACAGATTAACAACCCGCTGGGTAAAAAAGTACTTCCTTTTATCTGTTTTAACTCTCCCAACCGTCAGTTTTAGCGGATGCCCCCTGGTTCTGGTGTTTTGAGAGAGGGAAAAGAACATCACTTTATCGACTCTATCCCTTCCATGCATAATTTTGTATGTCTCAATCATGTCCCCCCTCAGGCGCCTTTTTTCTATACTGAAGAGCCCCAAACGCTGAAGTCTTTCTTCATAAGGGAAGTGCCCCAGCCCTGTAATCATTTTTGTCGCTCTCTTCTGCACCTTTTCCAGCTCCACTATGTCCTTTTTGAGATGCGGCGACCAGAACTGGACACAATATTCCAGGTGCGGCCTTACCATAGTATGGTTACAAGTGAACATGAAAATGTGCTTTGTTTAAAAAACTGGGTGTCAAAACCTATTTCAAAGCAAACAATACAAAGAAATAAATATTGTACTTATGGCTCTATGGACTATATCTGGCTCACTATAACCTTTCACTGAACTTGTGCAACTGTGCTCTCCCAGTTTGTGTCAACTCATCTGGAGCTGCTATTCTGGGGGGAAAGGGAGCGAAGCATAAGGTTTTGGTGAGCTGATTCTGGTTGGTAGGTCAAAGGCTGTCTGTTCCTTTTATATAAATATAAATATAAGTATCTATATAATAACTCATTAGTGACTGGAAAGCTTAACGATAGCACATACGTTCTAGTCACATCTTGTTCAATCATTCCACGAAGCTCTTTGTCTTGAAAAAATTTGTTCCAAAGACTCTGAAAAAGGACAGAGAATTATGCAAACATGAGATATTCATTTCTTTACTTTCATTTAAAAGCATTCCGACTCCACCATTCCATACCAAGAAGGAAAGCTCAAGGAAGATTGCACTGCTAATAAAATAAATGATTAAAGAAAGAACAAAACAAACATAAAGTAGCTACTCAACAATTATGATCAACTGGAAACAACTAAATTTAAAAAAAATTAAAAGGCTAAGCAGAACAAAACAGTTTTAACTCCCCTTCAAAATGCCAACAAAGAGGGGGTTGACCTGAATCGTGGCGAAGTGCCACAAGAATACGCACCCTGTTGCTAGTCCACCAGATGCCTCAGGGAGTACATGAGGCAACAAGATTACTGCATCCTGTTGCCACTCCCTTGCATCTAACTCAGAAACAGCCTACTTCTAAAACCAGGAGGTTGCACATATCTATCATGGCTTAGAACCTGTGATGGACTTTTCATTCAGAAATCTGTCCAATCCCCCTTTAAAGGTATTTAGGCCATATACCATCACCACATCCTGTGACAAGGAGTTCCATAGATTAATTATATGCTAGCTAAAGAAATATGTTCTTTTGTATGTTCTGTTGTCCCTAACACTACCAAAGAAGAGAAGAGGTGGTGGTGGTGGTGGTACAGGACTGATGTTTTTGGTGGCAGCCACTGATCTCCATAATGTCCAATTCCAACCAGAGGCGTTTCTACAGGGATGGCTAAACTCTAAGTGTTGCAAGAAGCCTTACCCTGTCATGTAAATCCCTCCTCTCCCTTGCTGCTGTAGCCAGTAAGCAACGCCAAGATGTTGCTGTTCCCTGTGAGGATTGGCTAAAATGGTGCAGGAGAGGAGTGATTTCCACTGCAAGGTAAGGCTTCTTGCAAAACTTAGAGCTTTGCCATCCCTGTAGAAACGCCACTGATTCCAACCTGTATGCAAGTCTGCAACAAAACATTTACAGAACCACTCGATAATGATGTTGTTCAATTAAAGCCAACAGCCATTCCTGGGATATTTTTACAATTCCACAGCTGCAAACATTTGTAGGAGGGCCTTATCAGTATGCATGCAAAGCTGAAATAAAATGGCTTAGCTCACTAGAAAGTAATAGAAAGAATCTTCAAAAAATGTTTCTGGATATGTGGCCACTGGATAGCCCAACATTTCTTGCATACTGTTTTAAAGTAATGCGACACCAGTTCAACAGGCAATATATCAACATTATTGGTTCCACTTGATATTCACTGCAAGAATTAATCATGGTATATTCAGCTGTTTTTAAAATTGCAGAAATGTTTAAATAAAAGAGCTGATGACTAACATTTATTTTAAATGAATAAGAACAGGTGGCAACTCTCTGAGAGAATGAAACAAAGTCCCAGCTCTGATCTCTTGCTCATCAAGACATCATCAGCTGAGAGTGATGAATGCAAAACATACTCCAATTCTGGAGAAGAGCATCTTCAACTCCATTTGTTCGTTTAGAGATGGGGTATCAAGTGCAATAGTCTCGTTTCCGTTGGCTACTTGAATACTGGACTTCAAGGTAAATTTGAATAGTGTAGACAAAAAAAATCTACTTAATGAAAGTGAAAATGTACATCTATAGCTTACACCAAACTTTTCATTTATACTGGAAAGGAGGAGGAGGGAAGTGGGCAATGTAACGGTGTCAGAAGTGTACTGCTACTGACTAAGGGCACAATCCAGCACTGATCCGCTGATGATGATGGGAAGGCTCTGCTGATTAGTGTCCTGCTAGAGTATCTTTTACAAGTAGCACTAACTGCTTTATGGCTGTCAGTGCCAGTGGAAGAGGTGTTGAGATGGTGGCCAGAGGTGGTCGGATTGGGCTGCAAGTCTTTCTTTAGCAGAACATTTGTTTGAGACACATTTATTTTTGGATCCTAAAGCAAATTCTTTTGAATGATCACTTTGTTCATTGAATCAAAAACCTATCATTCTTACACCACTTCTTTGAGGAAAAAAGCATTCCGGTCCCCTTGCAATGATTATTACATCATAGTGCAGACTTCTGATTGCCATACCTCTGATTACAGAATTTGAAACAAATTTGTGCTGAGACTGCAGGAATGTGAATATTATTCCTAGAGAAGAAAAGGTAAGATTCCCTGGTCCTGTCCTGGGATCTTTTATATTTGCCAAACTGCTGGCCAAAAATACATTTGGACATGAAGATGTTTTCACGTGTGCTACTTGATCAGCATGTTGGGAGAGGGCCTAATAAAATATCCTCACCCCAACTGCCAACTTCCTACCAAACACTACTTTGTAATATACCGTAGGTTAGCATGACCTTGGGTTGCAGCATTTTCAAAGGCAAGACACGTCAATCTGCAGCCCTATTCAATCTCTTATTGACACATACAATAAGACAGTGTTATTCAAACTGTGGGTCGGGACACACAATGGCTGTACAATTGCTGTAGTGCAAGAATGCCAATTTACATTTCAAGAGTATCATTTTATTATATTACAATGACAGTACTTCTTGCTTGATTATGTCACTTCCTGCCACAACATCACTTCCAAGTTAATGACATCACTTCCGGTGGGTCCCGATATGAGTGCCATTCGAAAAAGTGGGTCCCGGTCTAAAAAGTTTGAATACCACTGCAATAAGGTGTTTGGGTTCTCCATTTGAATACAAGAACAGATTTCAAATGTTTGTTACAATTTGACACATGATAAAAGGAGGTTATGATTACCCCTTCATCCTGGGAGAGTGGGTTGTTGATCATCAGGTCTTGTTGTCCAGCTTTCCGAGGGTTTGTAATATGCTGTGGATAGGAGTAAGACTTTAGATTTGAGATCTCTGTATACTAGGTATGTTGAAATACAGAATCAAGAGGAGGAAATATTTGTTTTAAACTCAACTTACTATTTCTTTAATTTTGTTATAAAATGTTCTTAATTTTGTTGTTTTAGTGATCCACTGACTTCTATCAATAGGGAGGACATTCAGAAACAGCTGCAAATCAATTGAAACATTGGTTAGAAAGACAAGATGAAAGATAGTTAGAAAGACCAAATGACTCATTATCACACACACACACACACACACACACACACACACACACACCTGATGCATGTGCACTTGTTTTTATTCCAAAATAGCAGTCCCAGGAGTGGAGCTGAATTGGGATAGCAGCAAGGAGGGAAAGAGGCCTTAACCCTATTACTATTGCTCTATTTAGGTAGGGAAAAACAAGTATGGGTCAATTATGTGCTTGTCACAGTATATGGGATTTTGGGGTATTCACTCAACAGAAGCAAATTTACCAATTGGCTTTTTCTTAGTACGTCACATCACTAAAAATATTTCAGTAACTATAGTTTACAGGCCCTTAGCAGTCACTTGAATGGCATCTGCCAGAGATAATGAACCAGCAAAAGTACCCCCTTGGGTGTTATTCAGTGGAGCAAATATCTTTCATTGAGACTGCACAGTGACATGCGTGGACAGGCACACCATGTATGTAATTTAACACAAACCTATTGAAAGCAAGTTGCTGGACCATGTTTAATGTATCATCAAAGCTACAACAGTTTAGGCTTCTTCCTCTTCTTTGCAATACATGCAGTAATCTTGAAAGACTGATTTTAGACCTCACCTGCTTAACATACTAGCTTACCAGATTGCTGTCTTATGGCTCTTGAATGAAATCTCCTTCTTGCATCTCTTGCCTAGTTTACTTAATCCTTAACTACAAGGAATGAAGTTTTCTTAAAGATGTTTCTTAACCATTTCTCAAACTTAAAGAGTTCTACAGTCTCACGTAACGTATTAATGCCTAGATCGCTATTTTTAAAACGCTAGGAAATCTTAAACTACCATTCCTTGGATGGTAGGTTTGTTTAAATTAAGAATATTTGCAGACATAATCTAAACATTCAAGAAAAATGTAGTTTTCTCCCCATACAGATATAAGGAACCATTTGAAAAGAGAGGATGGGTGAGTTTTGCATGGTTTTAAAGGGTAGTTGAAGTATTCAGAGATACAAAGATTCAAATATTTCACTATGATGTATTTCCAAAAAGAAGGTATTCAATAGGACTCCTTAAATAGGAACTAATTCAGCGATAAGGTATCTCAAATTAGTAATTGCCTTGTGAAGTATAAAAATAGGCAGCCGCACACTAGGGTGCAATCTCTTGTAAAATTCAATGATTCTTTACATGAGTAATCTTCAAGTGCATCAGGTAATGTGTTGATATATTACAATTACAAGCTGTAAATAAATATTTTCTTCTTACCTTCCAGCAAACGCTACGGAACCTGCTGCTTCTCAGCTGCCCATTAATCCCCTTCAGCCGTATTGTTGCCAAGTAATTGTTGTTTACAAATAATTCTTCCCATTCTTTACTACTTGGGAACAAACAAGAGAAGGAGAACTTCTTTAAAAAATTATTATTAAAGACTTAACTGACTGAGAAGCAAAATAACACAAAGTAATTTGGGTAAACAAAAGGAGAGGAAGTTTTAAATGTATACATTTAGCAGTGTGCTATTTCTAAACGCATGGTTGTCTTTTTGGACACATTTCTTCCCTGGATTTAATGAATATGTAGATCACTATAATTATGCCAGCTACTGAAATTCATAATGTCTGTGGAGGCTATTCCATTTCCTCTAGAAGGTTGGTACTGCAGTTCAGTGAATAAACAAGAAAAATGAATATTAATATAAGCACATTTGGGTTTCATCCATAGATAAAACAGTACCTATTTAAAAAAGAATACCTAATTTCAAAAATGGAACAAGGAAGTATAGTGTTGACTGTTACATTTTCTACTTCTCCTAAATGTAGCTTCTTTTCTTCATAACATCAAGCTGGGCAGTAAAGCATAATAGAAGATGACTTCTGTTAACTTTTAGTGCTATTTACTATTGCAATCTCTTCCAATTCTTTCTACATGATCAGTTTTAAAATTTTAACAGGTGCTAGCAGTTTTTTTTTAAAAAACAATAAAAAATAAAAACCCTCACTGTATAAACTATTGAGGCAAGCTTGAGTAGCTTACAGTACCTACGGAGATAAGATAAACAACTTAAATATGTCTCCTAGGCACAGAGGCACCAGGGGCCTAACACCTGTGCTTCATTAATGTACAAGTAAATCTGCTCTACTGGGAAACAATTGGAAATTAATTGTCCCAAACCATTTAGTGCATTTGAATACAAGAATTAAACTATAGCTACTCTATTTGCCACTGAGCTGAATATCTAGAACAATGCCACCCACCTGAGGATCCAAAGTGAAATATCCCAAAGACTGGGTCATTAAAAAGTCACACACAATTTCAGTAAAAAAACAAACACATGACTTTTCACCAATAGCATTCACTGTTGCTGCTGCAAAACTGGATAAGATACAGAAAAGGACAATCCACACTATAAGAGACTAGGGGCATTCTCCTAATAAGTACGGTTTGAAGTGTTTTGGTATTTTATTATTCCTTTATTCAATACCCTTTTTGAGTTGTATTGAATTATGATGGCCATTGGAAAGATGCAGAAAACATTTTCCTCCTGTCTCATAACATTAGAATTCAGTGTTATCCATTCTCAATACAGTTGACAGGATCGTATTTTTAGATGGGCAGCCCAATCACATTGGGTTGCCCCACTGGCATGCCCTATGGTAGTTGTTACCATCCTTCCAGCACTGTGGGGAGGTGTATGCTGGAGCATTGGTGGGAAGGACAAAACCACATGTGCAAGTGGATCTCCCTGGACTTGCTGAGGCAGATAACTTGGCAGAAGATTCAGGATGGGGTAAGGAAAGGGTGGAACAGGGGCAGGGGAGGGTGGGTGATGGAGTGGGAAGTGGGCAGAATGGGGAGGTGATAGAGTGGGCAGATTGGGTCTGGGACAGGGGTGGGGGATGCTCCTATCCATATCTTGGGTCAATGTGGACTTGTGCCACATTGCTGTGATACCATCAGGATACCCATTACTGGGCACTCCCATTAAGGGAATATGACCCAGTTTAGGTACCCAATGATGGGTTGTGACCAACCACTTTGGATGGTCTACACTGATGGCAAAGGCTTGGCATGGCTTCAGTCTTTTCGGATCCTATCTGCAGGTGCTATGGATAAAACACTGGGATCTTCTGCATATGCTCTACCAATGAGTTACAACCCCTCCCCTAAACTGATCAAGCAAATTTTGTAGTACAGACACAATCATATGGCAAAAACAAAATGTATTGCAAAAATAACTCCAAAAAACACTGAAAAGAGTATATCAACATGCCTTTGAAACTATTCTGCTGCAACACAGAATAGAAAGGAAGGAAATGAATGAAGCTTAAAACCTGGCAATCTATTTGCTGCATAGGAAGGAACAAAACACACCCAATAAAAATCTGTGTCTTACTAAGACTACTTTCCAGAAAAAAAGGCTTTTGCACAGCATGGTGCTTGAAACGCATACAGGAAACGCAGCAGAAATATAAGAGGTGTAGATTAGCAATGCCAGCCACAAACGCTAAAGCCTGGCCTCAGAAACAGGAAGAGCTTCCACATTAGGACTGCAGGTGCCAAGATCAACCAGATAAACACTGTTATCTATAATTACTTCATTTTTAGCTTAAATCACAGGTAATGAGGGAACTCAGACTCGAAAAGGCAATTAAGAACTGTACATAGTCTTTCTGCTTTCTGTATCAAGAATTTTTAAAAAATCCTCCATTTTAATTATATATATATATATATTTTCAACTAGTGACAAGCATCATCAACGATTTGGTAGATTAGGGTGATTTTTTAATGAATGTTGATAAAAAGTCAACTAGCAAGCAATAGAATGATGTACTCTGACTTAAAAGAACTACCAACTTTCGGTATTTCAAAATTATATTGCCTACTTGTATTAAGTAACCATTTGTAATTTTTGATGTTTTTCACATAACTAGAGATAATTGTATGTTTTGGCAGTTCATATAAGGCATATCCTGAGGAAAAGATGAGCATTAGGAATCTCAAAGTATTTCAATGGCTCAAACAAAAATCTGAGCAGAAGAAGAATTTGTGTCTTACTTCTCCAAAGCCTCAAGTCCCTGCCCACGCACCTATCAATCTCCAACATGTATTTTCCCGCCCCTTTCAACAACCTTGGAAAGAAGACCTTCAGTTTCTTAGAACCGCATGTGAAGAACTGGTTAAAACCACTGACTTAGGTCTGACTCCATCTTGTAAACCTGCAACCATTTTGCAGCAGCTCAAGGAAAAAGGGACGTGGTGGCGCAGCGGATTAAACCGCTGCTGCTGGGCTTTCCAACCGGAAGGTTGGGAGTTCAGGACTGCGCAACAGAGTGAGCTCACATTGCTTGTCCCAGCTCCTGCCAACCTAGCAGTTCGAAAGCACCTAAATACAAGTAGATAAATAGGAACCACTTTGGTGGGAAGGTAACGGCGTTCCGTACGCTGCGGCATATAGTCATGCCGGCCACATGACCACAGAAGCTTGTCTTCGGACAAAACGCTGGCTCTACAGGCTTTGAAACGGAGATGAGCACAGCCCCCTACAGTCGGTCACGACTAGACCATTCAGTCGTGGGGAAACCTTTACCTTTACAAGGAACAGAGCTTGCTGGTGGGCTGGGAAAGAAGCTCCTTATATTGAAACTCACATCAGCCTGGTGAGAGGCCGGATAACGGGCTGTATCTTTTAGGTCTCACTAATTGGGAATTGGCTGCAGCTGTGATTCTCCAGTTGGGAGAGTTCAAGTGAATGACTAACAGTAGCCTCAGGTGATTAGATCATTTCCAGAAGCTTTGGCAGGACTGAATTTTGGGATGGCTATTAAGTTTATGGTATTAAAAACCCTATAGCTGGGAGGAGGTGAGCTGCTCTTTGCCATTCCATAATGGACGTCTGTCTGTATTAGCTATGGTACAACTGGTAGAAGAGCTGCTTTTTGTTTATGCTCAGAAGGTAAAAGATCCAGGAGAGCATGACGAACAAGGAAGTTAGTTTATTGAGTACAAAAGAAGTAGGTTCATCTAAGTCCAATCTAGGCCACTCAGGGTGCAATTCTAACCAATTTTCCAGCACTGGAGTAAGGACAATGCAGCTCTGAGATAAGGGAACATACCTTTCCTTACCTTGAGGAGGCCTCCCTGACTGCCCCCCACTGCAGGATACAGCACATGCCCCATTGGCACAGCTATGTCAGTGCTGGAAAGTTGGTTAGGATTGTATCCTCAGTCTGCTACTGGAACGAACCAGTGGCTTGAGTCCTTAGAGTTTGGAGAGCTCACATCTGAAAAGAGCTGTGGTGTTATCTCACAGGATTTCAGCTTCCTTTGGACTGGCTATTATAAGGGGTGATGATGTCTTCTGGAGGGCAGTTTGCCCAGAGGACTCAAACATGCATCTGTTTGGTCAGTCAGGTGAATGTGCCCAAGAATTATACTCAGCGTTTGACTTATTTGCTTGGGAACTGCGTCCTACTACAATTATGGATTCTTCAGATCCCTGACAGCCCGATTTTAAGCTGTGCTTAAACATATTTTGCATTTTGTGTTTTTATTCAGATAGTTTAACCCCCCAAAGTTTGTGTTTTGGGTTTCTATATGTTTTTAACAACCACCCATGCATACACCACCCATTGATACAGTCATGCGCTGGATCCTACAGTGGGGTGGGCAGTCACAGCGCTCTCCTCAAGGTAAGGGAATGCTTGTTCCTTTACCTTGGGGCTGAATTGGTGCTAGAAAGTTGGATACACTTGGGCCCTAAGTAATGTAAGAATTATATAAAGATAGAATGAAAATGGGTAGAGACAAGGATGGGAAGGGGAGGGAGCTGCTTACTTTCATAAGTATAAGGAAAGAAATATCAACCATTATTTGAACATTGCTGGATAATGTTTATGTAAATTACAGATTTATTAACCACAGGGCTGATGTAATAAAGGTATAGAAGTATCTGGCACTGTTGAGTACTATAGGATTCTTCCAGCTAAAAGAATGCAATGTCACCTAGTGCTGAGAAAGTAACCAATCATTTGCAAACTCCCAAACTGCCAAATCCAGTCAACATGGTACTGCAGCAGATGTTCTTGCTTTTAGGTCACTACGAACCTTATGAACTAGTGTCTCTCTCCAAGGAGCAAGTGCCAGGACAATTAAGATCTGAAATGAGCAATTCAACCACAGCAGAAGCGCAGTGCCATTTATCCGCCAATTTCCATCACACTGGTGCAAAGACAATTTGAGTTTGAGTTTAAAGGAAAGCTTGATACTGTAAATTCATGGCATTACTGAAACCTGCTGTGCTTAAGAACTTTGAACAATGGGCTCATTGTTCAAAGCAAATGAGTTCATTTGCATTTCCTTGCAACCATGATGCATTGCGCTAACAACATGATTTCTTCATAATTTCTCCCTTTTTTGAAATTGCACCTTCTAAAATCTCTCAGAGTGCAACAACATGTAATAGACTATTGGGAAAACTAGACCTATTCTGGTAGGTCATGCGAGTCACTGTAAGTAGGAAAGCAGACACGGATGGTCTGCCCAACTGTCTGAGCAGCGGCAGGGGGAACAAGCACGCCTTCCCAGCTCTAGGAGCCAGAGAAGTGCGCAGTTTCCCCCGCCACTTCCCCCCGCCCCGCCACAAGCTCGTGGTGGGCTCTGCTCTTTGCGGGGGGGGGGCGCAGGCGGTGAGATATTGGGGTGGCACAGCCACACCCACAAACTATTAGGAGGGCAACTTGCCCCCGTGCCACACCCAAGTCGGCACTACTGTGTTTTAAAGTGCTTTGGTAATGAGCAACTGCTAGAATGTGTGTGCAAGAGAGTACTTGTTAAAACTTTCAAAACCCATGACAAAGACAGTAATAAAAAACACCTAAGAAATTAAAGGACTGTAGAGATCTACCGGAATAAGTGGAAGGTTTTTGAAGTTATGATCACAGAACAGAAATGACTCCTAAAACGCTAAGGATATTTCATTACTATGTTTGTTTCTTACTTTCATGATGCTGCAGCAGAAAATGATGCTTCTATTCAAACTAGCTGTGGGAATAAAGGTTTGAGTACACAGCTCTCTGCAACTGAGAACTGCAGTCTCTTGCTCCTTCCCTCTGTTGTCAATGTTACTCCTAGAGGCTTCCAAGTCCAAAGAAAGCAGATGGTTTCCACCTACCATTAGCAAGGAATAGGAACCAAAACCTTTCCATCATTGCTGGCCCTAGAATCAGAAGACTAAGTAATCAAGGGCAGTGACCACTCTTTGTGTGCACCTGGTATGGAGACAAATTCTCCATTCTACAGGGATCCCAGGTTTAAAAACAACAACCTGGAACTATTGTGCTTCATGTGTGTCCTGTGACGGCAGCAGTGTGCAGACAAAGGGAGTATCTATTAGGATATTCTACCATGTGGGCTCTGTGTTCTGCCTTCTGTTTCTTCCATTTTAAAAGGTCAATTGCCCTTTAAGGCAGAAAGAGGAAGAGCAATCCATATCACACACAGATAATGCACTGTATTTTAAGGTTTGCCATCCTCATGAGTGATTTTCTAACCATCAATCGTATTAGGCATGGACCTCACTGGATGGTGTTAGGCTAGTCACCCTCTCTGGTGAGACTGAAGGTAGGATAGCGGAGCGGGAAGGAGAACTGCCCCATGCTCCTTAGCAGGACTGGATAAAAATTTAACGCATTAAAATACATGAAAATGTGTAGTTGACCAAGAACCTTTCCCAAAGCTTAAACAGTTGTTAGATCGGTTTTCTGTGCTGACATTTGCATCCAGTTTTCTTCCACTACACTAAACAGGTGTTTCATAAAACAGAATCATTCACTGGTGCACCTGGACAAATTCGGAATTGCAGATGAAACCTGTCCATTTAACGAAAAAAATGCAATAATTTAATAAACATGAAGAGACAGAAAAAATGAATTCCTTTAATCAAGTGCTACAACCCAGTCCTTTTAACCGCTAAATCTGTTCACACTCTTATCAGTGGGAACCAAATATATTCTGTGTAGAACAAGTACAGGGGCAGATCTTATTACTGTTTCACCATTTACTGCAGAGTACAGCTGGCCTGAATCTTAGACACATGAACTTTCATGAATTCAACACACATGCTTGGCAAATAAGGAAAAACAAAGATTTAAATAGTGCAGGTGATTCTGCCCGCCATTCCACTTACTAAATATGTGCCTGTGAACCTGAGATTGGAGAATGAAGCTGCTGTTCAATCAGGCGGTCTCAATTCCTGGCTATCTCTCGTAATTTTTAGAGACAGTGTTTCATATGTAAGGGATTTTGAAGGTGATTTTGTGTATACGCCATTTTAGCTTTACACATTGGCTCTGGAATGTAATCTTTGCATAAGATGTTAGCAAACGGTACAAAAAAATGTGAGAATTTCAAAAGAAATAAGGACATGCTTGTGAACATATCAGAAGTATTTGTGCTACATATTAGAAGTAGTTCCCAATTAAGGGGAAGCACGAGAGTTGTACACCAAATGGAGATGAATACAAGGGTCACAATTATATTGCCTATATATATGCAATATATCAGCATTCAAACAGTTGTAAACCAGGTTTCATGCTGGTTAACTTGCCAAGGAACAAAATGATGCTAAGGCCATACATATTGAATACAGATTTCTGGTGACACAGCTTCTACTTCCTTTCTTGTTGTGCAATAAACCTTGGTCCTTTCAGCTCCCACTCCCTTTGAGAATCACAGATTCACTTTCATCTTCCTCCAGCTACAGACAACCACTTTTCTTCTGCTCAAACTGGAACTGATTCATCTATATGAATGACACCTGGGGTTGGAACCTATATCAGTGTTGACATCTGAGTCACTGAAATGTGGGAGCCCTAGAAGGTTGCTCTGTTTATTTTGGCCTTGAATGATGATACTTCATCATTTTTTAAGGAGGATTCCAGTGCCAGCTGCCCATCAGAGTGGATCTTATGACACTTCTGGGTATTATTCATTTTAAAGATTTGTATCCCGCCTTTCCATTCACAGGAGCAAATGCTCAAGGTGGCCAACAATATAGAATAAAAAAGGAACAATATATAAAACAATTTTACACAAGAAAAGAGAAAAAAATTGAAAAAAGGGGGCAATATTAGAGGGCAAAATATAAAAAACAAAGTTATAAAGACACAGGGGACAGACAGACAATGACACATCACAAACGCAAGACAAATGTTTTGAGACCCCGCTGAAAGTTCATGACAGAGGGGGCGGTTCTTAGTTCCCACAGAGGGGAATTTTATAGTTGTGACACCACCACAGAGAAGGCTTGCCCCCTCCGTGCCACCATTCTTCTAACTTGGGGGTAAAGGTGGCACTTGAAAGAGAGCCCCTTCAGATGACTTAAGAGTGTGGGCCAGAATGTATGGGAGAAGGCAGTCCTTTAGATAACCTGGGCCCAAACCGTGAAGGGCTTGTGGAGTGTAATTAAAATACGGATGTGTGAAGCCTGATTCACCTGCATCAAAGAAGGTGCTACTAGTGGGGATGAGTTCGCAGGAAGAGGATCTGCAGGAGGCACCGACATTGCTGCAGAGGGGGTAAGGGCCGACTCCCAGAATGCCAACTTGAGGGGAAACTTGTGGCTCTCCCTTCTGTTCCTGAAAAGTTTTTGCACTAGACGCAGGTCAATAATGTGCCTCTCTCCGAAACAGGAAAGTATACTGTAGAATAGATATTAATTTCTATATAGTGAGGAAATAAAGTGTGAAGATCATTGCTTGGTAACAAGGTGGCGATTGTCTATTTATTGAGCTAGGGACTAAGCTAAGGCAAGCACCAAGGTGTTGAAATTGTTCATGATGGAAAGCTAGGTATTGAGACTGTAAGTACAGTATCAAAGTCTCCGTCTGTTGTGAGGCTTACGCTGCAATCCTATACAGCTTACTTGGGAGTAAACCCCACTGAATATATTGGACTTACTTCTTGGTAAACATGTATAGGATTGCACTGTATCAGCTGCCTGCTAAAACATCAATGCGTCCTCCTTTTTATTCTTCAGGAGCAAACAAATAAAATATGACTAAATATTGAGGTAAAAAGTCCCCTTTTGTAATAATGAAGTGGAGAAGTGGAAGACAGAAGCAATCATCTGCAATGCTGAAGAGGTAGCTGAAAAAGAATTGAGAGGTTGGGTGTTCTTCCTGAAACAGACAGATGGTTAAGGAAAAGTCAGAAAGGATTTCCAAGACCTTTAATGTATGTACGCACTAGTCTGATATTAGAAAAAAGAAGGTAGGAGTCCACCCATCTAGTCCAGCGTCCTGTATCTCACAGTGGCCCACCAGATTCCTGAGGGAGCACACAAGACAACCAGATACTTGTATCTCACTGCTACTCTCCTGCATCTGGCATTCTAAGGTAGCCTGTTACCTTTGCACCACCTTCGGATAACACGGGCCTGCTGTATAAACAATATGAAGCTATCACCTATTCTTAACAAAATAATAAGAAAAATAATTTGGAAACAGAGCTACATAAAAACACAAAGTGCTAATTTTCATCATAATATTGTATTATCCAAAACAATAGTAAAAAAATTTCAATTCAGTAAAAGTTCAACTTTAATACTTAAAAACACTATGCCTGGATAATTGTTAATAGTAATTAGAAAATCTTGAAAGAAAATTATTTTGCCTTTGAAATTCAGTTTCACCGTTTCACCAGGCCTAACTGGTTCTACCTTCCTTAAAAAAGAGAGACCACTCAGGTCATGAGTACGTATTTACAAAAATTGCTTGAAAACCAAAACTTAAAAATGCTCACCTTCACTTTTATTTCATAGGTCACTGTTATATCATCTAATAAGATAATTAAAAACATGCAAGCAGCTGGTACTGCGGCTAAACAGATTAATGTAATAGTCTGTAGTCATATGTGCTGGCAAGAGGTTCACCTCTTTGGCGAGGAGAAGGTCAGCTGCCCTTGGGAAGGAGAGATAGAGAGATAGAATTGCTACTTTTAGTGGCGCTGCATTGCAAATATTAAGGATAGAGCCCACAGTTTGCTGGCCAAGAGCATTACCACTCCCCAATAAGTGTTAACAGCAAAAAATGTTTCATCCAGGGGATATTTAATCTTCCCACATTATCAACTGTGCATTTTATTCAAAAGTTATGGTAATTACAGGCATATATATCTACTCTGCAGTACTTTAGTAGAGAATGAGAAAGCTCCATCAATGGTAACTGGTCAAATAGGATATAAGATCACAAGCTAAGATTCTAGTCACTCAGCTGCTGGGTCTCAACTTTAAAATATTAACAGAATACTTTTAAAATACTGTACATTTTACTGTACAAAAATACTGTACAATTCTTGCTAAAGTTGGCCAAATTTCTGAAATACAGCCATGCTAATATTAGCTATTAGATCCTGTAAGAAAAAAAGGAAGTAAGCAGTTGACAATAGATCTGTTTAAGAACTGGCCAGAGGTATAGTTGAGGGGGAGTGGAGAGTGGTCATGTCATCACAGCAGAAGTTCGTAGGTGCTATCTTTGAACATGTTTTCAACAAACCTTAGTTGAGAAGAAGAATCAGGTTCAGTTGGACATGCACTGATAAATTGGCCTAGGGCCAATGTTACTGTCTAGTGCAGCCACCACTTTTTCAAGAGCTGCCTACAGTATGCATCTGATGTTATATGAATAGACCAGTCCTAACTAACTCCTCCTGCCCAATATACAGATGTAGCTGCTGCATCCTGCTGGGTGCAGAAGAAGTCCTGGAAGACTTCTCAAGGTAAGGGAACATTTGTTATCTCAGTGCAAGGCTTTATGGTCCAAATGTGTCTCATCAGATCTGTGCCAGCCATTTTGCTAGCACAGGTCTGAGGACAGCAAGGGAGAGGGAAGGGGAGAGGAACAGGGATAGGATCTTGACGCATGCCGGAATCCACCTTGTCTCTCCCCTTCCCATCCAGACACTCCCCCAGTCTTCCACTCCCTGTCCAGTTCCTCCCACCACCCAACCTCCTATGCCGGCTTACTTTCCTTTCTGCTTGCCCTTCTGGCCATGTTCGTGAGGTAGTGAGGCCCTCCAGTGCAGGACGGCAACCATGAGTCAAATCCATAGGTGCCAAACCAACAGATAAGGAGGACCCACTGTATCAATTATACATTAATCTGAAAATATTCTGATTATATTTTAAGGGAGACAGTTGATTTCTGTCCAACTCCTTTAAATCTTTTTTATACAAATATTTTATTTTTAGTTTAGCATGCATTTATTCTTGCTCACCAAGCTCTTCTCTGTTTTTTTTTTTTTTTTTTGCAATGTATCTTGTAACTTAGAACCAGCAAATTCACAGCTAGTCTCATTATATGGTAGGAGTTACTTGTTACTGAGCATAAAATATTCATTTCACACCTTAAATGCTGTAATACTACGTAACAGCAGTGTCAGGTCTGCCAAATATTAAAAGCTAGAAGTTTTTCCCCGTTCTTTAATATACTGTATGACCTAGCTCCATCATTTTCATTTTCTAATTGTAACAATCAATTAATACTGTGGCACTGCAGTGAAGACAGGCTCTGATTTTATTTAATGGTTCAGAGTTGTTTTGGTCTACGTGTTCTTTACCACGTAGACCAAAATTCACACGTAAATTCAAAGCACAATTACTATTCAGTGATCTTATAATCAAGATACATTCCGAATAACACTTAGGGCTATAACGCCTGAATTTGTGAGATTCAGCAGAAAAGAAAAAAAGAAAAAGAAAAGAAAGGAAAACTGAATCTGTGTTTTCTGATTCCCTGGAGAGTTAGACCCAACTTGACATCAGTAGTAATCAAGTAATATTATTCAGTAATACGAGACCTATTGTTTTATTAACAAAATGCAATGTTTACCCAGTCCTCCTTGTTTTACAGAAAATCTGTAGTCAAAATATGTTTGAGTTTATACCAACAAAAACTATCAAGATAGATTTTTAATTTTTTTAAAAAATACATCCATTTGCAGCCATTCTCAATATGGACCCTGGAGAGCACATTTGAAGGGAGTCACAGACTGTGTTCAATAATAAAAAAAAATTAATGTTTATCTGACTTGTATCCTTGTTTGACAAGGGGGGCTCTGGAACCACAGAAGCTCTAATAAGGGGAGGTTAAAAAGCAAAAAAGGTTGATAATGGCTGATTTACATAATAAAAATAAAGCATCCATTCTAAAGCTTATTTTAAAATAAGCTGGTTTAGAATGAAATCTCAACTTAAGGCAAACATCTTGGTTTTGTATCCTAAGAAACTATAGTCTTCCAACAGTAGCCCAATACAATACATCCCTGGCACACTGCAGACGTATTCGTGAGAATCTAACCCTTGTGGGGCTTACAACCACATGTTCACTCCAACTTGGGGTGGAAAAAGCTGTGTCAATCACTCTTCAGGAGTCTGTGTCTTCATAGCAGCTTTATATGCAGCTGAGGGATGAACTTCGGAGGCAGTAAATGTCCAGATCCTCCAAACCCTCCTGGGAGTTCAGCCTGGGCTTCTGAATGTTCAGTTTCCTGACATTCAAAATTCAGGGACATCAGATAACCGTGTGAGTTTCAAACCATACGCTCAAAACCCACATGGGTGATTCTCAATTCACGGATTAAGAAATTGAAAAGTTACTTGGCTTATTCTGTGGGGAAAATCTAATGGATAAAGAAACCCATAAGGGTTTTGCATCCAAACGTGCACTACATCCATGGGAAACACCAGATTTCCATGTTGGTTTTCGAAAGTTTGTTCTGGGCCTTGGTCAAGACTAATTTTAGGATACAACTCAATGTTTCTAAAAACTGAGCGCACAAGTCTCTTACAAACTGTGAAAGGCTGATTTTCTGTGTAAAGAAAACACTGTGGGGGGAAAAAGCAATCACTCAATCAATAGGTACTTATATACCGCTTTTCAACATGAGGTTCACAAGTGGTTTACAGGCAAATAGTAATAATAAAGTTAAATGGCTCCCTGTCCCAAAGGGCTCACAATCTAAAAAATGCAGAGCACTACCAGCAACAGCCACTAGAAAGACACTGCGCAGGGGTGAAAAGGGAGAATTATTGTCCCCCTGCTAAATATAAGAGAAGCACAACTTGAAAAAGTGCCTCTTGCCCAGTGAGCAGGGGTAACAAGAATGAAAGCCTTGTTAATCATCATATGTGACAGTAGTTCATGCACTTATATTATGACGATGCTGGGGCCAGCAGACTACAGCAAATCACTGTGAGATCCATTTATCCATCTGCATAACTTTTTGCTTACATTTTATGCCTGTTAACAACATGATCTGTAGAATTTACTAAGAGGACTACTCAAATTACCAATATACATGACTCTACCACCCAAAGAACATGGACATTTCCCTTCCACCGTGAGGTCTTTCAGAACAATGCAAAAAAAAAAAAAAGCAAGAACACATACACATGAGATAGGGACTCAGATCATTTTGAGTACTGGCTCGTTTTTTGACTCACTGGCCACAGGTTGTGAGTGATATACACAAAAAAATAAAACTGCAATAAAACTACAGCAATAAAACTGACAGATAAAAATACTGAAATGGACAAATCATCAGCGCATATGTATATCATGAATACATAGCAGCATGACCTCTGTTACAAAACAGAACAGTGCATAATAAAAGCAGCCAATAAGCAGTCATAAAATAAATGTGATAGCACTTAGAACACCAAAACAAACTTCCAACTTGCTAATATGCCGAACTAAATAAACGCACTTCTTTCAATCCCTGCAGGCAAGTATCCGGAAGTAAGCTGCAAGAGATGGAGTTCCACCACAGTGGTACCACCACACAAAAGGCCCTGCTTCCTGTTACCGCCCGCGAAGGGCAGAATTTGCAGCAGAATCATCTCAGATTATCTTAGGGGATGGGCCATAATGTATGGAAATCGCAGTCCCTCTTGTATCATGGTCCCAAACTGTAAAGGGCTTTGAACATTAAAACTAGTCCTTTAATTGTGCTCAGATTCAAGCCTGCAGCATGTGCAGCCGTGGCCCAACAGAGTCAAATTGCCAAGCCTCAGCAACCACCTGCTGATGTAGGTGGCTCAAAAATGGTTTAGGTCAGTAAACTGTATGGTGATACTCCAGAAAGTATTACCAGGGCTGATGATATTTTACTACTAAGAAACTGGAACGGTATTATTGATATATGTTTAATGTTTGATAATTAGCACCATTGGGTTCCTCTCTGACAATAAGGCTGAAATCCTTCAAACATTTTCCTGGGAGTAAGCCAATGAATTCTGTGGGACTTTACTTTAGAGTAAACATGCATAGGATTTCCCTGTAAACCACCTCATGATTCATATGCCATATTGTACAGTTGAAGTTTACTAACTTCAGATAAGAAACATGTAGTTGAGAAGAATTAGTGGTATTGCCTAGTGATACTCCTTTGAATATAACTGTGCACTTTAACCTAAACCAGTGTTCTTCAAAGTGTGGGTTGGGACCCACTTGGTGGGTCGCAACCTGATGCTAGGTGGAAGCAGCCAACTTGGAAGCTGCAGACCCTACTCTTGCTAGATTCCTTTTGTCAGTGTTTGAATTTTCAAGTGAGTGTTTTTAAAAATTTGTTTTTATTTCAGTGCATTTACATGATATTTTGTCCTAATCTTGCTTTCTGTCAGGGATGTTTCATGGTTGTACAATTGCTGCAGTCCAAGAATGCCAGTTTGCATTCCAGGGGTGTCATTTGATTATGTCACTTCCTGCTGGCACTTCCTGTTGAGTAATGTCACTTCTGGCTAGGAAATCATTTCTGGTGGGTAACAACATGAGTGCCATTCTAAAATGTGGGTCCCAGTCTAAAAAGTTTGAGAACCACTGACCTAAACCATCTGGAGAACAGTGCACTTACAAAGAAAAGATCCAGTTGCATATTTCCTGAATTGGTCTAATTGGTATTAGCAATTTTGACAGAATATTAGTTCACCATGATTGTGCCAGCAAGCCCTGCCACCCATGCTACTGTACTCTACAATCCTCCCGCCCCCCAAGATAACAAATGCTGCACCTGGGGAAAAATCTTTTCCCCATAATTAAGAAGACTAAGCAAACTTCTTAATCACAAGGAGGATCTGTCCCCAGGAAGAGCAGACAAACACAATATGTGTGCATTGTATGGCTGAAGAGGAGGGGGGATCATTTTGCTAGTGGTCTCCCGTTGGTGTTGTAACACAGTTTATGGTTCACTAATGGTTGAACAGGGCTTGTATGAGTGATATAATTAAATTAGGTATTGGCAAAAATTATTTCATATGGTTATGAACTGGAGTTCTAGGACTCAAAAGGCATTCATATTTCCAGGCAATAGGCTTTTTGGTGTATAAAGGATCACAAATACTTTATAGCAAATTGCAGCACATTTAGTATCTCCATGGTTTAGTCATGAATTTAAAAAAATTCAAAAAAGAATTTGCAAGTAACTTTCTCATTGATTGCTGTCTTTGGAATATATGTCCAACAAATTCAGTACACACAATGGCTTGGATCTAATAAGCTGTGAAATGAACTTCACATGCAGAATGGTGTTTTCCTGCCCCCTGTTCCCTACTGTAGTCTGTTGTAGTTCCACAAAAAGACTGACTCTGAATACTGGAGGCACGGAATAGTAGGAAATATGGTGTAGGATAAAAGGGGATTTGCAGGCCCCCTCCTTGTGGGAGCAGAAGTGAGTCCTCGTACAGTGGGCTCTATATCCAGGCCAACGTTTTTCTTTTTCTTTTTATAAGAAAAGCCACCATGCAAAATACAAAATTATTCATACAAAACATTTTCATACAAAAGCTCGTACAAAATATGAGAAACTCTCACCTATAAGAAAGAAATGTTCCATCTGAGGTATGTTGTGTGCTTCCATTCTCATTTGACAGATCTAGGAGACAAACAACAACAGTACGTAGTACGTTAGTGTAGAGTAATATGAATTCGAGATACACAGAAGTAACAGATTTGGTCACAGTAACCTTGTGCTATGGAGAATTACCCTTACACTATGAATGCAATCTGCGGTTTGGACATGTATTTTCTTGTATTGATTAGTTTCATCAGAATGCAATACCCTAAGTAAAAGAGGGCAAAAGAAGACTGTGTCTTGACCATGTGTAGACCATGTACAGACTATGATTCCCATAAACTGCAAAGATTATTATGGGCACTGAATAATAGTATTCACTGAAGTACTCTTCTGGTGCTCTTGTAGCTCTCTGAATTGGGCCTCATAACAGGAAAAGCTTACTTACGGACCTTAATATATTTCCTGGTTGCAAAACCGTATTATTAAGAATGGTTACACAAAACTGATTTGAATGGTTAAACTTCAAATCTGAATTACAGAAAAGTACAGGCATGCTCAGTATCTGCTGGGGTTCTGTTCTGGACACCCCCTGTGAATCAATGGATACTGGGGACATCTTTTTAAAGATAGGGAAGCATCAGTGGTTTTGCTGCAACTAGGTAAAAAAAAAAGATTTGTTTAATGTTCCTCTCTCCTTTAATAGGTATCCTACTATCCATGGTATCCGTGGAGAACTGAAACCATGGATACCAAATCAGTGGATACTGGGAAACATCTGTATTGGATTATATCAAAAGGTGTTAAGGATGCTTTCAACAGGTATGTTCACTTCTCATGGCTGAAGCATGAAGTCATAATTTGTAGGTGTTAATGAGCCATCATAGAACAAACACCACAGATATAACTTTTATTTCAACACAAATCACCTTGTGCACAAAGCTTTTCAACGAAATCTGTGACTTATTCCCCTACAAGCCACTAAATTCTGCAGGTGTGAACCAGCTGAAAATCTCTCCATATTAAATGTTGATACTTGCAACTTGCACAGTTGATACTTGCAACAGTATGCTGCTTCCCAGTAAGTGAAACCCATGAGTAGCTGGACAAAATGGTACATTCTAAAACTGCAATGGTAAAGATACAGATATTAAGTGCTCGTAATCTATTTTCTTTCATCTCTGTATGGCATCTTTGCTCCTCATTCCATAATATGAATCAGTTTTGGGCCGAATATAAAAAACTGGTTCACACATGCATGAACAATGAATCTTGGTAGTACAATATTTCCTATGAAATACTTTCCACCCTTCTTATGACATATCAATAGTGTATAACTATGCAGAACAAAAAAACTAATTGTTTGGCCTGACAACTCTGAATGCTGAGTCTGGCCAGTTCTGGGGTAGAAGACTGCTTGCATATCACATCTATGCTGCTGTGAATGCCAATACAGACATAGTAGAGTGAGACTTCTTTGCCTGTTCAGTCCCAGACATACAGGATACAGGATCACATCCAGAAATATATTGTATATAATGGTACAATATATATCCACTTAGCAATGATTTTTTCAATCATGGTCGCAGTTACTTAGAATGCTGCAATCACATAAATTACTTGAGAGTAAAAATGCATACTAGCTGGTACACACAATGCATTTATCCACACACTTCTGTGCTTTGGGAGAAAGGAACGATACTCATTTACTGGAGCTAAGATTAGACACAAAATATACATAGATATAACCACTTCTTTAATGTGATATCATGGGCGGCAGGTATTTGTTCATACTGGTGATAAGTGACAAGGGATTTCATTAAGACGGATAATACATTTTCTAGTTCAAACTTTCTGCAAATGATGAACAAAATAGTAATAACTCTGCTAAGAAACTAGAACTGCCTTAAATTATTTTTTTCTAGCTAATGTTTGGTAATAATCACCACTAGTTTCCGCACTGAAGAAATTAAATCATATACCGAAATCATTTTCAAAAATGCACAATTTGTGCTCTCAAAGAAGAAACATTCAAAGAGACAAGAACCTGCTGACATTATGAAGTTGTGATGTGCAATAGCATATTTTTAAATATCATACTTTTATTTTAGCATATTTAAAGCTTAATAATTTAATGATTTATTCAGCTTTAATTTATACCTTCAAAACACTCTGAGATGCCACTGGAGATCATAACAGTGGTCCTGGTTAAGTCAAATAATAATTAGAGCTTTCACTTTAAAGATGAGATTATTTTTAATTATTGAGTGAAGTACTTGAGGTACCATACTTATATAATTACACTACTCATTAAATGGTTATTGAAAGCTGAAATGTAATTTTAATGACAGCTACCTATTTTTCTTTGCACACTTTGTAGATGACAGATCAGTCAAGAATACTGGTTTGCTCAAAATTTCTTGCAGCTGCACTGGAGCTTTCAGGTGTAGAACAATTAGGCTGTGCTTATTTTAAAACTTTTTTAAAAAACGCTCTCTCAATTAAGTGGTATTTTTGTAAAGTGCAGAAATAGCGAGCAAAATAAATTGGCATCCAAGATGGCAAAGAAGATTCTGATAAATGGATTCTGCAGTGATAGAACGCATACTATTCAAATGTTGCTGCTAATATCAACTGCTTTTAAATCTTGGGTCTCTGGAAGAAACTTGCTGGGGTCATACGGCAGGGTATAAATTTAATTAACAACTACCTGCAAGATGGGATAAACTATATTATTAGAAGAATTTTAGGTTAGTCCAGAAACAAACAATAATGAAAGTAACAGAGAAAGATTTAAGTCAAAATATACTATCTATTCCTAAGTTCACAAAACAATGTTATTGATATAAATATACATTGCAAAATGTCATAGGCTTTCACCTTTTTACCAAAAACTTTAATCTGCAGCCAGCCAAACATCAAATTGCTGTAGTTGATACCCTTGACAAAATGAGTTTTTGCTATAAAAACAAAACTTACTGAAGATTCGTAAGGTCACTTGTACTGAAGGGTTTTTGTACATTTAAAAGTCTCTCCATAATTTCAAAGGTAAGAATACAATACAAATTAAGCTTTTATTTTTCTCTGTGAAAATAAAACACAGAAATACATTTATTTCACTAACAGTATTAAAGAAAAAAATTCTGAGTTTACTATATGGGGAAAAAGCATTAAAGTTTAGAAGAGGGAGCAACTGCTTTGTTCCTCCAATCCCCTAGTTGAAATTAATTATAGCAAATGTTTATGAAAACATCTGTTCCATACAGTTATAAATTCTTAATTTTAGC
Organism: Lerista edwardsae; assembly: GCA_029204185.1. Taxonomy (NCBI): domain Eukaryota; kingdom Metazoa; phylum Chordata; class Lepidosauria; order Squamata; family Scincidae; genus Lerista; species Lerista edwardsae. Next base: position 7,788,317 of record JAJKFI010000009.1, on the reverse strand, counting down.
ATGGATGATTTCAGGTTCCTCCTGTTTTGAAGCTGCACAGTCTAACCATTTGAGGGCTTAAACAGAACAGACAAGTTGTACTTTTGAACACCACATATGAAATTTGCAATGTTTGTAAAATGCTGCACAAAACAGGATGAATCCCTGCTTCTAAAAAAAAAAAGATATCAGGAAATTAAAGATCTCCATTTGATGAATGTACTACTAACATAGGAATATAATTTACAAGTGAAGAATTAAAGAAAAAAATTTAATAATCAGATCGATTTAGCTTTTGATAAATAAATAAATACATAAATAAATAAATACATAAACAAACGTATATCTGAAGGACTGGGTCTAACTGTCTGGGATAAATCTGATGACTATTGAGTTCTTAAAACAAAATATAGTTGAAGTTGCCCATAGTTGACAACAGAGGGTGCTACAGAGTTTAAGATCAATAAGAGTCTGTGCCATAAGCACTCCTTTTGGACTTTTTATATAACACCCTTGCAACTACAGTGTTAAATTCAATTTACACCAACTAAGCTTTTAAAATGATTAAATGGAGCAAGCTCCAAGCAGTGTACAGAAACTGAATATAATGCCTTCAGCTAAAGAATTAAGTGCAGTGAACTTCTGATATTTATAAAATAATTATTAGGCTACAAAAATTGAAGTACATTACACTCCGAGGAAGTTGCTGAAGTTTCCCAAAGTAAAAACAGAAAATATGCTCACTTTTTTTCCCCAGGAAAACAATTCCACTCACACAATTATAGCAGTATAACCTGTAAAGATTTTGCTGCTGAAGTTTAAACTCTTTTACCCTCTTTGCTAATATGAAAAGCATATAAGGCAAAAGTTAAGTTTGTCAACTTATGATGTCAAACATGTTTTATGATGTTGACATGTTTTATGAAAAAAAATATTATTAACGTTTGAGACAAATATTAATATGTTTAAGACTATATGCTCCCTCAGTGGAACATTTTAATGTTAATTATCACGGATTGTGTTTGTATCCTTAAGAGAGACTTGAAATTAGTCCTAATTTACTAATTTCAGTGATGCTTAATCAGGATTCACTTCCTCAGGCTACAATCCCATCAGTCAAAGGTGAAGAAAGTGCTGAAACTGAAAGCAATAGGGCTCTATGTATAGTTGTGGCACCATATTTTAGGAGGTAAAAAGGTAAAGGTTTCCCTACGACTGAATGGTCTAGTCGTGACTGACCATAGGGGGCAGTGCTCATCCCCGTTTCTAAGCCTGTAGAGCTGGCGTTTATCCAAGGACAAGCTTCCATGGTCATGTGGCCGGCAAGACTATATGCCGTAGAGCATGGAGCGCCGTTACCTTCCCACCAAAGTGGTACCTATTTATCTACTTGCATTTTTACATGCTTTTGAACTGCTAGGTTGGCAGGAGCTGAGACAAGCAACGGGAGCTCACTTGAACGGGAGCGTGGTCTCGAACTCTCAACCTTCCGATCAGAAAGTCCAGCAGCAGTGGTTTAACCTGTATCACCACCACATCCCCATATTTTAGGAGGGCTCAAAAATGAATTCCCTCTCTTTGGAATAGATTTTTCTTTTTAACATTTTTTTTTGTTTGACTATAAGGAAAAAAAACCAGACATACACACAAAAAGCAAAAAATTAAACATGAATATCAAAATTGTCAAGAAATGGCTTCCAAATATCAATAAATTTGTTAGTACGAAATTGTCTTCTGTATGATAGGGATTCAAATATAGACAGAGCGAAAAGATAGTTCTTCCATTGTAAGAAAGTAGGTAGGTACTTGTCCTTCCAGGATTTAAGTATCAGCCTTTTTGCAACTGTCAGAGTGCAAAGAATCCATCTTCTTTGTCCTTCAGAGAGCTTCCAAACTGCTGGCAGATAATTTAAAAGAATATACATGTCCACAAATAATATTGATTGATCACCAACCTGTCTGATACAGCTAATAACTTCCAACCACTTTGGAATAGATTATGAGCTGCGCCCAAACCCAAGCTCAAGTTTGGCTTGGCTCAAAAAGGCCTCGACACCAGACTCAACATCAACTCTGCCCACTATTCCAGCTGAAGGCACTCCTTCCTTTCCTACTCCAACTTCTACAGCAGCAAAGAGGACAGTGCCTGGGCATTCATTATGGCAGAGAATTTTGCTACAGCAATTTCCCAGGAAATGTACTTCGCCACACATCTTGAATCCTTAATGTACTATGACACATCTCGGTATTGGTGCCAGCCCTTTTCTAACGGTCATTGCCACTACCAGGTAAGATTGGAAAAAGAGCTGGGTTATATTTGGGTAATGGGTTTTATTTAGAACTCACCAGTATGGGGGGGGGGGAAGCCATGCTAAAATCATGCCTAAATGATGACAATGGAAACAGAGTCAAATAATTATCTTCAAATATTTTTGATAAACCAGTTTGGGCAAGTGACAAGTCCACTCTGTACTGAAGTGAGGAGCATGAGTGCTTCCTTTTTTAGAATACTTCCTTCTCAAAAGTTGTCATCATAAAATTGGCCAACTGCTGTCTACGTACAAGTTCAAACAGCAACATCGGGATTCTATGAGAGCAGCTTAAAGCAGTGCAGAGTTGAAATGCAATATGCCAGTGGTATTCAAACGTTTTAGACCAGGACCTACTTTTTAGAGTGGCACTCATGTCGGGACCCACCGGAAGTAATGTCATAAACCTGGAAGTGATGTTGTGGCAGGAAGTGACATCATCAAGCAGGAAGTGTTATCATTGTGACATAATAAAATGAAATTCCTGAAATGCAAATTGGCATTCTTGGACTGCAGCAATGGTACAACCATGAAATATCTGACAGAAAACAAGATTAGGACAAAATATTATGTAAAAGCACTGAACTAAAAACAAAATTTTAAAAAGCCCTCACTTGAAAATTTGAACTGTTAACATTCACAAAAGGAATATAACAAGAGTCAAGTCTGCAGTTTCCAAGATGGCTGCTCCCAGCTTTCTGCAACCCACCTGACATCATGTCGTGACCCACCAAACTGTCCCAACCCAGTTTGAATAACACTGCAATACTCATTTTGTGAACACATTTGAGTTTGAACGTGTTTGTACCTTCATGCTTGGTTGCTACCAGATATTGCATGAGGTGGTTGCTTTGTTCTAGAGCCAAAGTAGCCAATGGCTATAGGACATGGGCAAAATACTAAGAGTCTTTTCACAATGAGTGGGAATGGAGCAATGGCAAGTAAATGGTAAACAAATGCTTGCAATGCTAAACACAGTTTAAAAATGTATCATGTATGGTTGCAAAATGTAAATGTAAAAATATATGAAGTGGGCCACTTGAACCACAGTCTGCTTTCCATAATGAAAATATAGGGGAAATTCTGGTTCAGTGAACTTTTGTTTTCTCCATTAACAGAAACTCAAGTCTTTCAAGTCTGCACCTGTTCAGTGGTTTCAGACAAGCCAGTCAATTGTACAGTTGCCAGGAAGGATGCATCCGAGAATTCTGAGGAAGGGTCTGGTGATATCACAAGCCTGCTAAGCCCTTGAAAAATGGTGGGGGGGGGGGGGAAACTCGGACCAGGTTGGAGCCGAGCAATGGCCCCCAAATAGCCTAAGATTAACCTATTATATCCCATCTATCTTCCTGAAAAAGAAAAATCTGAAAAAACAGATCCATTTGGGCAAACTGGCAACTCTTGTTAATTCTATATTTGCATCATTATAAATGAAGTACAGGCTGGTCCTCCTTTCCAAGGGTTTGGGACCCACGGATTTGACTTAATGTGGGCCCCGACCTGTGTTTGAGGGCCTCACGAAACGTCCTGATGCGACCAGAAGTGTCTTTGTCTGGGAGATGTTTTGAGGTATGAGGAGGTGCCTCAGAGAACCTTTGATGAAAAGGCACTTCCAGTAGTGTCTGGAGGTCCTCAGAGGGCACCTAAATACTCATGAGTAGGCATATGTTCTCCTTTTCACTCCGGAGGGCAGGCCAAGAGAAATGCAATGTCACCAGAATGGTCCCAATCTGACGAACGCAAATCCTAAAACACTCGAGAAAAAAGTCCCCACTGTCCAAGCTCACAGGGGAAATGTATTGAGTCCTATGGAAAGTGAAACTGAGCCACACGTCCGTGTCTACTCACAAGCAGGTGAATTTGACCCAGCTCTTATCCAAAGCCAGGCAAAGGGGAACACAAGGTCACAAAAATGGTCCAGATCTGATGAATGTGGAGCTCAACAAATGCACCAGAAATTGCCCATCCATAGTAAAAAGGATAAAAACAAGTTTGAGTGCCTGGTAAAGTAAAACTTTTTAAAAGTCTCGCAAAGCTAGAAGAGTCCCAATAGAGCCGTGGTTCCCAACTTGTGGGTCCAGGACCCAATTTTTGGTGGCTTGCGAAACTGACAGGACAGATTAGGCTATGTGCATCAAGGGTTAAACAAGCTGCTACATGTGTGTGTGTGGGGGGGGGGAAGCACTGCTACTGAATCACCATTATCACCACACCCCTTAGCATTTATAAATCAGGTAGCAGCCTCTAGGGCTTCTAAACAATTTGGGAACCACTGCAACAGAGTGTCGTTTTAAAAAGTGGGTCCCAATGCTAAAACATTTGGGAACCACCAACTTAAACCATGCTAAGTAGGAGTTATCACTGTTCACAGTGAAACGTGATTTATTGCAAGGAGGGGCTTGTCTTTCACAGCAAGTGCTTTGTTATCCTTCCCCTTCCAAAAAAATCCAGAAATGTTTGCATTAAAAATGTAATATGAAAGTTCAATGCAGCATAAGCTTAAAAGGAAACAAAAAGAGGGCACACAAATTTGCAGTTTTCATTTAAACAAAATAAAAAAGTTAATCTCTAACCAACAAATCTGAAATGTTAGCATGGAGGTTAAGAGTCCAAGCTTACATAAAAATAAAAATGGGTTTTTGAAGAGCAGTGATGTGGAAAGTTGTGACAATAAAAGCAAAATTCAATAAGAAAATAAATATGAATGTTATACCTAAAACTGATCATATCTATAGTGAAATCAACATTGTAACAACAAGAATAGTTTCAGATTTAAAATTGCTGAATGGGTTTCTAACAACACAGCCTTCTTCAATGGCTTACCAGTACATTAATCATGAAGGATTTTATAACTTCCAACTATAGTATATTGTCAGAGATCAGGCACTACTATATTAAAAATTCACTTCCAACTGGCAAACCCTAAATTGGCAATCCCTAAATACAATAAAAATGCATCTCTCTTTAAGAGTTGCAACAGCAGATTCTATTTAAAAACTTGTACAATTGCTCTCAGCATGCAGTATAGTATAAAAATGCTGTTATCAAAAATTCCTGAGGTCTGGGGGAAAAAAAACCCCACAACTGTTTATTTACAGATTTGGGAGGTATCATTTGACTGCTTACACAACAGGCCCTCAACTTGTCTAGGATTCATCCTTCGCTAGGAATGCAGGAACCACTACATTCAATTCAGTTCCTTGAAGTTAATGCTGCTCTAATTAACAGAAAAAGTTTTAATATAGTTTTTTAAAAAATTAAGAAACCTCTTATATATTGAAACATAGCCAGATCATTATATAGCATTCAAAGTTTCAGGATTCAGCATCAGAAAAATAGGATGACTGAATTTGTTCATGTATTACAAGAAATGAGATTATACTAATGATTAAAAAAATTAACCAAAGAGCAGGACCAATTAAATAGGTAGAAAACAATAGAGACCCAACAATTGTTACTGAGTAGCAAAATCAACATCTTTAGTAATCCAAATCAATCAATCAACAGTATTTATATACCGCTTTTCAACACAAAGTTCGCAAAGCAGTTTACAGGCAAATAATAATAAAGGTAAATAGTTATAGTTAAAAGTCAGTAGATTGCTAAAAAAAAGGACAATTTTCAGTTAATAGTGGAACACTGGTAGCCCCCTGTCCCCCCAAAAAACTTTCAGAGGCAGGGAGTTCAACATTTTGAGTACTATCTCACAACACACCTATTTACCTGCCAATCTGAAGGTGGTTAGATGCTTCAAGAGATGTTAAATGTCTCAAGAGATGATCCCAGTGGATGGGCAAATTCGTACGTGCAGATGATCCTTCAGATATCATAGTCCTATACCATTCACCAATAAGCAAACTTTATTTTAAATGTTAATAACCACTTCAAGATAATAACTAGCCCCAAGAAATGAAATGGAATTCTTAGTTCTGTAAAATGCATTACAACGCCCCAATCCTATCTGGGGTTTACAGCAGTGGCCTTCATCTCTGTAGTGTGCTTTGGAGCCACAGGAACAAATGGTCAGAGGCCCTACCATGTGTGCCAGCAGCTCCTGGAAGCCCCGCTAAAGCAGGTAATGTGGCAGCTGGGGCAGCCTGGGAGAGGATTATAATGGGGAGAGGGCCATACCAACAGCAGGTCAGGGGTGGGAGGAGAAAGATCTCAGTGGCTGTACAGCATGCCAAGATCATATCCCCTTTGTGTGTACAGATGGTATCATGTGCCCCTCTGTTTCACAGCCTAAATTTGCAGCAGCTCAAGCTAGGAGAGCTGCTAAATGGGAAAGTAAAATTGACATAAAGAAGGAAAGAATGACAGCTTGTTTGACAGGGGAAAAAAAATCAAACTGAGAAGCAGCTGAGACTTTGCACAGTTAGAAGACTACAAGGGTAAACCTAGACAAGTTTTCTACAAAATGTTCACACCATCGTTGGGTATTATTGTGACATACCCACTGAGATCTGGAATTACTTCTGGATTGATAATTTGCTAGGGTTTATTTTTGTTATGGTCTAAAGATGATAAATGTAATCAAGCAAAAAAAAAAATTGACAAGAAGCTTCCTAAGCAAAAACTTCAGAAGACGGCCGCACTAAGGCCCATTCAAAACATGCAAAAATATAATGGAAATGAGCATTTGCCAGATGATTACTGCATTTTTGGATGCAAAAATCCAATTTTTGGCATTCATGAGGGTTTTGGTTTTTTTTTATCCAACTACCGCTTTCCCATGTTTCCACCTCTTAATCCATGAGTTCAGAGCCTTCCATGTGAGTTTTTGAATATACGGTCACAAAACTTGCATGGCTTTGAGTCCTTCCCCTTGTTTTTGGCTTTAAAGGGGAACCATCTTTAAAGGGCAGTCTTTTCTATTCACCACCTTGCTTGTGGTGAGAAGGAAAGGCTGAAGCAAAAAGTGGCTTTTCTTTGGTCTTGCTCTATCTGCACAGGAATGGGGAGAAGGATGGGGAAGACAAGAGGGATTCCTTCCTCTTCCCACTGGAACTACCATCTGTTTATATTACCCTAGGTACGCCTATTCAGAAGTGAGTCCCATTGTGTTCAATGGGATTAATCCCAGGAAAATGTGTACAGGATTGCAACCCAAGTTGCAGGGGAAGAGGCTCACAATTTTTCTTGCAAACTATCACTTCTCCACTTGCATGGATCTACTTGCTGAAGGTGTTTGCATTACACACATGGCTTTCTTCCATCAACAGTTCTTCTTCCCACCCCTACCCCAGTTCTCTTCTGAGAGAGGGAGGGAGGGAGGGAGGGAGGGAGGGAGTGGGTGTGTGAGTCTTCCAAAACATGGCTAAAGACACATGAGGGAGTGCATGTGTGTTTTGCTCCTACTTTTGGGGTTTCAATTGGAGCAATAACCTGTGGGTGGATGTGAGGATTGTCAGAGGCACCGAGCTACTTTGCTGCATGTGCACACAACATGAAACATTAACGTTTCATTGAATAAAATGGCTCAGTCTGACCTCTGGCCAGTCAAAAGGCAATTCTGAGGTACTTACCCCAACATAAAAGAAGGCAGAATGAGCGAAGGGGTGGATACAGTGGCAGGGAAAGGCACCCCGACACAATCCATGCCTCTTCAGAACTATATCCCATTGTGTTCAATGTGGCTTACTACCACAAAAGTGGGAATAGGATGGCAGCACAGGTAGGACCACACCTTTCCTGTTCCCCTTCTGCATTCCCTCTTGGCTGTCTCTCAAGGTGTGTGCTGCAACCACAGTAAAAATATGGAGTAAAAATATCCTCTTTGTGATGTCTGTGTAAGGTGCATGTGTGTATGCACATTTGCATCAAGCAGATGTGTATGCACATTTGCATCAAGCAGATGAAGCACCAGTGATGATTATTACCACATGGGGTTACAGGTAGGATTGGGGTGTTAGACTGTCTAGACAAGATGAAGAAAGCAAGTGCTAAAACAGACACATCTTCCATGGAAGGAGATGCATGGGCTCAGCTGCAAACATTCTATTCCTTTACCATTTTTATTTTACCTCAGTATGCCAGATGCAGGGGAGTGACGAGCTGCATCTGGTTGTCTTGTGTGCTCCCTGAGGCATCTGGTGGGCCACTGTGAGATATAGGAAGCTGGACTAGATGGGCCCTTGGCCTGATCCAGCAAGGCTTTTCTTATTTTCCTATTCTGCCCTGCATTCAATAGGTTGAGGCCAAACAATACATGATACCCCCTTCTGTTTTTGGTGATTAGACAGCAGTGCACCCAGCACCATAACAGCTTGTTTAACTCTTGATGCACACAGCCTAATCTGCCCTTAGTGAGTAGTGACTAACCAAACATTGGGTAATGATTCATTGGTGGGACCCGGATCCACAGTTTAGGAATCGCTGTTCTAAGGTCATCAAAATGAGATTCATGACTGATTGTGGTTCTAGTTCAACACTCTGAATTCGCTTTCTAAAGAACTTCCATAAAGATGTTAAGAATGAGGAAGCACTATACACCTCTTCTCCCTTTCCTCTTCCTTCCTTCTTTAAAGGGTTGAGAGCTGCATGGACCATTTTCTCCACAGAGTTAAAGCTGGTACCACGTCTGCCAGGTAGAATATGAAAAGGCAAGACAATATGTTCGTTTTCAACATCCCCAGGAATAGCATGAAACTGGATCCACTGGAAGCAGCACAAGTGCCACAAAGATAATTGCTGAGTCAGGCCTAACTCAACACAAAGAAGTAACATCTACATTTCAACAAGAAAGGGTAGCATGTACATTTTTTCTCATGCAGCACAAAGCTGATGCTAACTTTGGAAAGAATATAGTGAACTACGAAGATAGAGGGAAGACAAATCCTATGAGAGCCGGAAAAGTTACTAACTTTTATCCACAGGAAAGAACACATGACATTTAAAAGGATCTATGAAGTCAAACATTGTTCATTATAACCACCATGGATGAGATGGGAAACAAATTTACTGTAAGAATTATAAAAAAAAAAAAAGCTTCAGAAGAGTAGTTTGTTTCACCAAAACTGTGTTCAAAGACATTTGGAATTTCTTTCAAGAAGAGGCTGATAAAATACTTGTCAAAAATGCTTTAGATATAGAGTATCCAATTTCTGGGTATCGGGTTTGATCAGAGGTGAACAAACCTCAGGCTCATTCTTTTTCTTTTTTTTCTATTAGAACCCCAAAATTCACCAACTGGGTCTAGGTGCAAAACAGCAGCTCAGGGGAGTGGTCATACATTTTGAAATAATGAACAGGGCCTCCAAGCATAATTTAATGCAGAAATTTTCAGTACCAGCTCACCAGTCCTTTTACACAAAAATCCAATTCAGATTTATTTATTTTTTGCTGCTCCATAACACAGGTTGTGAATAAGGGTAGGATGAAACCAATGAGTTGTGTCTTACATATAGGATCTAAATATAACTTGCTAGGAATAAATGTAATATTCCTACTTAATACCATGTAATACCATTCTAAAAGGACGTAAATATTTTTTCTTATATTGGTTTGCCACCATTACATATATTTTACATGGTACCTCAACATCTGAAGAGCAATTCACTTTAAGGTACAAAACCAATTTTCTAACAAAAATATTTATACTAATCATGGCAAGTCTATATGTCAACAAACTGTACTTTACTTAGAATTAAACTCCCCCAGGCATTCTTTCATGCCAATGTTAATTTCTATCTGTGAAAAAGTTCCCTTAAGCTTTTCCTAACATCTAGTGGACATGGCCTCATAAAATTTAATGCTGTTCATTAACCCCAAGCACTTAACTTTGCACAGTAATGTCAGGCATCTGACTTTTCAGTGCATGAGAAATTCAACTGGGAACTGTTTGAGAGATATAAATTACAAATTATCTATTTAGTGTAAAATAAAGCAGGAGAGTCAATGAGTAAATCAACATAATTTTAGGTGGGAAAAAGTGAAATTCTGACACTTGCAATCCAAACAAGGATTTCCACACAAAATTGTAAGGAAATGGCATGAATCATCTATTCAATAATTAGTATTTAATAAAAAAAGAATCAGAGTTACTGCTTCCTAGTTTAGAATCTGAAATGTTGAGGTTTAGTACAGGGGTCAGGGAACTTTTTGACCTTTTACCCCAAAATATATTTAGATACGCCGACGTTACCCCCTTGACGTTACCCCACCTCCCCCGCCAGAACAAAAGAAAAAAAATTACATATTGGAACCCATTCCTTTTTATTTGATTAATTAATGAGCTTAATTAATGCTATGTAAATATGAAATTGTAAAGAGTTTGGGTACACCTGCAGACCTTGAGAGAATAGAATTCAACCCTTCTGGGTTACAACAGGCTTTTTTTGACAACAGGTTAGGTGCTTGGACTTAAGATTTCTCTCTATAATGAATTCAGATTGGGGCTGGCTGGCTGGCTGGCTCTCTCTGTCTCTGTCTCTCTGTCTCTCTCTCTCTCTCTCTCTCTCTCTCTCTCTCACACACACACACACACACACACACACACACACACACACACACACAC
>JAJKFI010000009.1:7764836-7777504 GCA_029204185.1 Lerista edwardsae | reverse complement strand
ACACACACACACACACACACACACACACACACACACACACACACACAGAGGCCAGCAACAGCGGTTCTGATTTTGTTTTTGTTTTCTGCTGTTCGCCTTGCCTCGTTGCCTCCCGCCTCTCTTTGTGTCCCTGACTCTCTGCGCTGGTGCAGGCACCCCAGCCCTCCCCCCGCTCGCTTGCCCGCCCGCCCCACTCCTTGGGACAGCAAGACAAGGCAAACCCAGGGAGAGCCCTAGCTGCTCACAAGCAAAGAGGCACGTCCACAGAAGTCCTCTCAACACGCACACGCACACACACGCATGTGCGCGCCTGCGGGCACATGCGCGCGCACACACACGCACACACACCTCAGCCGCTCACCAGAGCCTCCCCCACACCTGCACGTCTCGTGTCCCTGCCGGGCTCTTGGGTGGCGGAGACTGCAGCAGCTCCTCAGCCTCCCCACCCGGAGCTGGTTTGGGCTCTTCCCTGGCATTGAGCACCGGCGACTCCACAGCTGCCTGAGTGCCAGCAAGGAGTGCGTCTGCGCCGGCCTCACTGCCCGGAATAGGCTTGGCCTCGCCGGCTCCCCCATCACCCGGCACTGCTGCAGTTGCAGCCACGGCCGCCATTTTCTCTGCTGTTGCTTCCTTCTCCCTCTACCAGCAGCAGGATCGATAACCACAGCCTTCTTCGCCGCCTGGGAAGGGAGGGGGATGCTGCCTATTGGGGGCCAAGTACCTTGCCACTTCTAATCTCCTATTGGAAGCAAGGGAAATCCATCAAGCATGAGAGGAACTTCCCACTGGTCAGAAGAGAGAATGTTGGTCATGAAGGAAGGATGAGGGAAAAGGGGGCAGGGCATACTCCTATCTGTCCATTACCCCCAGGAATTCCATCTTTACCCCATTTGGGGTAATTTACCCCTGTTCCCTGACCACTGGTTTAGTAAATACTTAAAACAGGATTCATAAAGGAGAAGCCCTTTCTGACTTCAGACTGTCTCGTCTGCCTCATCCAATGCTACCCAGAGAATTATTTATTGAGTGGATGCAGAACAGGGCTTAGACTCTGAAGAAGTTTTCCTTAGCATGGGGCTGAATTCTATAGCAGCAATTCCCACAGGGCAGATTAGGCTATGTACGTCAAGAGTTAAACAAGCTATGATTAAATAAGTGGAAAACAAACTGGAGTTCACAGCATCACAAGGAGGGTTGCACAGGGCCTGCGAGCCTCCAGGACCCCCTGGAAGGCTTCACCAGCCCCCAGGTATGTCACCATGCCCCTGAGTCCTCGTGGCGCCACGATCGCTACAGCACCTTCGGGAACCCCCCCCAGCCCCAGTCTCCGCCCCTGCAAACACTTACAGTACTTTCAATATCCAAGTAGGACTTTGAAGACCACTGGGATACAGAGGCGGAGGAAGGGTGTAGCCCGGGGTGGCGCAAGCCATGGGTGCCGGCAGCGGCGGGCTGCCATTGCGTGGAGTCCGCGGACTAACCCGCGTGCTGTTTGGCCTTCCTGCCCTCCCTGGCGTCCGTTCCGCTCCAAAATGGAGCTATTCTGGGCGCAGGGAGGCGTGGCGACATGCTGGGGGCGCGGTTTTGTCGCCCTGGCATGGGCGCACTCGGGGCTCCGTTCGTCCCTGCTGGGATAGACAATATCTAGAAAGAGAAGCTGTAGTTCAAGCCTCCCCATGTACAAGGGCTGTGGTTCTTGAGCTGTTCATCCTCTTTTACAGATCACTAATCGCCAAACTTGGGATGTGGTGGTGCTGCAGGTTAAACCGCTGAGCTGAGCTTGTTGACCGGAAGGTTGGCAGTTCGAGACCATGCAACAGAGTGAGCTCCTGTGGCTTGTCCCAGCTCCTGCCAACCTAGCAGTTCGAAAGCACGTAAAAATGCAAGTAGATAAATAGGTACCACTTCGGTGGGAAGGTAAGGACATTCCATGCACTACAGCGTATAGTCATGCTGGCCACATGACCACGGAAGCTTGTCCTCAGGACAAACTCCAACTCTTCGGCTTAGAAACGGAGATGAGCACTGCCCCCTACAGTCAGTCACGACTAGACCATTTGGTCGTGGGGAAACCTTTATCTTTAAGGGCCAAACTAGACAGGGACATAGAATGCTATCTTATGCCAAGTCAAATACCTATCCATCCTGTCCAGTAGTATTAACACAGGCTGGTAGCAACTCTCTGGGATTACTGAGCCTGGGACTTTTTGCATGCAATGCACGTGCTCTGCCACTGAGCAATGCCCATCCTCAACACTACTGTTACAAAAACGTTTTGGAAATCAGCATTACCTGATATACTATCACTCACCAATTAATAGGGAAAACCCTAAAGGACTCACATATAGTGATATACACCCAGGCAGAATACATGGCCACAAAGGCAAAATATTTTTTACATATCATAAAACATGCAGAAACAATTTGTGTACAAAGATGGTTCTACATTTGTGCTTATAAGGAGGAGGCCGTCTCCTCTCTAGACAGTTCAATTCATCTTACAAGCGACAGTCATACATACACAGATGTGGAGTAAAGATTTACAAAGTTATTGAAACTTTTAAACAAGTAAAGTGCATCTTTACTTAGCTACACCAGAATGAGGAATAAAGGGGTTTACATATGTTCCAATTCTAAACCTATCAATCAAACCCATGTTATTCCTTTGGGAGCTTATTTACATGCATATTTATCAGCCTCACATGCTAATTCCCTGCTGTTTTATGCCTGCGAGGCATGTTTATGAGTCATAATTGTTGATCTCATTTGATGTATTTCACTGAAGTAAGACATTATTCAGTTATGTGGCCTAATGTCAATGAATTACGATGACCTGATCTTCCAAATGCAACTTGCTCTTTAATTTTTATTAGAGCATAACTTATGCAGAAGAATAAAATGCATTAAAATGGAAGATCAAATGAACTTGCAGTTAGTTAACCATCTTATATTTGGTACACGTCTTTCCTTAGTCTGCTAGAAGTAAAGGCTACCAGCCTCAAGTTCCTCCCCCCCCCCCACCAATAAAAAGGTGATTTTATTTTATCTATCATCTGGAATAAAAAAGCAGATCTAGCACAGAGATCTTCTCTATGTAAAAAAAATCGAAACAGTTATGCTTCATGAAGAGTTCATTATCCACACAGTACAGTATATTTTTAGAACCTCTCCAATGATTATGTTTGAATAACTTATGTTAACCCTAATGCCAAGGTTTATGAGTGTTATAATTTAGTTACAGGTTTTCACTCATGCAAAAGACAGGGGTTACTATTTTCAGCAATTCCTTCTCCAGCCCCTTATACCCCAATAATATCTGCTCCCGGGGGTTGGGGGCCTCTCAGGAACAAGATGGTATGTAGCATGGAAGGCTGGAGATGGACGGTAGAATTGCTGAAAATTACACTGTCCCTCTCTTCACTGAGTAGCAAAGAAGATCTGGATACGACTTGCATACAATTTGAATTATTTATTTATTTATAAAATGTACAAGCCATTCTTAAGTCTGAGGGCTTCGATTTTGTTCCCCACATTCCTGAAATGCCACTCTAGGCATGCCTGGGGAGTCATTCTATACCTACATCTAGGCTCTTAAATGACTCCAGGTCGCAGGGCTATGGAGCCGGCACACAAGCCCTCTGACCCCATCCAAAATTGCATCCGGCTCTATGACTCCAACTCCTGTTCAGGGCTATGGAGTTGGAAGCAATTTTGAGTGGAGTCAGAGGTTTTGTGTACCAACTCCACAGCTTTGCTAGTTATAATAATTGGCATACCATTGTGAACAGGATATCAACCCAAGAGCTGGTGGAGGGCTGTGGAGTTAGTACCCAAAAAACCTCCGCTTCTACCTCCAACTCCACCAAAAATTGATTCTATTATATCTTCACTGCCCTGCCATGCATTGCATGAGAACCACTATGGTGTAGTTTGTTCCTAGATCCTCTGGGATCAGGGGAAAACCCTAAAGCATGTTGGAGGAGCCTACAGTGTAGGTCTTTGTGCCAACATTACTCCAGGTTCTGGAAGTTGAGCCTCACTGTATGTTGTTTTAACGTGTGATCTGGGGATTTTAAACATAACTTCCAACAGTGCAGGAAGGAAAAATGATGAAGTAATTTTTAGGTTGCCAGAATATCAACACTATGGCCCTTCAGCATCTATAAGAGGATCGAACCACTTTAGGTAGCAGGTAGAGCAATACAATTTGTATATGTCCCATGTAAAACAAATTCCTATAAGTTTTGCCCAGCCCAGCCCACTCTGTAATGGGCTAGCTTTCTAGATGCAAGTTCTTCTTGTTGTTGTGTTTTCACATTTAGGGGAACACTTTCAAATGCAGTCTGAAGTGGAATAGTCCTTCATGTCTGTTTATTCCGCTGACCAAATCTTTGCAATATAGAATGCTTGACCGTGCCAATTTAGGTTACAGATAAAAATGAGTGCATTTTTAATAGCGATTCCCATGAAATACTCTCTGCATGTAGAAAACTAGTACTTTTAGGGGGGAAGCGTTTTAATAGTCTCTCTCTGGTATGCTTTTATTACACAGAGGGAGCTTTTTACATTTGAGAATGTTCGAAAACGTGATTCTTTCACGTTTAGTGTGAAGTTATGGACCAGCATCCTACCAGCTGATTAAGCGTAACCTGCAAAATGCACCATCACCATCTCTGCCCCGTTCTTCCTGTCTCATTCCTTCCTCCATCTTAGCTTCCTTGACAGGCAGCTGGCACTTTGGCCTTCCTGCCATTGCCCCAGCAGTGCACTATTCAGTGCTTTACAGTTGCTTTTTGGCAGCACTAGCAGAATGTGTATTCCACCAGCATTCAAAGACCATAGGATTGGGTTGTATGAGCGTTATGTGAATGAAAACAGAATCATTGAATTACCAATTTACTGTATGGTACTGAATTTTTAAAAATCTTAGTAATAGATTACATGCTGACACACAAACCACTGTTATCATGTATTAGCATCAAAGCTCATAGGCCCTAGAGCTGGGCCAGGGACTTGGCTTGGTAATGCATCATTCATTGGGTAGAGGTGGACAAATGAAAGAAAAAATAAATGGAAAGTAAAACCACTGCAATTAATTCTGCAGTGAAAAATATTAGATTTATAAACCCAGGGCCGGCTCTAGGAGTGGCGGGGCCCAATGTGGGGCATTCTGGCGGGGGCCCCCACCCTCCCCACAGGATCCCCCACTCACCAAGAAACCTGCTTGTGGTGCCTTGCAAGGCACCTGAAAATAGTTGGTGGTGACATAACATTACCGCCAACTGCTTCAAGGATGCCCATTTTGGGCCATCAAGAGGCAGGGGCAGGGGAGGGCCCAAGTTAAAGTTGTTCTGCTCCCCCCCCCCCACTGACTTATAGTTCATAGAGATCCCGGCTGCAGCAGCAGACAATATGTTCACCGTAGTGGTGTGGGGCCCCACAAAGTGCGCAGCCCAATATGATGACATTGGCCACATTGGCTTAAGGCCGGCCCTGATAGTCACCTTACCATTCAGAATATGAAATATGGAGGAATCAATTCAAAATATTTCAGTTAAATATACATAAAATCAGCACCTGTCAAAGCATGCTTGACTTTTTCCTGTTGTATGAATACAGCATCTCTCTGTTCATCAGGGTGCACTTTTAAAGGATGGTGGCAAAAACGCCACCGCTAACCCTCTCATATGTTTGCCACGTCATTACTTTTATCAAGATTCTATAGTTATTTTTGTTTATCTTTTAATTCAAAAATTTAAGAGCTTTGTTAAAAAGGGGGACAAATCATAAATCTGTCCATTAGCAGGCATTTCTACCTTGTGCTCAGATGAATTCTCATCAAATTTGATTTGCTGACTGGTGGCCAGAACAGATGTTAGCTTAATGGAAGAGAGAAGAAAATTAAGTGTGTTGAGCCACCGAGCCACCTCTGAATTTCTATGGCTCAGTTTGTACTTCTTTATAAGATAGAAAATATCAGTATGTTCTTTGCACAATGATCTATTAACTCATACTATAAAAATGAAATAGTTTCTCTGTTATCAACGCTAACATTGTCCTTTATGTAGAAGACATTGTCAATTTTTAAATGGACCTAAAGAATGAATCACAGTTTACTTAGAGTCTAAGTCAGTGATTCCCAAACTGTGGGTCAGGACCCACCAGTGGGGTCAAGAGTCAATTTCAGGTGGGTCGCAAAACAGAGCTGCCATACTGAAAATATGGGAAAATGGGATGCTAGAAGGGGACAGGGCTATGTAGTTATTTTCCTTGTAAGGTTGTAAACAGGCTTTTTTTCCCCTTTCTGATTCACTTTGCTACTTCTCACTTTGACTGAGAAATAACCTAACTTATTGCTACATTCTCAGGAAAACAGTAGGCTCTGCTGTCTGTCACAATGATGGCACCTCTGGCCATGACATCAATTCTGGTGGGCCCCGGACATATTGTCATTCTAAAAAGTGGGTCCTGGTGCTAAAAAGTTTGAGAACCACTGGTCTATGCACATGCAACAGCAGCAGACTTGTATTTTAAAACGTAAGTTGCTGCCAGATATGAAGGGGGAGCACATATGGCCCACTGCATACAGAAAAGGGACAGGCATACAGGGATGTTGAATTCTGCTAGTTCCTCCATCTGAAGTCCCCTCCCAAGAGCTGTTTAGCTGTTGACTGGGTTCTGAGATGCCAAGACAGACCTGTTGGAAGAAAAACATCTGTTGGGAACCACCTGGGGTGGGGTGGGGTGGGGTCAAGGAGTTGAGAAAGGGTTTTGCACTTCAGCTTCTCAGCTTTAAATTGTCCCAGCTCTTCTTTATACTACTAGTTATCACCCACATTTTAACCAATGTTAAAAAAAAACACTACAGAAATATCAGTATAAATATTATATAAGTATAATATATATTATGATTATTTCAATCATTATATAAAATTTTTAGTATGGGGATGTGGTGGCGCAGCAGGTTAAACTGCTGAGTTGCATGTTTGCTGACTGGATGGTTGGCAGTTTGAGATCATGCCATGGAGTGAGCACCCGTTGCTTGTCCCAGCTCCTGCCAACCTGGCAGTTCGAAAGCATATAAAAATGCGAGTAGATAAATAGGTACCACTTCAGTGGGAAGGTAACGGCGTTTCGTGCACCTCAGCGTATAGTCATGCCAGCCACATGACCATGGAAGCTTGTCCTTGGACAAACTTGTTCTTCGGCTTAGAAATGGAAATGAACACCACCCCCTACAGTCGGTCACGACTAGACAATTCAGTCGTGGGGAAACCTTTACCTTTATAGTTTTTAGTATGGTTTATATGTTTGTAAGCCACTTCGGGAGCTCATTGGGAAGAAAAGCGGGATATGAATAAATATACGTTCAGTGGTTTTAAAAGCTTACGTTGCAACATATATACTGAATAAGCAACATTTAAGATCACTCAGGCTGCAATCCTATCCACATTTACCGGAAGTAAGACCCACTGACTTACATGGGACTTACTCTGAGTAGAATTGTATAGGACTGGACTATGATTTAAGATATTTCTAGGCTGTCTTTTGGTCCCATTCCAGGGGCCATTAAGGTGATTCGTAAGAACCACATGCACAGCTTGGTTACATGAAAACACTTACGCTCAATTAAAAAATTCTGTTATAAAATTCACGATTACATTACTAGGAGATTTCAAAATAATTTAATACTGGTTTCCTGCTAACCAGTAGGGTATATAGCTGTTACAGCTAGAGAGACTGTGAGTTCTTCTACTTCAAAATAATCCAAGTGGACCCTCATCATTCATGGATTCAACATCTGCGGATTTGGGAGGGCACATCTGGACACTACAAACCCGACTGGAGCTGTACTATGGTCAAGTCTGGAGGAGTTTCTTAGGCCTGCAGAGGCCACAGATGTCTGCCCGCAGCCTCAGAATGGCTGTTTTGGCAAAAACCAAAAACCCACAACTTCCAGATTCCCAAGGGAAAATGGAAGTGACATTTATATGCCTTGATAAGCATCTGAAGGCTCAGGGAAGCCCTGCACAGAAGTTTGGCCAAAATGGCCATTCTGAGTCTGCAGAGGCCATAGGTAATTGTGAGTGGCTTCTACAGGCCTCAGAAAACCATCTGGAGCCAACTGGAGTTCAGCTCCTGTCTGTTTTAGTGACCCTAATGGTCCCAAGTCCATGGGTTTCAAAACCATGGATTTCAGTATCTTCAAGACGGAACCCTCACGGATATCAAGGGCCAACTGTATACATCAACAGTTCTGAATTTTATGTACACTTAGGAAATTTCCTTAATGGAAATACAGGCATGCGCCAGTATCCGCTGGGGTTCAATTCCGGATCCCCACCCCCCGTGGATGCCTGAAGCCATGGATACTGGGAACGCCTTTTAAAGATAGGGGAATATTAGTGGTTTTGCTGTGACAAGATTTTTTAAAAATAATTTGTTTAATGTTCCCCTATCTTTTTAATAGGTGTCCCAGAATCTATGGTATCTGTGGATAACTGTGGATACCAAATCAATGGATACTGGGGCACGCATGTACATAATATCTTAAAATTGAATAAAGTTGTCTAATGACCTTATGAAAGACTGCTTTTTTTTTTAAATAAAGTACCGATGTTAGCTTAAAGCATCTATGTCAGTCATCACACAGCACTGCAGTTCATGCACTCATATTATGGTTTGATATTAGGGGCTAGCACGTCACCATCGGTATCAACCAGTGATCTAGCTGTGCTACATTTTATTCCTCTGCTTTTCTCTCTATAAACTGCCTGGTTTGTGAAACTGACCCAACGGGCAGTGCAATCCTGTAAAGGATGTAGCATGGACGCAACATTGTTGCGTTGGCGCTACATCATTAGCGCGGACGTGGGGGTGCCAAGCAGCACCCCCGCGTTGGCGCTAATGCTCTGTGGCTGATGCTACAAGTACCGTCGGCTTCAGACTGCCGACAGGGAGCCTTCCTTGCACCAAACAAAGCCGGACTTGGGGGGGGAAGGTGGGGGCAGGACATGGGCGACCTCGGGAGGCAGCCATACAGCTGCTCATGAGGCTGTGCGGCCCTGATTCGGGCTGTGCGGTCTCCTCAGATCTGCGCCCGCTATTTAGCAGGCACAGATCCGAGGAATGCATAGGGGAGGCTGGAGCCTCCCCTACGGTAAGGGAGCCACGGGGAGGCTCCAGCCTCTCCTATACTGCACTGGATATGGCGCTGGCCGACTGGCCTCGCCATTCCAGCACACTATAGGATTGCACCTGAGTATTCTAATTCTAATATTAATATCTCTACCTACAAATCTACCAATCAGTATGCAGTTTCTTTGACAAAATATCCAAATAATAAATGAGAAAATTATTTAAAATCGATTATTTAAATTGGTTTCTTTTCATGATGTTTTAAATTCATTGTGCAACGCTGCTCTTTGCTTGTCTTATTTCACTCATTCACCCCAAAACCCAGTTCTATATTATATGATATTGCACATCATTATATTTAATTTTTAAAAATGTATTACATGACAAGGAAACGTTTTGGGGTAAACTATTCAGAGCTTAAAATTTATCTTTACATTCGACAATGAATAGTAAGCACTTTTGAAGTAAGCATTTGCCAGATGCAAGGGAGTGGCAATAGAATGCAAGGATCTTCTTGTCTTGTACGCTCTCAGTGGCATCTGGTGAGATGGAGGCAGCTGGACTAGATGGGCCAAATTCAATGAAGCTCTTCTTATGGTCTTAACAGAATTTCAAGCATTCTATTTGCCAAAAACAAGCATTTAAGTATGAAAATGCTCTTGTGCTAACATTTCCCTGGAGTACAAGAAAAATTCAAAAGAACATTTGATGTTGTGGTCATTTCAAGGGGCCCGTTGCTGTTTTAAAGTTTTCCCGTTCATCTTATATGTGTATCCAGGTGCATTGTACACACAACTGCAAACCTGTTAAGAGCTCCTGTGGTAATGCAGAAAATCAGTAATTCTGTAGGATTAATTGAACACAAATAGTTTATCATATAGAGCAAACCACCATGTAATTTAAAAGTGGTGCCCATGAGTTAGTCATAGCGTCCTTGGGGAAAAGTTTACAGATAAAAATGGGTTATACACAGTGGTCTCAGTTTAATTTTTTAGACCATGGTTATGCCACTTAACACTGACACTGTAATTCACTGAACTATAAAATGAAGCAAAGTATGGGGCATTATCTTTTGCGTATTGTCTGAATTAATTCATTAATTTGTCACTGAATTCTGATAAAATTACATGAGTAAGGGCAAAAAGACATATTTTCTATCTAAACTTCCATCATGTTTAAATATACGGAAAAATGAAATTATGGCTTTTGTCTTGATAAACAGATCATACTGCCAAAAAAAATCACATATTTTCATATTGTAGGAATGACAATAAGACATATTAAAGGCCATCACAAAGTACATCTAATCTCATCTGCTACGCATTCTTCTTGCCATTTGCACTACACTTTCAGACAATACAGCTATGTGATTACTGTTTCAGAAATACGAGCAGATCTAACAATCAAAGCAAAGATAAAATGAAATGCATATCAATGACTACTTTGGATGAAGTTTGCTTAAAATACTGTTTATGTTAAATTTTCAGTAAAATGTGCATGGATGTGCTCCTGTATTTCCTGGAGCAGAATGTATGGTGATACACGGGAATACTGATCATATGGAATGATATGTATTTGTGGGTACAGGCATGTCCTGGTATCCATGGGGGTTCCATTCCGGATCTCACTGTGGATACCTGAAACTGTGGATACTGGGGACACCTTTTTTAAAGATAGGGGGACATCAGTGGTTTTGCTGCAACAAGGTAAATAAAAAGAGATTTGTTTAAAGTTCCCTGATCTTTTTAATAGGTGTCCCAGTATCCATGGTATCCATGGATAACTGAAATTATGGATACCAAATCAGTGGATACTTGGGCACACCTGTATCAGTGGATACTTAGGCACACCTGTATTTCCTAAAGATTGGGGTATCCAGTATAATGAACCACTTTTGAAAGTAATTGGCTCCAATATTGCCTTCGTTGCAGTATCTTTTCTGGTTAAAATGCCAGTGTTGCTTTCAGTGAAAACTTTGAAATTGTTTATTATAGGGAACAAGATTTTGTCTCAGTATAAAAAGAAAAAAAGTGAATTAAGAAAATTAGAACTGAGTATTCATTATAAATGTCTACAAATGACATGGTAAACTATGAAGACGTATTATCAAAACTTTAAAAGGGAAATAATCATAGTACATTTGTTGTGAAAAGATTGTAAAAGAACAACAAAATGTTGGCTCATTTCTCTTTGTCGTCATTAACATACTCTAGTTTTCACAGATGAATTACTGTAGTTTAAAACAGTAGTTCTCAAACTTTTTAGCACCAGGACACACTTTTTAGAGTGACAGTCTATCCGGGACCCACCGGAAGTGATGTCATGGCCAAAAGTACCGTCATTGTGATGCCAGAGCCTGCTGTTTTCCTGAAAATGCAGCAATAAATTGGGTTATTTCTCAACCATTTTCCAGTAGCAGAAAGAAAAAGCCTATTTACAGCCATGACACAAGTAAAACAACTACACATCTCTTCCCCTTTCGAACATCCCATCTGGCTGCTCTAGATACTTCACAACCCATCTGAAATTGGCTCTTCACCCACTAGTGGGTCCCAAGTCACATTTTGGGAACCACTGGTTTAAAAAGATGGTTCAAGAAGGAAACTGAATTCAACACTTAAAATAAGATTATATAAATTCAAGCTGTCCAGAAAAGATTTTGTTCTTTAAAACAAACATACGAAGTTCAGAATATATAATTAAATTCCTTTACTCTCAGTGTATAAAGTTTTGGGAATGAGTTTTTGTTAGGCACATGTATTTCTTTTTGAGATGAAAGAGTACATTTTAAGTCTTATAATCCAAACTAGAGGTGAAAACTATTCAGTGTGGCTATTTCACTTCATTACCAGTGATGTTATTCAAATTGATACAAATGGTCTCCTTCTGTTTCTGACTGTCGGCTTGTCTGATTAGTACAACTAATTGTTCGGGCTGGGAAGATCTCCTATATCTAAATAGAAGATGTGCAGTTTGTAACCTGCTTAATTTGCCTTATGTCCTGCATGGCCCTCAGTATGGCGTTCATTAAAGTATCAGCTGTTTTGTTTGTAGAAGTGGCAATATAAGTTTAGGCATATTTTTCTTTGTTAAAAAGGCCAGATTGTCCATAAATAATATACACCTTGTTGAAAATAGCAAGAAATCAGCAGGTGCATGGACATTTAAAAAAAATTTTTTTCCAGGTTATGCTTCAGCTATGCTGAAGACAATGATAGTAATTGGAGAAAGAGGCTTAGGGCAGAATTAGGCCCATTGGTCCAAAGCCTAAATTTTGGCATTTGTATTGCAACTTAACAGCTGAGTGACAAATAAGAGTTGTAAATCCAAAAGAACTGAGTGAACACAAGCATTTGAAGCTTTCTCCTTATTTTTTTGCTGCTTCCATTGCCAAAATTGACAACTAAGCACGAAAATTTACTATATGATAACAAAGTACAGAAGCAAATCTCTCTCTCTCTCTCTCTCTCTCTCTCTCTCTCTCACACACACACACACACACACACACACACACACACACACACACACAC
>JAJKFI010000009.1:7735341-7764826 GCA_029204185.1 Lerista edwardsae | reverse complement strand
CACACACACACACACACACACACACACACACACACACACACACACACATAAATACTGACGCTTACTTCACTGATATTGTAATCATGGACCAAAAACCATTTTTTCTAGAAATTTGCACCCAAATCAGAGATTAAATTATTACTGAAACCAATTGCCACAATTTTACAAGGCAATGGTTTTCAGGCTAGATTAGTCAAAACAGAACAGCAATCAAGAAAATTTTGAAGTGCAAAATTTGGTAGGTAAAACATTTATCCTATATACAAATACTATTGACCAATCTCATACATCCATTCTATTTTTATTTATGTATTAGAGTTGTACTCCACCTTTCTCCCCAAACGACACACAAGGCGGCATTCTATTCAGCTTCATGTGTGAAAGTAACGTATGAATTTAAATTCATTAAAAATAAATATATACTGAGACCAAAAGGCTGCAGTGGAAGCTTTTTCTCTTTTGCTATTGGTTCTTTTCAAGTGTATGTCAGTTTTAATTGTTATTTCTAAATACTCTGATATTTAGGTCTCCAGAATGATCTGATCTGAAAATCATTCTTACTACTGTAGCAATATTTACAAACTGATACAAGCTACTTAACTTACTCCTTGCTAACAAAATGAAGAGGTGGCTTATATTTTGCAGGCTCAGACCAATTGCCCTATTCAGGCCAACATAATATATTTCTCAGTGTCTATTACTGGTGGCTATTCGTGTATTTTTTTAAAGAGTTTCAGCCTTTGGAACTTGCTTTGTACACTTTTTTGTTGAAAATTTTTGTTGCAAATAAAATTAATTTTTAAAAAGTATTAGAAAAAGTTGTGTTTTTCATCACCCTGCAGGTGTCCTTTTTCCCATAAACTCATAGATCACTCAACAGTTGCACAGACACTACTCAGCTTAGCTCTTGGTTTTTAACCAAGAAACAAAAAACAAAGTGACCTTGAAGTGGTCTAACAATTCCTAGAATTGCTCATCAAAAGGAAAATTTTCAAAATAGGTGCTCAAGCTCTTCACCCGACTTTAACTGTGTCATCTTCAAAATAGTCATGTGGTCGCAAGGCGAGACCTAGCAGGTGACAAGGAAACAGAGAGCTGCTTAAATTTGTTTAAAGATATTAAAATGTATTATTGAAGTGATTGTGCTAATTCTTCAAAACAAACGCTGCTCATTGTACTTGATGTTCTATCCAAAAAGAACAGTGCACGTGAAAATATTAAAGTGGTTACAAGACAGGAGGACAATACTATTTATGAAGCAAGTGACAGGCACAATTATTACAAGACATAAGTGGAGAAGTGATATTCCAATGGCCTTTGTCACTACAGATCTGGAGCTGTTCAAGTAAAAGCAAACTACACAGAAGCTATTATTAATAAATGACTATTAAAAGCTTGCTAAGTAAGCATCTGGTGTTGGAAGAAGCAGAAGAAAGCTTTGCTTCTATTTAGAGAGGATAAAATATGGCAGCCTGGATAAGTTTCAGCAGCAAATATTCTACTCCAGCCTTAATCATTCATCCCTGTCAGCATCCTATCGAAACAAATATTTTGAATTGTATCCTAAACATGTCTCAAATCATTAGCATTAATTATTTTTAATATATTAGTTTTGACAAGGGTCTAGCTACATAAGTGGTCCTATCACCTGAGCAACTCATAATGTTTATGTCCACCAGCTTCATGATTTAAGGAAATATATCTATATTACCATGGGATGCTGAAGTGACAGAGGAAAGAGTCGTTTTTGCTTCACGTGTAAAAATGTTTATGATCGTTAACAGCTGGATTTCTATGATGGACAAATTCTATCCACAAATGGACTACTAGCAATCTCACATTCACATTCCTGGGACTAATGCAGAGGATGCCATTTCCTTCACCAGGCAAAGCTCTGAGACAGATATTTGTTCAATGACAGCTACCAATATCCTGACTGGAGCTGAGATTTAAACGAAGGTCCAAATGAAAGACTTGACCACAGAGTTTATTATTTGTCATTATACATATAGTTATACAAGTTGGTACTTAAGCATTTATAGCATCAACAGTAAAGAGCTTTGAACATCAATCAATCAATCAATCAATCAACAGTATTTATATACCGCTTTTCAACACGAAGTTCACGAAGCGGTTTACAGGCAAAAAATAATTATGAAGTTAAATAAAATGGCTCCCTGTCCCAAAAGGGCTCACAATCTTTAAAAAAATGCAGAACACCACCAGCAACAGCCACTAGAAAAGACACTGCGCAGGGGTGAATAGAGATAATTACTCTCCTCCTGCTAAAAATAAGGGAATACCACTTGAAAAAGTGCCTCTTGCCCAGTTATCAGGGGTAACAAATGAAGTTATTCATATAATCTGATGATTCCTTTGTTACAGGCAGTTGCTGCCTCTTGACACTGAATTCCTGAGACACAGCATTTGGGTTTGGAAAATTATATGCCTTAAGTCCATCCCTACCTCCCAGGATCCAGAGCATTACCTTATTTTAAATAATAGCATAAAACTGAGAGATG
Source organism: Lerista edwardsae (assembly GCA_029204185.1). Taxonomy (NCBI): domain Eukaryota; kingdom Metazoa; phylum Chordata; class Lepidosauria; order Squamata; family Scincidae; genus Lerista; species Lerista edwardsae. The sequence continues at coordinate 7,762,304 of JAJKFI010000009.1, read as the reverse complement.
ATGAATTTTGGATGCATATGGTGCCAAATTAAAATGCAGTTCGTGTTTCACTGTAAAAAAGCTATGAAGATGAAATGGATGCTTTATATAAAATATTTACATATAGAACGTAAAAAATGTACTATGGTTGGTAACCTTTATGACTTTGGGGAACCATGTATTTACATATCTCTATCTTTGCATGTGCGTATCTCTGTGTTGTGTATATATTTTTAACAGTTGACAGCTGTTTTAGAGCATACAGAGATGCCAAGCTGAATGAGGGCCTTGATTACTTCAAGATTAGCTATCTTAAGTTTCTATTCATTTTAAGTGTTGTTAGTGGGAAGAGTCATTAGTCACTTCCTTGTCTCATAGAACATCAGCATACATTTACATTGTTAATGAACATTTGGGGTAAATGAATTAATGGCACTTTTAAACATCAATTCAATACTAATAACTTTGTATGTCGCAGCAATGTTAAGGTTCAGATAAAAAACATAAGTCTCTTTTTTTTGTCTAGGTAACTAATTGCTGTAGAGCATAGAAAAGGGTACAATTAAACAGTTTCCGAGAAAGGTTAAAAATAAAGGAAGAGCTCTGATGTGTGATGTAGATATCTTTTTTTCTCTATTCTAAACAATATACATTCAAATTTCTGGTTAGTGTTGGCAGAAAACAATAAATGGTCTCAACATATTTCATTAAAATAGCATGTTTTGTGTATTTTAAATTTTTAAAACAAATGTATGTCTATTGGACTCTGCGATATAAAAAATAAGGATAATAATCAAATATCTGGATAAGTGTGAGTGCAAGTTAACTTTGGGCAATGCAGTGAATTACCAATACTGTTAGTTGTGCATAACCCAGAGATTAACACGGCAAAGGTGCCAATTTAGCAGCACTGATTAAGGTATTTTATGGGTGCTTTAGGCCAGCGGTTCTCAAACTGGTGGGTTGTGACTCACCACCTGGGAGGCACTGAGCTCTGGCCCCCTTAGGGAGAGGGGGGAGGGAGATGGCAGCAATATGATCCCCAGCATCATGCTGCTGGAGAGGAACTTTCTAACTTACTTGAAGGCAGGGTCAGCTTCCGAGGGATGAGGGGAGCCCCACTAATGCCTCCGCAGGGCTCCCCAAGCCTCTGATTAACTAAAAATCACAATTGGAAGCCACTCCTGGTTATTTCCATGCTTGGGAAGCCCTGCAGAGGCGTTCACAGGGCTCCCTGCACCCCCTAGAGGCTGGCGCTGCCCAGTTAGAAAGCCCCCTTTTCTCTGGCAAAATGTGACCCTAGGGATCATGCCGCTGCTATTGCCCCTCCAACCCTAAGGACTTAGGTGGTTCCCAACTCCTGGGTCGAGTTTGGGAACCACTTCTTTAGGCAAACATAAGAATTAAAAAACCCACAATTTTCTACAATAATCTACTCAGGTCAATTATTATTTCTGATCACAATCGTGGCTACTGCAGTTGCCTTTACATACAAATGCTGTATATATGGGGGTGCTGACTTTGAGAGTGTGTTGGCACATCTTGCTCCCTCACCCTAATATTTTAACTGCGACAATACTAAGAACAATGTATGAACAAGTCTTTTACTTTTATTAAAAACTGTAAATAAAATGAGATTGAAAACTGCTGTTTGTAGAGCACCAGTACTACCAAAAATAAAATGTTGAATTTTCACCTATGGATTAATAAATACGGTATCTCCAATGAACCAATTATTAAAGCACCATCAAACCCTCATAAAATAAAAAAGAAATCAAAGGAAGCAAAGTCAGGTTGGTTAAAGAATTCATCTTTGCATGATGTTTAGTAAAAGCTATATTGAATTTCAATTTTCTGATGGTGAAACTATTGTTTGGTTTGTGATTAACAAAGATAATAGTGAATTAAACATTTGGCTAGTGTTTCCGTACGTAACGGTAAGTTTTCAAATTTTCATTAGTGCCAGAATGCTGTATATGCAGCACACTATAAAATGCTCTTTAAAAGTTATCTGATTCAGGAGCTTTGAAGAAAAAAATTAACAATTTACAATTTAACATCACAAACTGAGAGAGTAGAGACTCACAGAAGAGTTCTAAAGAGCTGAAATGGGAAACTCACCTTCCTCAGGTTTGTTCACGTAACTCTGCAAGGGATCAATGCCTACTTCCTGTTCTTCTGTTTGTAAAGGATGACTAGTTTCGGAAATGGAATGATACATATTGACACTTGGAGCTTTCAGTTACCTATGGGGAAGCCAAAAAGCCAAATTATTACTCATAACTACCTATTAATTCTGTACTGTAGTCAGCTAGCAAATATCTCAGAACATTCAGTGGTACTTGTTAATGCACAACGTGGACTCTCAACTCTGAGCGTTCTGTTAATTGTAGAACAGACGACAATATGAAATTCAGGGTGCAAATCCTAAACCTAAAGTTAGGACTGTGCTGGAATTCACCATGGGGCAGGGGAAGTAACTCCCCTTGCCCTGGAGTAAGCCCCAGACGGGCTGATGGGGCTGCACCTGCTGTTTAGGAGGCGCAACCTGCCACAGCCCGAATCAGGGCCACACAGCCTGGGGATGGGGGTTAGGATCTTGCCTAACAGCCAGGTCCCAGCTCAGCTCCCCTCCCTGGGCTGCCCTGTCAATGCAGGCAGGGGGTGCCACGGCTGAGTGATGGACTTTACCCCAGGGTCCTTAATAACCTGACATCAGTGCTTATTTTACACAAAGCATGACTGAAAAGTAGATTTGAAATTGTGGTGGTGATCTGTACGTCCTAGAGTAGTGATGGTGAACCTATGACACGCGTGTCAAAGCTGACACAATGCACCCGTGTTCACCAACACCTGACAAAAAGTGAGTTTATTTTACTCATTTTTGCAATTATTTGATGTTTCTTTATAGAATACATAGCACCACACATGACTGGGCTATTTTTTGTTTAAATAAATGGATATACAAACTGTTTTTTGTTTTGGAGAGAAATTGACGCACCAGCAAAGTCAAGTTAAGTATTTTCCGAAGTTTTGACACGCTGAGCTCAAAAGGTTTGCCATCACTGTCCTAGAGACTCATAAATATTCACTATAGTTTTCAAAAAATTAGACCGAGAACAGCTACATAGGGAAAATCCATAGGCTTGGACATAGGACAACACCATATAGTTTCTCGGCCTAACCTACACAGCCAAGATTTGGATAATTCTGCTAACTTTAATAAAAGGGAGCTGCACAAAAAATCACTGAGCTTGGATATGGCTATTCAATTCATTTGTGTAGTTTATGAAGCCATATTCTCACACAACCTTGTATGGATGGTTACAGTTTAGAAGATGTCTTTGGGCCTAGATGTGCCAATGTCACTAGCAGATATCAGATGCTGATGGAACCAACAGCTTCCTTTAATTTTGATAACTGATAACCCAACAGAATGGGGATGTAAAACAAAGTAGTAGTAAGAAAAATTTTCAAATAAAAAATCTATATTCCTAAAAACAAACAAACAAAAAAACCTATATTCCTAGTTCACAACATTATCAGGAGCTCCTAAGTTCTTCATTGCAGTAGTTATTAGTTTGCAGTGTGGAATAGAAGAACTGGTAATTGAGGCAAAGCAGTTGGTTGTAATGCATATATAGCAGGGTTTTTTTCCCCAGGAAAACTAGATAGGTTTTGCATCAAAGATTTAAGATACTTATGTGGGTCTTCGACACCAGGTTTCTTTTGCTTGTCTGGCTTTCCTTCTTTACCTCCTTGAATCCAATTCTAATTTGTCTGTCTGCCAGATCAGCCTGTCTGAGTTGTCTCCGTATCTCAGAAAGCTGGAAATACTTCCATCACGATGCTTTCGTGGAAATTGATATTAGACTTGGTTTAGTTTTCCTGTATACAATTCTGCAAAGGTTCCTATATCAACATTAGAATTTGGCTATATTTTACTTTTAGCTACTTACATCTGGCAAACGCCATGGAATCTCACTCAATGAGTGAAATGCAGTGAAGAGACATCAATTTTTTTTCAGAGTTCTGTTCTCTACCATTCTCACCTACAATAGTGTGCATATGCCAAAACCATCATAGTTAACAAGCTCTTTCTTTCCCTTTTGAACTGTGCTCTTAAAAGTAGCCTACCACCTTACAATAGAGACTGCCGCTTTTCCTAATTTGGAACTGCAATTTACTACACAGATTAAGATGTAGTATTTTGTTCATTTGCAATTACCATTTATAAAAAGATCACCATAGATGCTAACAGTTACCACTCCTGTCAAAATCAAAAAGCAAGATCATTTCCAATGTCCCCTCTGAAAAGCACTATTATAGAAATACACACAAAAGGAACTGACAAGATCAAAGTTCTATCCAAAGCAGCAATTCAAAGACCACAAAAATGGTTCCTACAGCAGAAATTCTGAGTAAACTCTGCTGTTAAAAAACAAAAAAAAAAAACAATCAATGAACAATACCTATTAACCTAACCACTCTGAATACCAAGTAATCCTTTTGATAGTGTTTTAATTTTTAAACAACAGCAAAGAAAATTAAACCATTATGATGGCTCATGGGACATTTCTTACAAAAAGATTAATCCTTTACAGATCTGCAGGTTTGATAATGGCCTACAAAATATTGTTCAATTGCATGAAATGTAATTTAACAAAATCATTATTTTTTATTTTAATAAAAAAAGAACCACAAGTCATGGATACATAGCCTATTGATATGTGATTCAGGAACTACCATTAATCCAAACTCTCTTGCTGCAGCCTGCCCTAAAAGTTTTCTGCCAATGTACCATTTTACCACAATGGTAAAGATAAAGAAAGCTTAGATGGATTCTGGAATTCAGTGGCATGGAAGTCAAAGTAGCACCATTCCTTCTTATGCCAGTCAGGATATGAGAAACTGGAGTAGGAAGGAGCTACGGCATGGCTCTTTCCATCTGGTCAGCAACATAGGAAAGTGTGGGCATGATGTGGTTCCTATGCACCAAATCTCAAGATCAGCCACCATAAGTCCTGGTATGGCAAAGTGAATGTTGCACTGCTGTACCACCCTTCAAGGATGCCGGTCCAAATTGTTTAAGGTTCCACACATTTATTTATTTTATTTACTAGCTTTTATGTACCTGGCTTCACCCGGATGTTTATATGTCCCATCCCTGACACCCTCCACTCACATGTGTGCCCGGGTGTTTATATGTCCCATCCCTGACCCCCCCCCCACTCACATGTGTGCCTGGGTGTTTATATGTCCCATCCCTGCTGCTGTACTGTTTCTGTTGCTCTAGATATAGCAGCTCTGTCTCTCTTATCGTGTAGTCTTTTGTCACGCTGCTGTACTGTTTCTGTGGCTCTAGATGTAGCAGCTCTGTGACGTAGCATTGCAAGTCGTGTTTTTTTCCCCTCAGGTGTTTCCTGTGTATGCTGTTGTTTCATCTTTGTAGCCTTTGGTTGCACCTGCCCAATTGCCTTACGTTACACAGTGAAAGTAAACTTTCAGAGAGAGAGCAACAGCCACAGCACCTTGAGCCAACTGTCCACTGCCAAGCAGGGACCGCCCACATGTCCACAGAACACATTTCCCTGGCCCTGTATCGGTTTGCCTGCAGGAAACCTATTTGCTGCTGTTTGTCTTCAACTGTAAAGAGTTCAGTTGCTGCCTGAAGATTCCGCATGTCATTTGCATGTCATTTGCATCTCATCATGACATCATCAGAGCCTCGGAATGCTGCGGCTCAGCCCATAGCCACCCATAGAGAACCACAAATTCACTTTTACCCGCGCCCATGGGGGCGCGATCCGTTCCAAAACCGCGCAGCAATGGTCTCGGGGGGCCAAGGCACCCGCGTGCCGAGTTTGGCGCGAATCGGTCCAGGCGTTGCGGAGCCTATGTGGAACATACATACACACACACACACACACGCTCTTCTTTATATATATAGATATAGATTTGAAGAATTTATACCCCGCCTTTCCCATGCCGAAGCAAATGCCTAAGGCGGCTTACATGAGCAGGCTAGTCTAAACCACTATTTGTTTCAAACAGATTTTTACAAATGTACAGATTCTTGTGATCCGCCAATCCTCAGGCCCAGATGTAGCCTTCACCACGTGGTTCTCTCCTTTGGCTGCATGCCACCAAGCCTCATCAGGCAATCGCAAGTCAAGCCTGGACAGGTCCTCAAGGTCGTATTCCGTTCTTTTGCCAGCTGGCCTTCTCACACTCCACTGCAACTCTCACTTGTGGTGAGTAATCAGCTCCACAGCGACTCTGTTCTGTCATCACAGGTACTGCAGCATATCACAACCTGGCATCATATGACAATGGTACCTTGACATCCCACTGGAACAAGTAAGGTGGTGTGGTGTGGTTCAGGAAAGGATGGCAGAGGAGTAGAGCCAGGCACGGTGCAATTTGAGAATGGAAGAAGTTATCTTAGTGGCAGCAATACATGCCAAGATACTAACCCCTGCTAACTGGGCAAGAGGCACTTTTCCAAGTGGTGTCCTCTTATATTTAGCAGGGGGAGAGCAAATTGTCCCTCTTCACCCCAGCACAGTGTCTTTCTCGTGGCTGTTGCTGGTGGTGTTCTCCATTCTTTTAGATTGTGAGCCCTTTTGGGACAGGGAGCCATTTAACTTTAATGTTATTATTTGCCTGTAAACCGCTTTGTGAACTTTGTGTTGAAAAGCGGTATATAAATACTAGTGATAGTGATAGTGATTGATTGATACTATAACCCACTTTCCCAGCCTAACGCCCTTCCAAGTCTCCTAGGACATCTCTTAGGCCATTTTTAGGCAGAAGTTTGAATCCAAGCCATTAAAATTAAAAAGGCCTATTTATAATTTGTAATCCATTATATATTTATTGGTCTGGTAAAACCTAGCACGTTACTTGCCTATAGCAAACCACATCAACAAAACAAAGTGAGATGCCCACAAGGCTGTCCTCAAATGGTGCATATGTACTCAAACTCAGTGGGACTTAACAGAGTTTAATCTCTAATAATTTAGTTTAAGATTATAGCCTAGGACACGTAACCAGCATTGTGAGAACTAGGATGATTTTGCAGTTTTCTTATGAAACTACTTCTTGAAGTCAAACATTTCCACTAAATTTGCTGTAAAACAAAGTCCATTGACACTATTAAAATAATAAATGTTTTCCTATTTCACAAGGGATGCATCAAGAATGAAGTGTTTAACAGACCTAGGTTTCTTATGAAGATTTTACAAGGTGACTGCAATTAGATACTTAAATATCAATGACGTACCACGTATTATGTAACCTATTTGGAAAAATAATTAGACCTAAGTCTCAAAAGGTAAGTTAACAAGACATTACAAAATGAGAAAATGAAAAATACAGCAATTTTTTTTTAAATATGCTATCAAAAGTAATTTGCAGCAACCTTGTTCAAAGCACCAAAGCACCACAAACCAGGGCATTCCAAGAGAACTCCAGAAGAGGACCACCTTTGTTCAGCATTGAAATATCAATCAGAAAGGAATTTTCCTAGGGAGTGGGTTCCACAGCAGGTACAACTACCAAGGAGCTTCTTTCTCATGCTGCAATACTTGGGAAGGAGGAGTTGAGGTCGTTATAAAGCTGGACCTCCGAAGTTGGTAAAGGAAGAACAGAACACATGGGAGTAATGGTCATTAAACAGTCCAGGCCCAGGATATCTTGACGTGAAAGATCAAAACCAGTCTTTTCATCTGGTCAGAAAACCAATGGGGGCCCAGTGAGGTTGGAGGACTCAATGTAGCCTGAACTAGCCAATGATGCTGTATTTTGAACTAGAGGCTGTATTTTGAATCAGTTGCACTGGTTTTACTTACTTCTTTAAGTCATAAGTTTCCACTAAATTTGCTGTAAAGCAAAGGCCATTGATACTTTCTTCTTATTAGATAAATTAAAATAATATTTCCTATTTCACAAAGGGGTGCATCAAGAATGTTCAAGAGACCTAGATTTCTTACAATGTTGTGGACACTTTGCAAAAGCTTTCTGACATAGAGTGCAACACAGTAGTCTAATATAGGGATGGGTTAAGACATAAATCACCATGGTTGCTATTTTAATCTCTGAAAGTAGTTCTGAACCAGAGAACTTTTAATGCAGATTGCTTCAGATGCTGCCTCTAAATAATATTCTTTTGCAAATTTTGTGAAGTAATTGTTGTGCAGATGCCCATAACTGAAACATCTGGTGTTGAGAGTAGACAGAGATCTGCCTTTTACTAAATACACATCAAAATGGTCACCTTAACTTTAAGATCAGACACGTCACAACAATCTGGTGTCATTTAAATCATCAACTTGGTAAAACAATTTTCAAGAAAATAGATGCACATTCAAACAAGGTAATTTAACTGGAAGTTTTGCTCTGCATTAAAAAGAAAAGATTCAAGATTTCTTTTCTTTTTTTACTGTACATTGGAACAAACTGGAACAGAAGGCAAAATCATGTTACTGTTTTTTAATTTTCAGGAGAGCTGTGCTGCATAGTGGCTAGGAGACTGACATGTGAATCAGAACACCTACCCCCATTCAACTCACACTTCTGCCATGAACTCACATGGTGGCTTCAGACACCTGCTTCATCTCAACATCTCATCTTACAAGGTGGTTCTTTTGGTCTATGCAACCAACACTGCAATCTATTTGAAGCACTTTGCACACTCAAAAATCACCACACAAATGTTAGGCTTTATTATTACTAAGGTGGAGTTTTAGGGCAAGCATCACTGAGGATAACTTGATGCCAGAATAATTCTTCAGAACTCACAGGGCGCAATCCTAACCAACTTTCGAGCACTGACATTGTCACTGACGATGCCAATGGGGCATGTGCTGCATCCTTCAGTTGAGGGAGGCCTCCTCAAGGTAAGGGAATGTTTGTTCCAGGTAAACTGGCATACATTTTTTAAAGATAACATTACATATTTTAAAATCAGATGTATTCTGGGTGTATTTGGGGTGCTGATTCCACCAATGAAATCAGTTTTGCCCTATCACATCTATTTTCGGCAATACGGCATAGCCTCTTTAGTGAAATGGTTCAAGCAGCTTCCTTGCAAGGAAGTCTACACTATGGCTTCCTCATGAAGTAGCTGCTTGAACCATTCGCTAAAGAGGCTATGCCATATCTCTGAAACAAGATATGATGGGGCAAAACTGATGTCATTTTTGGAACCAGCACTCCAAATTCATATAAAACTACCATAAATTTTGGGAGAAAAAATTTGACCTTCAATTTTGCAGACCTGTGTTATCCAAAAAAAGAAGGAAAAAAAGAAGAAAAAGGCATTGCTGTAAAACAATCAACATAGATGCAGAAAAGGGAACAAATTGAGGAATATATTACATTACTGTGTTCTTGAGATCTGCTTTTCTGTGATCTCCAACCAGTGACTAACAAAGATACATCTGGTAGGTACCAGGGACTGGGATTTTTTGCCAGTTGCTACATAGCCATGGACATTCTTCCCCAAAAGAGCTCACAGTTTTTGAAGAAAGCCCAATCACATTCTCGAAATACTGTAACTAAGGCCCATGTACAATGATGCAATAACAGCCCCATGGATGCCGAAGTCTGCCCACCAGTAGATACACACTGAACACAAGCACTAATCCACCATCAGAGAAGCCAAAATGGGGAGGAGATATAACATGGGAGGAATGACAAGGAGCCAGTGTATTCCATATTCTAACCCTGCTTCAGACACACCTCTGATGCCAGAACATTCCTATGCCGATGACAGAGCTGGTACAGGTGTGCCCTGTTATCCACTGATTCGGTATCCATGGTTTCAGTTATCCATGAATACTGGGACTCCTATGAAAAAGATAGGGGAACATTAAACAAATCTCTTTTTTTACCATGTTGCAGCAAAACCACTGATGTTCCCCTGACTTTAAAGACATCCCCAGTATCCAAAGTTTCAGGTATCCACAAGGGGGCGGCAGCAGAATGGAACCCCAGCAGATACCAGGACATGCCTGTATAAGTAAAGAAGGAGTAAAACAATAGGGAACAACAGAAGGAGAAAAACACCAGAAAATAGCACCTACTACTACACCCACTTTCTTACGATGGAGCATAGGATGCAGGTTATATTTGGCAGGCAATCAAAGCACAGTTAACCCGGTATACACCCCCCTGGCAGGGAGACTACAGCTCAGATGATAAAACACACAGAGTAGCATGTCTGGCTCTGTGGTGTTCACACTTAGATCCCACCAAAGAAACTTTGGCGACTGGAACTATGGCAAAATGACACACAGAAAAGAGGACTTTGTAGAAACAATCTTTTGTCCCTTTCAACATGTATGGCAAGGTATTTTGTTAACACTTGTCTTCTCAGACTTCTTTTTTTATTTAAAAGATTTATATTCTGCCTTTCTAGAGTTCAAGGCGGCTAAGAAGTTCACAGTCAATAAAAACCCAAACATAAAACACTATAAAATACATAATAAAACACAAGTAATCAATGAAATTCCAAAGCACCCATAAATCACTATAGCAGCATAGAGCAGAATGTAAAATTAATAGCAATATAAGCTACTAAAAGCAAGCTTCTAAAATAAGAAAGCCAAGGCAGCATTAAAATCATAAAAATGATATATTTTTAGCAGCAAGAATAAATAATCTCACCCCACCCACTCTAAGATGCTAGCTGAAGTAAAAATGTCTTCAGTCCCCACCGGAATACCTCTAATGAATGACCTGTTTTTAACCAATAAGGGAGTTTCATAGCTGTAGTGCCACGACAGAAAAGGCCCTGCTTCTCAACATCACCACTTTAATTTCCACTAACGTTAGCACCTGAAGCACAGTCCTTCAGATGACTTTAGGGAATGGGCCAGGATATACATTGTGCAAATCCCAAGAGATTCTGATAGCCTGCCTCCCTGGAATGACCAAAATAAGCCCAGCTGCTCTTTGGTGAGATTGCTGACCTCCTCATTCCAGACAGGGCCCCGTGGCTTTGCAAACTTTATTGCAGACAGTGAACTAACTGGTGCAGCCAGGCTTCACAAGCACCTGATACTTGGCAGGCACTTGGATAACTTGCAATAGAACAAACAGCTTGGTTGGTAGGAGATGCTGGCAACCCCACCTGTGCATCTCCCGGGCAGATGCTATCTCTTAGTTATATAAAAACCCTGCCTCTTTGTTAGCAGATAGGGGACCTCCTTCTTCCTACCCTCTTTGTTTCTTAACTCAGCTGGCCTACGGCTGAAACTCTGTGTGAAGAGGTACCTCTCTGACAGACAGAACAAAGCATTTCTTCACAAAGCATAACATGGATTTCTGTAATCCAATCCCACCAGATATGGGGGTGGCCACTGGTTTCCATGACTTGAGAATTAGAGAAATCACCATAATGGCTAATGCTACTATCAGATTCACAGCACAATCCTATTCATGTCTGGTTTAGTGGGACTCAAAAGGTAAGTGCATATAGAGTAATAGGCTTCTGAGTAGCACCTACAGAAGAGGGCTGTTGTCTTTATCACCCGCTTGAGGGCAACTGGTTTCCCACTGATGGAAACAGGATGCTGGACTAGATGGATCTTTGGTCTGGCCCATAAGACCTTTTGGTCGTATGTTCCCATACTTCAGTGATTTCCTGCTCTTGGATTGCAACCCTAAACACTACTAGGGAGCCATTCCCACTGAACAAAGTAGGACAATTCTTTTGAGCTAACATGCACAGAATTTCACTTTTTTCTCCTACTGCCTACCAGTCAGTTAGTTCCTGGTCTTCAGATGGCTGAAACTGGGTCCACTTTGCTTTTGAGCTTTTGCATACCTGTCATTTTACTCATTCTTTGGCGTTGCCTCTATAATTTCCTCTTCTCACGTATTGCCTGGTTAACTCCATATTGAAATACCCTTCAGCTTTACCCTTGCTTTTCCAAAACTTGACACTTTTCATAGCTCTCTTCCTGGTTTGTCTGGTTCATACTTTGCGGACTCCAATATGCACTCCACTGCTATAGAACAAGGAACAATCATTTCTGTTCCACAGGGTTGCAGAATCCATTCACTGTATGATAGTAAATAAATTTGCCCTATTATACAGAACATACTCTTAGAGCACAATCCTATCCTGGAGTTAGGCTGGCACACTTAGGCCAGCAATGTTTGGCTAGCACAAGGAACACTGTAAAGTATGTTTGGACCAATCTTGGAGTCAGAGAGGCCAGCACACAGATGTGCGCCATCCCCCTTGACTTCAAGAGTGGTCGAAACACGCTTTATGGTGGCCCTTGTGCCGGACAAACTGTGCTGGCCTAACTGTGTTGGCCTAATTCCACGTTAGGATTGTGCTCTTATAGTACTAGGTCTATGAAATGAAACTCTGATATCTGAGCAGGCCCGGAAAAGCCTGTAAGAGATGGCAGAAATTGAGACATTCCCTAAGTAAAAGAATGTTGAAGCGTTTATAGAAATCACTGAATAATCAGCACCTGCAAAAGCCTCTGAAGTGGTTTTTGAAAGAGAACAACAACAAAAACCATCAATGTGAATATTCTTTTGAAGTGTTTTCCTACATCCTCTAAGCAAGGAAGTCCGTATGCAGGGCAAACAAATGGATACACATGGGCTTGAATGTTCCATATTTCATAGGTTTTTTGATTTGCACAGCACAAGCCCTCCTTGAAAAATCTCCTGCCAGTAGCACCTTCTGCACAGAAAGGACAGTCATTAGCTCTCTCAGTTACCATTAAATGGAGCAAGAAAAGCCATCAAGGACTGAGTTTCTTTCTCAATTCTCCTACCCAGCTTCTTTCATAATTCACTACCAACCACCTGTCATTGAGGAAGTGTTTCCTTTAGATATAAAAAAAATTGCACAATTTGACACATTTTAGATAGCGCAAAGCAAGCATGTTTTCTTTCATAAACTGTATCGTATTATAGATCATTAAAATGGAATGATGCAAATAAAAAAACTACCTAATGCTATGAAGTTGATCAGCTGGATTCCACAATGAAGTTCACTAGTTCATGTCACCAAATGACTTGTCATTAGCATCTAACAAATCTAGTGTTCATGACGTGCCGTTAATTTTCATTCCATTTAGGAAAAATTCTGGACTTTAAAGCACTACCAGTATGATCTTTAATACAAAACAGAGTTGCATTGGACTTTAAATAAGTTAATTAAGTATTAAAATCAATCATGTGAAAGTCTTAATATTTAATATTGTTAGATTGTGTATCAAAGTGGTTTTATTATTTATTTACTCCAAACCTTCCCAGAATACTTCATTTTGCATCAGGGGGTCTGTATCTCACAAGATAAATGCATTTACAATGCCAAATAAATTATATATAAAAGCATTTGTCTTAATACACGTCATTCAATATTAAAAATCACCCATTGGTACCAACCTGAAACCTTAATCCATTTTTATCAACTGCACATTTGTATTATTCAAATGTGGTGTATTAAATAATTGTCTCCAGAGCCACAGTGCAGAACTACGTATCTAAGAGCAGTTATCATTGGAGTTTTAAAACAATGTCTGCAGATTTAACCCTGCACTATTTTATGTCTCACCAGCACTTAACAGAAAAGGTATAAACTCTGCAGTGACTTAAGTTGTCAGCTATGATGAAAGACTAAGCAAACAGTGCCCCAAAACATGAACCTAGCAGTTCTGTAATGTTTTTTACATGGGAAAAAAATCTATAAAATACTATATAAATTCAAGATAACATTTCAGCCTGTGGTTTAACACAGTGGTCTTCAAATGTTTCAAGCCACAACCCTAAGAAAAAGTATGAGACAGAGGGACACTGTCAATTCTGCTCCTCTTCTGGGACCCTATTTGCCCACTCCCCAACCCCATTATGCCCTCCCAGTATTTTTCACTATAGCCAATTTTCAACCACTATGCTGTGCCACATTGGTGTGCTGCAGAAGGTCTCCAAGTGTGCTGGGGAATTTGGGGAAGGGTTATTTATTAATAGGGCCATTGGTGGGGTAAGCCCCCCATTGGCAGCAGAATGTGCATTGGCAATTGCCAAAAAGCTGACGGTGTGCCTTGGCAATTTTAGCACCTTGCCAAAGTGCCATGAGATGAAAAAGGCTTGAAGATCTCTGTACAGAGAGAGAAGAAAAAGTTACCATCAAGCCTGGAACTAGTGAAAGCTATTTTAGCATAATTGCTAAGAACCTGAGCAAGACTGAGACACAAACTCCTGGTACCTTAAGGCAGCGGTTCTCAAACTTTTTAGAATGACAATCTATCCAGGACCCACTGGAAATGATGTTGTGGCCGGAAGTGCCATCATTGTGATGCCAGAGCAAACTTCTTTCCTGAGAATGCAGCAATGTGTTATTTCTCAGCCATTTTCCAAAAGCAGTGAATCAGAAAGGAAAAAATCCTATTTCCAATCTTGACCAAGCAAAATAAGCACATAGCCCTCCCTCTTTCCAGTGTCCTCTCCCCAAATTTACGATGATGGCTGTGTGAGGTTTTATGCTACCCACCTGAAACTGGCTCGTGTCTCCGACCCACAGTTTGAGAAACACTGCCTTAAGGGATACACCAGATGGCTCCCCCTTTACCTGGTAGTCCTTCAGTCCAGTGGTCTTCAGACATTTTTGTTCCAGTAAGTTACCATGACCCCACAACTGAAGCTTCATGATTTCATTGAGGTTATGTCCCCAAGGTTGAAGAACACTGCTCTAACATAACTAGCGTAATTAGTAACAGATGCGTGCGTTAGGTGGTGAACTGAGAGTCTACTCAGAAGAAGAACCTTCAATATTGTCACATTGTGTTCTACAGCTTGCTTTCCAGGATCTGCTCAGGACCAAAGTGTCATCCACCAGCCCATAACACCAGCCCATAACAACGCAGGAAGGATGTGTTTCCAATTCATTTGTTAGAAACCTTGACTAATCCACCATGGAAAAACAGAAGAGGGGATGTCTCTTTATTTCCCCATCTTATGGGGCCGACACAACGGGCAGTTTGGATTGCACCCTAAATGATTTACAAAAAGGTATTCTCATATTTGATCTATTCTTTTCTATCTTTATTTTCTCAAGAAACATATGTCCTTCTCCCATAATTGCAGGAAGAATATACTGTACCACCATTATTATTTAAGCAGATACTCAAATTTACCTGGATTTTTTTTTTTTTTTTTTTGTCTAAGCAGCAAATCACCAGGCATTGTGCATTTTTGGCTAGACGAGGCTTTGGGGAATTCTTGATAGCCCATGAGGGAACTTTAAAATGTGCGTCCACAGCTTGTGCATTGATTTTAAGAAGCGAATAGCTCTGGGAATGCATGATTCAGAGCAAGCATACACATCCTACAATGCTGGTTCAGATACTGAAGAGCTCTCCATAGCTTCTACCACAGGTATCAAATAGGCTCTTCTGAACTGATTTTCATGGGAGCTTTGCTTTGTTTTTTGTGCGCAACAAATGTAAGACAGAAATTTAATTTTTTTTCATTGAGCATTAAGAGGAGTTTAAGTATTATACCAGAACAACATCTGGCTTTATATTTTATACAAATTGTGTAGCACCTTGTGACTAATCTTTTAAGCCTGTTTTATTAAAAAACAAAAACAAGCGATATCAACAAGTGATATGCACAAATCTTCTTGATTGTTTTTCTTTCCTTTGTTTTTAAGAAATCTATCTTAATCTGATTTCTTCCCCTTCACTCGGACTACCAATTGCATTGTCGAAGGATGGCTTAACTATTACAATATGAGATTTCTGAATAGCCCCTGGCAGGACTTCACTCTGAGGTTCAAGGCTGAAGCAACTGGCAAAAGTCAAAGTTTGCTTAGAGCGACAGCATTATTTATAAGTGTTTATGAGTGCTCCATTTATGTCTAAATGCACTTCTTTATAGGGAGAAAAAGAGGCAAAACTGAATAACAGAACCAGCAGTAACAGAACAGGGAGTTCCTACTATAGCATTAATAAAAAATTAGTAAATTGCATAAGAACATAAGAAGAGCCTTGCTGGATCAGGCCAAAGGCCAATCTAGTCCAGCTTCCTGTATCTCACAGCGGCCCCACCAGGTGCCCCAGGGAGGCATGAGCCAACAAGATGCTTGCATCCTGTTGCCACTCCCTTGCACCCAGTACTCTGAAGTAGCCTACTACTAATGTAAGGATTGCATAATCCATCATTGCCTATAGACCATGATGGACTTTTCTTCCAGAAATCCGTCCAATCCCCTCTTAAAAGCATCTAGGCCAGATGCCATCACCACCTCCTGTGGCAAAGAGTTCCACAGATTAACTACACGCTGGGTAAAAACGTATTTCTTTTTATATGTTTTAACTCTCCCAACCCTCAGTTTTAGCAGATGCCCCCTGGTTCTGGTGTTTTGTGAGAGGGAAAAGAACATCCCTCTATCGACTTTATCCCTTACATGCATAATTTTGTATGTCTCAATCATGTCCCCCCTCAGGCACCTTTTTTCTAGGCTGAAGAGCCCCAAACACACCTCTTCATATGGGAGGTGCCCCAGCCCCGTAATCATTTTTGTCACTCTCTTCTGCACCTTTTCTAGCTCCACTATGTCCATTTTGAGGTGCGGTGACCAGAACTGTACACAATATTCCAGATGTGGCCTTACCATCGATTGGTACAATGGCATGATAATATTGGCTGTTTTATTCTCAACCTCTTTTTTAATTACCCCAAGCATGGAATTGGCCTTCTTAATTGCTGCACACACCGGGTCAATACCTTCATTGAATTGTCCACCAGCACCCCAAGATCTCTCTCTTGAGCTGTCATAGACAGCTCAGAACCCATTAGCCTATAGGTGAAGTTTTGGTTTTTTGCCCCAGTGTGCATCACTTAACTCTTGTTTATGTTGAAACGCATCTGCCATTTGGCTGCCCATTCCCCCAACTTGGTGATATCCTTCTGGAGCTCTTAACAATCCCTTCTGGTTTTCACCACCCGGAAAAGTTTTGTGTCATCTGCAAACTTGGCCACCTCGCTGCTTATCCCTGTCTCCAAGTCATTTATGAACAAGTTGAAAAGCACCGGCCCCAAGACAGATCCCTTTACTCTGCATACTTTAAAAATTTAAGGAAAAGGTTTCCTCCTGACCGAATGGTCTCGTCGTGACAGACTGTAGGGAGCAGTGCTCATTTCCGTTTCTAAGGCGTTTGTCCAAGGTCAAGTTACGTGTTCATGTGGTCAGCATGACTATACGCCAAGGCACACGGAATGCTGTTACCTTCCCACCAAAGTGGTACCTATTTATCTACTCGCATTTTTACATGCTTTTGAACTGCTAGGTAGGCAGGAGCTAAGACAAGTGACGGGAGCTCACTCTGTCACGTGGTCTTGAACTGCCAACCTTCCAATCAGCAACTTCAGCAGCAGTGCTTTAACCTGCAGCGCAACCACGTCCCTAGAAATAGCTTAAATCATAGTCCAATCCTATGCAATTCTACTCAGAAGTAAATCCCATTTGGGTCAATGGGTCTTACTTCTGGGTAAATGTGGATAGGATTGCCGCCTGAGTGATCTTAAATGTTGCTTATTCAATAAATATGTAGCTACGTAAGCTTTCTAAACTACTGAACGTATATTTATACATATCCTGCTTTTCTACCCAAGGGGCACCCGAAGCAGCTTAGAAACATAAAAACCATACTAAAAACTATATATAATGATTAAAATAATCATAATATGTATTATATAATATTTATACTGATATTTCTGTAGGGTTTTTTAACAAAAAAAAGTGGGTTAAAATGCGGGTGATGACTAATAGTATAAAGAAGAGCTGGGACAATTGAAAGTTGAGAAGCTGCAGTGCAAAACCCTGTCTCAACCCTATGCCCCCCACCCCAGGGTATATACAGCTGCACTATATATTTTATGTATGTATATTTGCACTATACAGCTGGGCCTCTATTATTGTTGTTTTAAACAAGGCTCTACGCACTCTGAAAAGATTATCACCATTAATCTTTCCATCACTCCTGCAGGGCTCAGCTAGAGAGACTTTAAGGAGAAATCTGGTTATTCAAGCATGCCCCGATATCCACTGGGGTTCTGATCCAGATCCCACTGTGCATACCTGAAATCATGGATACTGGGAACACCTTTTTAAAGATAGTGGAACATCAGTGGTTTTGCTGCAACAAGGTTAAAAAAAGAGATTTGCTCAATGTTCCTCTATCTTTTTAATAGGTATCACAGTATCCGTGGTATCTGTGGATAACTGAAACAATGGATACCAAATCAGTGGATACTGGGGCACTCCTGTATTAAAATCTTGGAAGCCATTTTACAGTGCCATAACACACAAGTCAAAGGAAGGAGTTTCTGTCTTAGTCTTTGGTAGAGAGTGAACTCAGTTAAACTCACCAGGTGGAGAAACTTTCGATACTCTTGGTCCTTGTCTCAAAGAAATGAGTAGTACAAAGCTTCATACTCTTCTTCAGCTTGGATTAAGATAGAAGCCAAAGAAGAATTCATGGCTCCCCTCCCCCACCAGCCTCTATCATGAACCTTAAATTAACACATACTGTTAAAGCAAATTCTAAAAATGCATGAACATGCTTTACTGGGACTTCACACACCAGCTAAGTCTGCCTCCTTGGCTTGGTTAACATATCTTGAGTAGGAAAGTCTTTCTAAATGTCAACCCTCAGCATTAGAAAATTATACAGAAGGAGCAGGAAACGGGGTTTACAGTGCATATAAATATGATAGTGTATTAGCCTGCATTTAATTACCAGTTCAAACAACAACCTGATCTAACCTTTGACAAGTAAAATAAATGTTCTGAATAATTTAACCAAAGCAAACATTTGCTGTTAATGCTGCCTAATTATAGTAAGAGTTGGAGAGAGAGAGAGAAAATGAGTGAAATGATAATTTATACACTTGTGCTGCAGTTGTCACAACTATTTCTTGAAGCTCTTGAATTTTTTCCCCCTTGTGCTGTTTGTATTAAACAACAATTTGGAGACATGCTTTCCTTTCTTTTTCTGTATGATATATATTGTTCTGAATTGCATAGAGGAGAACCAAGAAAGTAGGTTAAGATTATTGGTTCCTAAAAATCTTACTTTCCTTGTTAATTAAGGAATCAATGCTAGCCCTCATTTCACTATAATTAATTACTAAAAGGTCAGTAACGTATTTTACCAAATAATTTAGGGAACATATAGTGGGTAGTGCTCCAATACTCTGCTGCTCCTCAAGACTAAAAAAAGCAGATTAGATCATGCAAAACGAACAAATGCATGAAAAAGGACTCGAGTTGTATTATTTAACCGGGTCACAGACTGCTACCTGCATCAAGGTTTTACTTCTAAGTACAGAGTACACAGCTCCTCCAAAAACTATACAACTCAGTTTTCAGACTGGAATTTGGAAACATAGCCATTTGACTATACTGCCATGAGGCTTGGACACACTTCTACAGGGTTCACGTGGACTATGCATGTGGACTATGCAGAAGTGGCACCATCAAAAGCTGAATTTCCCAATGTTCTGATTTACCTTCAGATTCATTTCTTCTTCTCCATCTCCAAATTGACCAGACAACTGGAACTCTCTGAACATGATCACTTCCCAGACCTGGACATTCTGGAGATGTAAGTGAAATTGGATTTATTTCCTGCCTAATCTTGTCCAGCTTGACCTACAACAGAGTCCAAGTGATGGTACCATATCTAAAAATAACAATATGAAAATGTAGGATTCTAAAATGTTGCTCCAATCCAGAAAATCATGATTACAAGTCTTGATCTTACTGGAAAACTTACAGTGCAATCCTATGTTGGCTCAGAAGATAATGATACTACTGGGTAAGTATGCATAAGATTGCAGGTTTAGTATACAGTGGGCTCATGTTATCCACAGATTTGGTATCCGCAGATACCAAACCTACAGAGGCACCCATTTAAAGACCTCCCAGACATGACTGGAGCTGAGCTCTGGTTGCATCTGGGAGGCTTTATGAAGCCTGTACAGGCCTGGTGTAGCCTCTGTGGTCCTCTGAACGAAGCTTGGAGCATTTTCCGAGGAACTTCCAGTTTCAGGGGAAAACATCTCGTTTTCAGTAAGGATGAAAGGAGCCCAAATCCACAAAGTCAAACATCCACAGATTTCAGCATCCATGGGGATTCCAGAAATGAAACCCATGCAGATATCAAGGGCCGCCCACAATTTTATCTGGATACGAGCCTGAAGACAAAAAATGTTTTTTATACATTGAACATACTTTTTCAAAGTTGCTGTACAAAGAGATCTATATTTTTTCATCAAATTACAACACATTTAGGGAGCAATCCTAACTTGGAGTTAGGCCGGCACAGTTATGCCAGCAAAGTTTGGCCAGCACAAGGGACACCGTAAAGTATATTTGGACCACTCTCGGAGTCAGAGAGGCCAGTACTCAGATGTGAGTCATCCTCCCTGACTCAGAGGGTGGCCCAAACGCGTTTTCACAGTGGTGCTTGTGCCAGCCAAACTTTGCTGGCCCAACTGTGCCGGCCTAACTCCAGATTAGGATTGCAGCCTTAATCTCAACTCCAACATTCTTAGTGTAGACTTGGAGGAGGCAAGCCTTGGTCTTGCTTTAAAGTTCAACTTGATAGGAAATTTCTAATTTGCACTTACTCAAATGAACATATGTAAATTACCCACAGCCAGTTTCCTTAACAGATACAACTGCAAGTAATTTGCACTGGCCTTCTTTTTTAAAAAAATGAGGAGGAAGATGGATCTCCAAAAGAAGGCAAGGGTGGGTTTCATTTTCCACAGTACTACATACTCCTAACATCAACTGAACATGACCCATGAGATCTGCATAGTTCTGAAAACCAAGTCATGTGCCATCTACACAGCCAGAATTATCACTCCTGACTGGCTGCCAACTGATAAAAAATAATGCACACTTTGAGAGCTAGCAAGTGGAAGAACAGAATCCAGACTATCAAAAAATAGAAAGGAAGCTATATTTGGAATGATACCCAGTTTCTAGACTTGACAATGGGAGTTTTTTTTTTTTAAAGTCACTTTGTTAATCTTCACAGCCAAAAGCAACATATTAAGTTTTTCTGAGTCTATCCAGTTCTCATGCAAAGTAGTTTCAATACTCTAACATTAATTTATGTACATATATATTAATGAAGCGGACATGTTAATCCCCTAGTGTTTATGTCTGTGAGGCATCTTAGCTCTTACTTCCTTCACTGTCACTCTTGTGTAAGTAACACACTGTGGCAAGATATGAATAGTTCATAGCTCCAGCAATGAATGAATGAATGATGGCCTAAACCCTGAGTAGCATTTAAGGGTTGTGTTTCTTTCCTGATCAGATGCTGCATACAAATGCCTTTCTTGACATGCACACTTGTCAACCAACTTGAATTAAAAACACACTTCAGCGAAAGATCATTGCAGGAATATCTACAAGCTCAATTTCTTCTTAAATACATGGCAATTCTTCTTCCACTTTATGCCAAAGACAAGGTTGAGAGAGTGGGGGTGGATGTGATAGGGAAATCAAGTTCGTAGAAGGACTCAAAAGGTTTCCAGTGCACCTCTTAAAACCAAGGTCTAACATATGGAAACACCTTAAGGCATAAACAGGTTGCTTTTTGCTTCCCATGACTTGGTTGAATGTAGATTGGCCTCCGGGAAAATTATGATGGAAACCTCAGCTGAGTAAAAATTTCTTCTTCTTTTTCTCTCTCACGTACGTTTCAGTTTTTAATTGCATTTAAAAAAGGGGATAATTTTTCAAAATGATCTAGGATAGACCTTGATGATATTATGTTAGAACTACTTCCAAACCAAGAAGGGCAGCTTGTGCTGAAC
Organism: Lerista edwardsae; assembly: GCA_029204185.1. NCBI lineage: Eukaryota > Metazoa > Chordata > Lepidosauria > Squamata > Scincidae > Lerista > Lerista edwardsae. The sequence continues at coordinate 7,740,449 of JAJKFI010000009.1, read as the reverse complement.
CAGACAGAAAGCAAATTAAATTTCTTGCGATTATCACTGTAGTGTAAGCAAAACAAGAAAGAAAAATAATTCAAGTCAGTAGCAGCACAGCTTTAGTGACCTTAGCCATCAGGTTTGAAGTGAAAACGATATGCATTCTGACTGGGCAACATCCAATGAAAGCTATTTTATTTCTTTGCATATGACTTTTAAACAAATAGGCCTGTATCTTAAATTCATGTAGTCATGATTAAAAAGTTCATCAATACTAAGTTTCACTGCTTTCCTTAGTCATGACCAACAAAACTTTGGACACATCTCATAGTTCTCAAAGCAATGGACATATGAAGGAATTAATTCCCTGTCCCAAAGAGGCTCAGAACCTAGAAAGAAACATAAGACGACAACAGCGGAAGGGGAAGGAAATGGAAGCAAAGACAAACAAGAAAGAATATGCCGTTATTTCAATGCCATACAGTTAAGCTTGATACAGAATGATGCAAAGACTTCATAAATAGTCACTCCTCACAGGATAAGAGTTCATCAAGTTGCCCTCTCTCCCCACTGATGTTACTTCCAGAACTACTAAGGCAAGCGGGTTCCTTCTACTCACTGCTCCAACCCTCTCCCAACCAGAATCACAAAGCTTCTTCCCTAATGAAACCACCTTGAACCCGCAAGGCGTTTCACTTTCTGATTGGTACCTGGTTCCCTTGGCTATCAGGGAAACAGATAACATTCCTCACTCTTCCTAATTAGTTCCTTTCTCATCAGCTCCAGCTGTGGAGAGGCCTTTACACTTCCTCTTGCCTAACCCAATCCTCTTTCTCTCTCACTTCCTTGTTCATGCAAACCAAATCAGTTACATCCAAATCAGAAAACAATGGCTGAGTGCCCACCAAAACTGAATTGGAAGCCCTGGTTTAAAAGAGGTTTCTAGTTTGGAAGTTAACGGCAAACTATAGCTAATGCAAACCAGAAGGAAACTGTAATCTGAGAGAGAAGGAAGAGATGTGCAAACCGCTGGCATGAAGAGTCAATCAATTGTTTACTATAGTATTCCATCACTGTTTCCTGGAACTCTAAATTCTAAAGGAACACATCTACAAATAATGATTAATGCTTAAACAACAACAACCTTCATTTTTTTCCATATACAATCTATAATAGATTTATAGATTTTAGCAGAAGTTTTAGCAGTAGACTTGATATCCAAAGCATTTGATGGTTCTTTGTTACAAAGAACCATCAAATGCTTTGGATATCAAGTCTACTGCTAAAACTTGCAGCACTGTTTTCTAAATTTGTAGTATGCGCACATCTGCAAACCTCAAGGAGTATCACTTCATTATCCCTACACACGATGCTATTTTCCCCCCACAAAACACCTCAAAATGCTGTTAGACTAACATGCTTGATTTATAACACCTTACGTTTCATTGCAGTATTTAACTAAGGTAAAATAAAATGCCAGAAAAAATGAAAACCCCATTATTTCAGGTAAGGTGTTTTAATTAGTAAGCTTTAAAAAAATCCTTTAATTTGTACTATGTACTATGATGACTAAGAGAAAAAGGTTTTATTAAGCAACAACACTATGAGCTATTTGTCAATGGTTCAGGCAATTCTGACCCAAAGCTGAGCACTTTTACCAGTGAAATCCATGATAAATGCATTAATTTATTAATGCATTTCTTGGATTATCTATGAAATGTTTATCTATGAAATGTAAGAAAATTAATCCAGATTGGATTGGTGTCTAAATCCAGGTGTTCAGCAGTGCCATAGTGGCTGCCTGCAACAGTGCTGAGACAGCAGCAAGCAGCAAAACATGCCTCCCTCTCCCAGAGGGGAATGTGAACTGGCGGCTGGGAGGGCTGTATTCAGAGTGAAAAGTTTACAGCAGGGTCAAAGGACTCCATGCCCCTGTGGACAGTGGTGTCATCACTTTACTGCAGTACTCCTAAACCAGAGGACTGATTCAGTCATTCTGGATTAGATCTAAATTCAGAATGGTCTAGAGCATGGGTGTCAAACATAAGGCCTCCAGGCCTCAGAAGCCATTTATCCAGCCCCTGTTATAATCTCTCTCTCTCAAACTCATATCTTGAGATATGAACTCATATCTTGAAAATATGAACAAGATTTGCACATTTTCTCTTCTGTCATTTGCAGCCAATGAGCTCCTGGATGAGAACATGGAGCTTATTTCTGCCCATCATCTACTTAATGATGTCACTTTCTGATTAATGATGTCATCCCCATCACTAGGGGGGGGTGAGGCAGCCCTGGGTGATACCAAGGGGGCGTGCCACAAAAGAAGGGGAACTAGAAATTCCCTAGCTAAGCTAGCCCAGGTTTACTGAGCAGGAAGACTGGGGCTCTGCATCGGGAAGGACTCAAACTGGGAGGCAGGGTCTGTTGGGTAGACCCTGGAAGCCTGGAAGACTTGTGCTTTTCCGCCCATCACCGCCTTACATCTGTTTTGCACTGGGTGACACCAGCCCTAGTACCGCCTAGTACCGCCAGTACTACACCAAAGCGCCTCACAAAGCTACATACAAACCCAACAGGCAAATATATACGTTTAACACAATGGGCCCTCGGTATCAGTGGGGGATCTGTTCCCGGACCCCTTGTGGAATCTGCAGGGCCTGAAAAGTTGAAAGAATCTGTCCGAAAACTCCAAGAGGCCTTCTGCCCCCACACCTGTGGAGGCCTGCTCAAGCCTTCTGACAACTAATTCTGGTTTTTCACAGTACCTCAGAAGATCTTCTGGAGTCTTCTGAAAGGTACTTCCAGGTGGATAAAAAATCAGAAGTGCCTGTCAAAGCACTCTGGGAGGGCTTTCTGAGGCCCATGGAAGCCACATCTCAGAACACCTGCCAGGCACAACAGGAAAGTACTTCAGGTCGCATCTGGGAGATAATGGAAGGCCCTCTAGCACAGTGCCAAACCTTTGGATAAGGTGGGCCCACTGTATACCTTTAACACTTAACAGGTTACTGAGTTTAGTTTTTCAAACCATTTCAGAGTTAGTATTACAGAAAGGTCCCATCTTTGCAGAACATGCCAAATAGCCACATTAAATCAATATGACAAACTGGCACAAAGCCACACAAAGATACTCACAAACATACCCATTAAACAGTACCCAGGGTGCACCTTAACTACTCCAGCATTATTGTTCCCAAACATCACTCTGTTTTGGAACCAAACCTTTTGAATAATGATAGAGCACAGAGAAAGAACATGGCCAAAAAGGATGGAAGAGTCCACATGATAGTTCAGTTCTTGAATTCTTTCGCTACACAACTTTAAAACTGCATTTCCCTTTCACTAAAGAATGACTGTGTGTAACATATGGATTTTCAGCAAATTCCTATATTCTATTATAATTGTAATCACAATTATGGTAGAAGAATTAAAACACACGCGCACAAACACACACCAATTTTTCAACAGAGCTCTGAAACTCCAATTAAATATAAATGTAAAAATAAGGTATCAAGATATAAAACGTATCCTATTCATTACTTTTTCCTGGAACACTCTCTCTTTTAGTGTTCCCTTTCAACTACACTCAGCAGCACTCTTCAGCTTAAACCAAAAAACAAAAACAAATTTGCACCTGATGTGCTACATTAAGCCTGAAAGCACAAGATTCACACCTATAAAAATATGGAGGCAATGGGAATTTTCATGGACATTTTACACATTTATTAATATCATCAGTTCCATCATGTCCCAGGGAAAACATCTTATTAGTGCTACAATTAAATGATTCAGCAACCATCCACACTATCTTTGCCTTTTAACAGTTCCAATCAGTAGCAGATCTAGGTGTAATCAACAGCAGCAGGGGGTTTTAAGAAGCAAAACAAAACAAAAACAGTAGGGTTCTTTACTAGTATACTGTATGTGATAACAAGGAGACATATTTTATTCTACCTTAATTCCAAATGGAACTTTGCAAGTCTTGTAATATACTTCACAAAAAGCGTTTTAATTTCTTAGCACCAAGGCTAAAATACCAAAAGTTTAAAAAGCCCACATTTTAAAAAATATGCATAAGGTTCCCCTCCCTTTTCTCGGTAGCCTGTTATTTCATTGTTTATGTTTAGAAGACAATGTTGAGCTGCTCTACCCTCAAATGATGGCAGGACCTGTTCACAAGTAGGTGAGTGTTGCTTGCTAGCTAGGTGCATTAAATGCTGAACACAGGCATGCTGGGGTTCCATTCCGTACCTCCCACCTCCCGGATAGCTGAAATCATGGCTACTGGGGACAAGTTTTTCAAGATAAAAAAAAAAAGATTTGCTTAATGTTTCCCTATCTTTTTAATAGGCATCCCAGTGTCCATGGTATCGGTGGATAATTGAAACTGTGGATACCAAATCAGCGGATACCTCGGCATGCCTTCAGCTTGTCCTAGAATGATGCAAGAAAAATAGCAGAGTGACACTGTGTCATCTCTGTCCCCTACTTCCACGGGGAAGAGGTCCACCACCAGGGGATTTGCAAAACCAAGTGACATATCAGATGTGACACATAGATGGAACTCTCAAACACTTCTGCTTTATTTGGTTTCTAAATGATCAACAGAAACAAACAGGCAGGGGTTGCCCATCCTCCCATCAGGATCAGACGATGAGGGGTAATTTTGCTATTTTCCTTGCATTTGCCTTCACAGCTAGAGATGGAGACATGCCATCTAAAATGCACCCTATGCCACCTGTTGCACCACCAGGATGCCCCAAGTCCCTCTCTGAGATAGGGCCCAGGTCCCTGAGGCCCAACCCTCAGGGTGGTAGCGGCTGAGGGCGTATCCCCACTCTGCCTAGGCCTCTGGGCCCTGCCTGCCTTCACCTCCTCTAGGCCTGCCACAGCCCTCCTGGAAGCCTCAATCTTTCCTTATTAACTCCTTTCCTCCTCTCTCTTCCCCTGCTCCAGGGTCCCTCACAGCTTCCCACTGTCCTCTTCTGTTTCTCTCACTTCCTATCTCTCTTTTGTTCATTCCCCTCTATCTGATCCACTTTCTCTCTGCCTCCCTCCTTCCTTAGTCCCTGCCCTTCTGTTCTTTCCCTCTTTACAGACTGGGTCCTGCAACATTCACATTCAACCAGGCG
>JAJKFI010000009.1:7720341-7730341 GCA_029204185.1 Lerista edwardsae | reverse complement strand
AATGCTGGGCCATGGTGGGCCAACTGGTTCTAGAGTAGGTGCAAAAGTACCTTATGGTGTGTTTGCAACACTCTGAGCCAGTGCAGGATGGCCACAGTGGCTCAACAGAGTGTACGGATTGAGCTATAAGTCAGCGATTTTCAATCAGTGCGCCATGCCTAGTTCACAGGTGTGGTTCACAGGGAGTTGGGGGAGAGTAATTCATTAATAGAGCCATTGGGGAATGCGAGCCCCTTGCTGGCAGTACATTGTACCTTGTCAATTTAAAAAAATCTGATGGTGTGCCTTGACAATTTTAATGTTTTATCAGTACGCCATGAGATGAAGAATATTGAAAATAGCTAGAACAGTAGATCTGTTAGTAAAGCTCTTCCCAATACTGAATATCTGAACAGAAAAAGTTTCATCTGCAGATTCTTGCCTACTATGCATTGTTAAAATGCACAGGAGTCCTGCAGACCAATATGGCTGCCCTGTTTATGTTCTGCCTAGCTACTAACCGAATTTCAGTTTTCCCAGATTGAACATTTAAATATCTTGAGATTCCTAGGGAAAAATTATCAGCATCTAAGCCATTAAGCTGGGAGAGCATGTTGTATTGTTGGTTCAGTGGCGGTGTTCATGCTTTGTATATAAAAGGCCCTCATGGGCATCACTACTACTTAAAAGAACACATGTACCCATGCTATTAATGACCTTTGTCTCAGACTGTAGAAAGCAGCTGCCGGTCAAGGACAAGATAATACCACTGGTCTGGTTGCATATAGACCAGTGTATAGGCATTATGGTTGCATATAGATTCAACTATATAGGCATTATGAATTATGAGTATAGGCTTGTGAATTTGAACTGAATGCCTTCCAAGGCCCAGAAAGGATCTATATTAATGTTATAATATTAATGGGTTCAGAGGGTGGGGGTAGCCCAAATATGTTCCTTAGGGTCTTCACCGTCTGAATGCTATTCACTGTAAAATGCCATTGTTTTCATTATAGGTAGACACCAACCAGACCTGAAATCAATTTACATTTGATATGAAATACATAAAAGTTCATGATCTTAACCTATTGTTCTACCAGTTGCACCTGACCAACACATCATACTTACAGACTGATGGGGAGGGGTGAAAGAGGGAACGTCATACCTCTCTTATTTTAAGATTCTTGTGCTGAATTTTGTTGTTGTTGTTTTGTTGTCCTTAGCAGAAAGGTCAATTATTGAATGGACAATATTACTGATGCCATCTGTATTCATAGGATATTGGCCCTTCAACTCATTGTATACAAAACTTCCTCCTCTCAAGGAAGAAAATTGTGTGGTTCTCTGTATATTTTTGTGGACCAATCCATTTTTACAGCAAACTATAGTCTTAACTTGTATATAGTTTGCTGTAAAAATGGATTGGTCCTCAAGAATATACAGAGTACACTGAATCGGAAGATATTTCTTCAGTGGAGAAAGCCTTTCTGCAACAGGTGAAGCGTCTCTGGATCCAAGCCTATATTTGAATGCTGAGATTGACTAAGAGGAAAAATAAAAACTTTTCTAGTTCTGAACTCTTTGACCCAATCTGGGAACCCCAAATAGCAGACTGTTCTGAATTTCTTTTCACTGTTACACATTTGGGTGTCTGCTGGCTTCTGACAAAACAAGAAAACAACTTTAAATAAATGAAAGTTCTAGCAGAAGGAACAGTGGACACAAGGCACAATCCTAACCTGGAGTTAAGCCAGCACAGTTAGACCAGCACTGTTTGGCTGGCACAAGGGACACTGTAAAGCGCGTTTGCACCACTCTGAATCAGAGAGGCCAGCACACAGACGTGCACCACCCTCCCTGACTTCAAGAGTGGTCCAAACGTGCTTTACGGTGACCCACTTTCGAACTGATGTCAGGGTCACAGAAAGATAGGACCAGACATCTTGGAAGCTGCAGACCTTACTCTTGCTGTATTTTCCTTTTGAGCATGTTAACAGTTTGAATTTTCAAGTTAGGGCTTCTTTCAATTTTGTTTTTAGTTCAGTGCTTTTACGTAATATTTTTTACTGATCTTGCTTTCTGTCAGGAATGTGATTCATGGTTGTGCAATTGCTGCAGTCCAAGAATGCCAGTTTACATTGCAACAGTGACATCTGGTTATGTCACAGTGATGGCACTTCCTGCTTTATGACATCACTTCTGGTGAGCCCTGACATGACTGCCATTCTAAAAACTGGATCTTGGTTACAAAGATTTGAGAACCACTGTTCTAGTACAGTGGTTCTCAAACTTTTTTAGCACTGGGACCCACTTTTTAAAATGACACTCTTTATCACAATGATTCCCAATTTTTTTTCTTCGACTGATGGCTCCCTTGACCTACAGGGCCGTTGACCATGGCTCCCCATTAGGGCTATAATGCTATATGTTGTATAGGGCAGCAGGTTTTTCATGAGAATTCCACAGCTCCTCAGGATGGTTACTGCAACTCCCACTGCTCTATTGGGTCCCACCTACCTTTTAAAAAGTGATCTTTAAATAAGAAATAATATTTTATTTATTTATTTGCAAGTAATATTGTTTGCACAAAACTCTATCCATTTCTTGTAATGAGGCAGCCCTAATGAATATCCTCAGTTACGTGACTCAGCCTTCATCTGCCCTACAATCTATAATTGACAAACTTGGGGCAAAAAAAAGCACATCAGAAAAAGGACATTTATCTCCCTATTTTTACTCAAGTTTTCAACCTGCACAGGCTACTCTTTGCAAACTATTGGAACTTGCAGGGCAGTTAGCAGCTTTCTGATTTTTGAATAGCCTCACGGGGTTTGAGGGAATTAGTAAGATGCAGGGTGATCTTTCTATTGCCCATGTTTTCACTGGAAGGTCTGTGGGGCCCACAAGAAATTGGATCTCGACCCACAATTTGAGAAATGCTGCTCTAGTAGAAGGGGTTAAGCTACTAAATGAATCAAGGTATGCAAGGGGAGTGCAGGCTGGTTCTGTGTGCATGTATTTGTAGATGCCTTGGGTAACTTCGGGGAGAAAGACAGGGTAAAAATACTGTAAATAAAATAAATAGATTTGCATGTCTGCCAAGCCTGGAATTGGAGTGGTGGTTGGCTATGTGTCTGAGCATTGGTCTGGGAGCAGGCTGTTTGTGTAATTATGTGTGCAGAGGGAGTTTTGTTACCTGCCTCCCAATTCTTAGAGAGTGTGTTTTCATAAGCTGGCCCTGAGGCAGAGGGGATACAGTCTATTTGTTAGGCAGATCTGGCATACAGCAGGTTTGCGTGCCAGATATGAGTCCTGACACTGAGGAAGCTAAACCTACGGCTCACTCCTTGGTATGTCTACTCAGAAGTAAGTCACATTGTGTTCAATGGGGTTTACTCCCAGGAAAGTGTGTGTAGGATTGCAGCCTTAGAGCCCTATTCTGAACTCTGTAGCAGCAGTGGTACAAGCATACCACTGGCTCTGGGCGTTGCGAACATGCCATAAAGCACTCGGAGAGCAGGGAGCAGTGGTGCAAATTCTCCCTTACCCCGAGACCTCTGGTGGTATCCCAGCACCTACAGAATCCAGCAGAAGCCATTTTTCCACCACTGAAACTATGAGCTCTGGGAACTAGGATTGTTGTCTTAGTGGCCCTCACAAATGTTGACTTTGTCTCAATGCCCTCTATTTTTTTTAAAAGCATCCCTTTGAAGAATCAAATGTGTGATAAGAGCAGGGCAACGATAAGGCAGACGGTTCACTTTTTGCTTGCGGGTGAAAAGTGGATTGCATCCATTGTGGGCTGGATGGTGGCATATTCAGGACAAAGGCACCCAGAATCTGCCACATTCTTACTCCTCCTTCCATAACCTGTTGCTGATGTAACTCACATCTCCTAGCTTCATGGATGGGCTGCCCCTGCCCAAGTTAAACCATTTTATAATTGCTTTATAATAACTGAGTCACATGCTAGAAACAGACTGATCAGCCAGTCAACAAAATGCTACGCAGCTGAGTTAAACGTGTAAGTCTCACACACCTCACGTCTGTCAATAGGTTTACTCAACAATTCCGTTTAACGCAGCACGTACCGTACCTTGAGAGCGGCAGTGATAAAAAGCAGAAAAAGATTATACTCTATATTAGGCTCGTGCAGCAAAGTTACAGGCTCTGGGGGTGAGGGGGTAGGAGAATGGAGAAAAGTAAATGAGTAACAGTATCAAGCATCTGTTGCTGTAGTATATGTATAAAAATGTATAAAATCAGTGCCAGAATGAGGCAATTTTGTAGATCAACTCTTTGTCGAGTCGCCCACTAAACTAAGTCTTGAAATTACAGCATTCAGTGTGGCCATCTGTTTATTTTCACTAACAAAACTCTGACCGTATCTTCAAGAGAAAAACTGTCAATATTTTTAAACACTAATATTGCTACTAATCAGTCCTCATATCTTTTTTTCCTTAATTTAGAAAACAAAAAGATCTACATAGCTGAACCTAAACAACCTCAAAAGTAAATACGCATTTCCCTCAAAGACAAGAAATGTACAAGTTGACTGCAGACACCCATTTGAGAATATATGGTTGCCCTACAGTAGGAAGGTTCTTCCTGGACATGTTGACGGGGAACTTGTACTGAAGAACACACTTAGGACAGGGTTTGTTAGCTTCCACTTGGTGGCAAACAAGTACCTACGACCCAGTTTACTTTCTGCTGTGTTTTTCATTCAACATTGTTGTCAATTTGTGTGGTATGGCCACAATCACAGCCATAGCAGCTTTGTTGATTTCTTAATACTGCTATAATAAAGATTCACAGGCGCTCAATGCCACCGTTTACATGACTAGACCAGTGTTTCTCAAACTATGGGTTAGGACCCACTAGGTAGGTTGTGAGCCAATTTCAGGTGGTTCCCCATTCATTTCAATGTGTATTTTATTTTCAATATATTAGACTTGATGCTACCATAGTATATGCCTGCATTTGGGGAAATATTACAGATCTGTACTTCTAACTATGTATATACTTTTAATAATGATAGTCAGTGGGGCTTATTCCTAGGTAAGTATGGATAGAATTGCAGCTTTTGGGATGTTTGGGGAATTTTTTCTAAACAAATCAGGAGCTGCTTGGGAGGGTTAGTAGCGTTCTTTATTTTAAATAAATTTTTATACTTATTGTAAACTTTAAATTTACTTAATTGATTTGGTTTGATTTTGTTGTATGGGGGTGTTACAAATTTTTCCTGCTTGATGATGTCACTTCCAGCCATGACATCACTTCTGGTGGGTCCCAACAGATTAACATTCTAAGAAGTGGGTTCTGATGCTAAAACATTTTGGAACAACTGGACTACACTATTCCTAAGACTGAACAGCAAAACACACCTGAACCTTCATTTGGATAGTCAATGTTTATCTGAGCCGGTCTTAAGATTTCAGACTAAACTTAATGAACTTCTTCAGCTGAAAATAATTTGAACCGGAGTCACCTACGTGCAAATTCAGTACCTAACTTTTGCACCACTCTAGAAGACAAAGGTCAAGTCGTCTTGAGCTCAGGGTAGTGTTGTGGCTATGACTAATGGCATATTGGGACTTTCCTGGTTTGAACCTTCCAATACTATGAACTTACCATGAGGCCTTAGACGAACTGCTCCTCCTTAGCCTCAGTTCCCAAGTAGCAATATGGGGATAATGCTTACCTTACAGGCAGTGGTGTCATCCAAATGATTTAGGAACAGGTACTCACTTTTGATTGGCACTTGTTGGGGTCCGACCACTGGAAGTGACATAATAAGCCGGAAGTGATGTCTTGGCAGGAAGTAAGGTCAGGGCTGGAAGTGAGGTCATGACAGGAAGTGAGGTCATAGCTGGAAGTGAGGTCATGATGGTTGCCATAGATGTGATCATGTTTGTAATAACTTCAGCTTGTGGTTGGTGTTGATTTAACTTCTATTGCTTTGCTTTCTATAGATGTGTATAGACATATTTTGCTTCGACTGTTCCCTGGTTAAATAGCAGGCTAGACTGTACTAGATTGTGAGCCCTTTTTATTTGGGACAGGGAGCCATTTAACTTTAATGTGAAATGCAAGGAGCCGGCCAGGAGCAGGAGAGGGAACGGGCGACCAAAAAAAGACCATGTGGGGGCTGGGGGGAGGCTTCAGGAGGAACCGGGACACTGGATCTGTGCGGCTGGAGGGAGCAGGAGCCACAGGCAGCCTACCTTCTCACGCTTGCTGCCTTATTTCCGGGTCTCCCTCGCTGCTGCTGCTGCCGCCGCTGCTGCTGCTGCCGCCTCCGGTCCTCTCGCTCCACTGCTGCTGCCACCCCACACTGCCTACCTGCTTGCCTCCTCACAGAAAGTGCAGGCAACGGCTGCGGGCATGTAGTATGCATGCGCAGCTGCTGAGCCAACCAGCCGACAGGGCCAGCTTCGAGTGGGCGGGGCCAGCTCAACTTCTAGGAACCGGTACTCACGTAGTGGTGCTTAGTGGGTGCATGACATCACTGCTTACAGGGTTGTTGTAAGGATCATCTTACAACAAGCTTCACGTTCATCAATACACATGAATCACTTTGCGCACCCAGGAAGTGCTATACAAATGTTGAGTATGAAGCATCTCTGAAGGACACAAGTTCTGAAATAAACTATAACCTGTCTTTGAAAACGAGTACTCACTTACTTACTTGGATGAGAATGCCGCTGATTTCTATGGAACCTGTTCTTAAGTATATACTCAGGGATCAGTGCTTATGTAACTTGGTTTCTGTGCTTTCCCTGGACCCTACAGAACAACAATCAACATGTGTGCTATGCTTCGAAGTTCTTATTCAGGAGAATAACCTGACTAAAACAGACCACACACTAATAAAGTGCAACTTAATAAATCATGTGGAATCTTATTTTGTTCAAGCCCTTACTAACTCCTAGCACCATCTGTTACCATCAAAACTATATGACAAGATATGATATATAATTAATAGGTAAACAACAATCTAATTAAAATGGACAAATACTCCATGTTCCTGCCATTTGGGAACTCTAATTACAGACTAAATTTTAAGCTAGAATTAAATATTTAAGCTGGAAAATTAACTTTCCTTCTCAAGCCTTGAATACATTAATACAGATATGTGAAGCGACTTCCTGATGGGAACTTAAACATGTAATTTAGTTTCATCAAAGCAGTTACTAATTGTTAAGCAGCAGTACCTTACCATATGTACACAATAGCTATTTAGAGCTGAAAAGGTGGTTTTAAAGCACCCCTCTGCAACCCTTTTCTGACATAAATATAAAATGTATATACAGCACAGCAGTTTACACTACACAGTGAAAATAAATTATATGGAAACCTCAGAGTTCTACGCTCCTACGTATTCATATATACAAATAGATTCACAGAAACAAATATATCTTTTCCAATCAAGCCAGAAAGGGTCAGGCAACATTTTATTACTTGTAACACATAATCTCAATCAGATTGTTAGAGCACTAACTAAAACGTAGTTTCAACACTGAAACCACCATCCCCATGACTTTCAGACGCATTATATTGGTTTTCACCCAAATCTCTCAAAAATAACTTTTTCTTTACAATTTGACCCTTTGAATGCCAGTAGGCACTCTCCAATAAAGTGGCAAAATAGAAAACCAACAAAGAAGATTCCAGAAGTACGGAAGCGAAACAGTCTATTTAAATTTAGAAGTTTGAGGCTATCACTTGTCAAATAGCAGCATCAGTGAGAGATAACTAGTAGAACTGAGCGCAATTTTGGAACAATCTGTCCTAGCAAACTTCATACTGCATGCATAAACACGTTTTTCACACAACAAACTGGGACACTGGCAAATTGAGTTAACTCCCCAGTTACACACTGTACACAACCCACCCAAAGTTGTGGCAGACACTGAAACGAACAGGAACTGTTCAAGAATACTTAATCAGCGGGTTATATGAACCTAGAGCTCTAAAAAGAACATGCTTGCCCTTGGTGGCATATTCTTGCACTGACAGTACCTTCATGTTCTTTCCAGGCTAGTGTTTCTGTTCATCTTTATTCAACAAAAAATGGAGCATAAATGTATGCCCTAACCATCATGCTCAGGAGTGGCCAACCCCCATCAGGCCATGTGCCACTTTTTACATAAATACGGTAATCTTGAATATGCAACTCCACCTCATTTTGGCCCTCTCTGGACCTGGTCAGGTGGTTTCGTCAGCCCAAATGATCTGCCAAGCCTCAGTTCTGCTATCTTTACCTTGCCCCAGCCCTTGTCACTTCTTTCTGGGGTTTGAGTTGGGAGGAACTCTGCATGCTTGCAGTTATGGAGTCCTGTGTCAATAAGTGCAGCCATGACAGGTGACTTTGTGACTGCCGCTTTGAAAGTGTCTGCGTGCCACTAGTGGCACACATGCTTTGGGTTGGCCACTCCTGTATTAGGCAGAAGCTTAGGTATTTGGGAGGGACAACCTGTCCCTCCATGGTTATTCATCCACCATCTGATCACCCACAGCCTCTATACTCCTTCCCATTCACACTTAATTGCAGGTTACTCATAGCCAGCAAGGACCAGAAGGATCCAAGCAAGCAGTTAGTAGCTGTAGCAGCTGGAACTGTGACATGTTAATGGCAGTAGACCCCATCTGAAAATTGGTTTGGGAGTCCCCTGGCCCCCTGTTGTATTAGAGTTGCTATATGGCCCACATGACTATCACCCAATGCTCATTCAAAGCATTAGGTGGACCAGATTTGTAGCTTTTGTGGTTTTTTTTAAGTAAGTCTCTAGCAATCGTAGTTTCAGACACATGAAGAACAGTATGCAAATAATACTATGTCTAGGGGTATGCCTTTTTGGTGATTTTTTCCCCAAAATTTCTTGATTAAAACAGCAAATTGTGACATGTGTTTTTATCCTACATTCTCAATCCAGGTTCTCTTTTTTATTAATTTTAAATGCTTTAAAAGTGTACTAGGTAGATATACAGGTGATATAGGCAGATGCAGCCACAGTATTATTTTTAATTGGAAAAGTAGTCTATTTTAATTTCTGGAAAATATCTTAAACACCAAAATGCGGTGCTTTGTGTTTTTATTCAGATCTTTTAACCACCAAAAGGCAGTTGTTTACCCAAAAGGCGTATTTCAACAACAACAAAATACCCTTAATATAACTATGTCAAATCACTTAGGAAGAAACAAGACTGCCTCTACCTTTCATTTATTAGCCAAAGAGCGGGTAACTCTGTAATGACCTTTGATGTCCAATTTCATATTTCCCCAATTATAAAGATACCGCTAAATTGTTTTTAAATTGTTTGTGTTTTTAATCTTGATTGTTATTGTTGTTTAATACTGTTTTTAACTGTTTTTAATGTTAATTGTTATACTGTATTTTTAATATATATATTGTAATGCCGCCTTGGGTGCCTTCGGGCACAAAAGGCGGGGTAAAAATCTAATAATAAATAAATAAATATAAATAATAATGAAGACACACATAGGATTTGTACAGCCCAACTTGTTAATTATAGCAATGGCCTCTTAAAAACCATATAGAATTCACCGCAATTTTTAGCTGGTATCAACCTAGAGCAGCACATGGTTTAACCAACATCCTTCTAGCCTGGCAATTCTTCAAAGTCCTCCAAAGTCTTGTACCTCTGCAGCAGAACCTGCACTGTAAATAGTTTGCCCTCCTTAATATTTAACTGTCCTTAAAAAAGGATTAAGTGCCAAAATAGCATTTCTTACTTTTGCACACTCAAACAATGTGGGTTCCCCAGCCTCTCAAGGCTAAAAATAGCTCAAGGAGAATCCACTTTCGGGACTGGAATGAAATTATTCTGTTATACTGCATTACATTCAGCACCTCTGCTGGCTGAATGCAATGTACACACCCCACCCACTTATTGTATTCAGTCAAACTCTTCAGCACATCAGTTCTCTATGTATGTATGTATGTATGTATGTATGTATGTATGTATGTATGTATGTATGTATGTATGTATGTAT